>CM052137.1:16198610-16509355 GCA_028454255.1 Halictus ligatus
CCCCCCCCCCCTAATTTCACATGGACTACGACATATTTCAATTACAACAAAATCGCGAGTTAGGTCAAAAATGATTGATTTGGCATGGGATAACCCTACTACATAACGATGAAATCTAAGAGTGGTGAAGTCCACGTGTTAGGACTCCCTGTAGTACATCATTCTTTTCCTAAGAAACTAGTTCGACAAGCAAATCTCAATCGTCTTTGTACTAAAATGACGCTTTCGGGAAAACATAAAATAAACAATTACTTCACTTTTCTGGTTTATTACGGTCCTAAAGAAGAGTTTAGAAAATTTTCTTAACATTATTCTTTCCTTCAATGATTTCTTTAACAATTTATTCTACCATAACAACTCCTATCAATATTTAAGCTCCGTTGGTATGCCGGTTGTTCGTGAACAATATACCAGACATAAAAACACCAAGATTTCTAGATCGTATACAGAAATAAGAAAAGGGTGCATGAAAGTTTGGTCGTTCATTTGACCATTTTATAAGTAGAAATAAGTTTAGAAGAAACTTATAAGTTAGAAAGAAGAATAGTTTGTCTTTTATCCTACATAGGGTAAAGGACCCAATTAGTGTGGGGTTGACAATTACTGTGCCTAATGGATATTTAAAAAAAGATATATAACATGTATGTTTACTGATATTAATGAAAAAATTTAATATCTCTTTGTGAATATTCATTATGTATTAAAAATGAGTATAATTAATATAAGCACGGCAATTGGCACCCCCACAGTAATTTGATGCCATTCCCTACTAGGCGGAATAATTATGGTCAAGCAAGATTTTGACTACAATTTTGCTATCAAAATTTAACCCTTCCCAGTCCTGGGTCGCGCCAGACTCGATGTTAACTTTTACACCAAAAGTTAATTATTTTACTGATTTACGTTTCACATTCATCAATAACGCCACAATTACATGAGACCTTTATGCATATAAAGACAAGTAATTTTTTTGTTAGTGATTTGTCAAATATATGCTCGATTTTGTATGCGTAAAGCAGTGATGGGCATGGTTGGAATCCCTCAAACGCCTGCTTTTCTCATCACCTTTATTTCATGCAATGCGCACCATTGTCACGTTCGCTAGCCTGTCGCGTCTTCGTTTCCCCATGGTGCCCCACGGTAACGGTGCTTAGTGGAAGGTGACAGTGGGCGCTATGGTGGGAACAGTCTTATCTCAATTGAAACAAAAATGCCCATCCCTGGCGTAAAAGATGAAAAACTTCCAGTTTTTGCTTCTGATATATTGTTCACGAGCAACCTGTACACCAACGAAGCATAAATATTGATAGCAGCTGTTATGATAGAATAAATCATGAATGTTAAAAGAATTTCCTATACTGTTCCTTAGAACCGTAATAAACAAGAAAACAAAAGACATTACTTCTTTTATGGACATTGAAAAATATGATTAAAGTTTACTTAATTCTTCGACTGTCATAATGACCCCTTCAATATCCAGGTTATTTGGGATTGTTTTATTTATTGACTTGAGCATTATCGAAACAAATTATTTGAAAAAGAATCGTTAATAGAATATATTGTATTACCTAATTTGGCTACATGTCATTTGAAATAACCATATGTTAGTTTATTTTAATAGCCAAAATTTGAAATTCATTTGAAAATGAAATTCAAATAATTTTTCATTTCATCTTTCATTTGATCAAATAATTCGTACTCTCCAAAATTCTATATATTTCATGTCAACATCAACTGCTTGGATTTTAATAACAATTTTAAAAGGGAATGCAGCTAAACTACTATCGTTAAACAAATAATAAAATAAATAATTAATTTAATCACATCAATAAACTTCTCTTAAGGTAAAATTATTTCATTTGAACAGTGTAATTGAAATAGAATATTATTTGATTTAAAAGCCAAATGAAAATGAAGTTTTTAAGTTATTTGTAAAATAAAAACAATAACGTATTTAAAATAATTCAGTATTTCAAATGATTACTTTTTTTTATTTCAAATAAAATGTGCCCAACTTTGGATAATAGCTTCTGGATAAATTTTTATCACTTTAATTCTTCTACCCATTTTCAAACTTTTTCTTGTCAACCATAACATTCATTGGCACATTTTAAAAATGGTAATACAAATTCTTCTGAAAAATATTGTTGTACAAAAAGTAATTGTTGCGTCGCGTTAGTAAAGACAGGAACTAGGGCCTGGAAATACACGGAAGAGTAAGAAATAGCGTAGGGAGAAAGGTAGTCAAGGAATGTCTAAAGGAAAAGGATTCAGGGAATTTGCAGAGTGAAAGCGGGATAGAAAGGGAGGAATTCTTAAAAAGACACGGATGGAACCAAGCAGGCCTGGAATAGATGAGAAGACAAGAGAGAGAAAGGTAACGGAGAAGCTAAAGGAAAGAGACATAGAGATGCAACGGCAAGAACAATATACAAGGATGGAGCAGTTAAAATACAACCAAAGGTACAAGTTTATAACAGTGGCACAGTTACCAGAATACTTCAGTAAGGAGGGAAGAGAACACAGTCAAAAGCTCTTAGTCCAAGTAAGATGCGGAAGTGCAGAAAATTGGAATAAATACTGGCTGGAAGACGAAGCAAGAGAATGTGACTTGTGCGGGGACAGGTATGGTAATCTGGAACACCTAACAAGGGAATGCAGGGAAATCGAGGGAAAGATCATCATGGAGGATATAGTGTATAGGAGAATAGGTAAAAATGTCAAAGTGTGGCTTGAGAAGTTGAGAAAAAAAGAGAGAAAAGAGAGCATAAATTAAAATTTAATCAAACTTAAAACAAAGGTAACAGAGTAGGAAATGGTGCAATAATCAGGGTAAGAAGAGGAATAGGCAGAGAGAGAGAGAGAGAGAGAGAGAGAGAGAGAGAGAGAAGATAGGAGGGAGAAAATATAGGATATTGTAAACCGGGTCCAATTCTTGGCTGTAAGGCTGAATAAAGCAATATATTGTTATTATTATTGTTGTTGCGTTGAAACATCTTGCGTGCGAATGTTTTCAGTAATATTCAACCCTTATTGATTTTGTGCATGCATATACAATGACTGCACGTTAGTGGGGATGATGTTATAATAAAGAGGTCGATAATATTATTAGCGGGAGAAAATACTGTAATTGATGTATTATTACATAAACTCAATACATTTCAATTTGTAATATCACACTCCTGACAAAGAGATTTTATTAGCTAAGGTGAGTTAATTCTCTGTTGTAGGCTCTTGCTTAATGAGCTTAACTAAAACAAAATAACTAAAACAATATATAAGACACACAAAATGAACGTAGTTCAAATAACACTGGATGATTTAATTGATGCCGACACTTAAAAGTCAAGACTTCAATACCATAATTACTTTTTAGTCTTTTAGTTTTGCTAGATTTCTAGGTTCTGTAAATCCAAATGGAATTTGGTTCCCACGAATATGGTAGAGCAAAAATTAATTTTGTAGGGGTGGACAATGCGTTAACCCCTTGACATACGATTTTCTTCGCAGCCAAAAACAATTACAACCTTTTTGTCTTTGATAATATCTCCCCAAGAAAAAAGGAAAATATTTATATCCATATTTACTTTATACTCAAACATTCCTTACAAAAGAATAGGGTTTTATTGCCTTCTAAAAGAAAGACATACCATTAATATTGTGTGGATTCTACTTAAAGTGTTCGTCGCAAGCCTGATTTGTTACATGGCAAGGGGTTAATAGCAAAAAGATTTCATTTAAGAAACGTCTGAAATATTATTAAAATCAGCTTAATTACTAAAATGGTATTAAGTTGGTGCAAAAATATTTGTGGTTTTCGTTCTTGTATTTTACGGCCATATATTTTTCTTTCTTTGCCAATTTCAACTGAACGTCGAATGACTCGTATATGACTAACTTTTAGTGGTTTGGTAACCTCCCGAGATATTGCACCGCTTCGATAACACCTTGTCATTATCAATTGCAAAAGGACGTCCTTATCTGAACTTGTATAGTAAGATCACACAAATCAATTCTTACTTTGGTAGCGAACAAACCTCAATGATGAATAGTTACGAGAAAAGACAGAACACAATCATTTCATCGATGCACTGTACGAATGTAATGAAACAAGAAATCGCTTCAGAAAAATCATCGAAGTTTAAACTGATGAAAACTGTAATTACTTTTGCACCAGCCTAATATGTTTCGAAGTACAGTGTATCCAGAAAGTATTTAAACATTTCCGACTCTCAAAAAATTGTCGTTATTTAAATAATGACAATTTCGTAAAAACAAATAGTGCAGCCATAAGCCTGGACTCATTTTAAAGCTTGGAGAGTCTACTTTCGCACACCATTATTCATTTTCCTCTAAGATATTTTTACATAATGTAGTAGGTGAGAAAGTGGGAACCCATTTTTCCTAACAAATGCTGCAAATTCAAACGTCTCTAAAAACTTTAAAAAATTTCTCTCGTAACTGAAACTGCGATAGATTTGATACTGCTTTGAGGCTTCTAGCTTTACAATGAGTTCTTCGTTGTCGTACGATCATTTTATACGAAATTATCACAGTGTAGGTCACAACTGATCAGCGTCTGTTCGTAGGGGAGCGATTTTCTTGCCCTGGGCATTCATAAAACGGCGGGCACGAAGCCACACCCCTATGGGCAAGGCTGCTTGTATTTGTTACACGCATTGTCACAGCCGCGTGGTCAGCTACAGGGCCAGCTACGGCTCTGCTATGACCTACTCCCACTCCGCTAGGTCACCTGCCCGTAGCTTTGTCCATAGCTGTGGTCACGGGCATCGGCGGGCGCCCTTGCCCGCTAAGTGGCATGTTGAATCGTCCTCGTGTAGATATATATAGGAAATTTTTTCCAGAATCGAGTACTTAGTGTGCAAATACTTCTTGGATCCGCCGTAAATTGAAACGTGTGAATTTTCAGAGAGATGTTGATTTCAAGAGAAATATTTTACCGTCATGCCGCACCACTCGCAACGGAACCCGGAAAGGCATTCGGCAGAAAAACAGTTTTTTTTGCAGGCAGCGCATTTTGAACTGCTGGGAAGATTGCCTTCTCGCCAGAGATGAGTGTGTTTTACCTGCGACAAGTCCTTTCCAGGTAAGAACGTGGCGTTTTCTTTGCAGTCTGCCACGGCAAAATCCTGACACTCCGTGTGCACGAAGTACTCGCATACTGAAACGAAAAATACAATCAGTTTATTCGTCGATCTATGGAATTTTCATGAATCCCCTAAGCCATGGAACGAGTTCAAATGAAATTCGATAGATTGATTCGATACGAATGAACGAAACAGTATATTGAGAACGTGGCTGTGTTACGCGATCGAGGATGCATACTTACTTTCACAATGTATGGATAAACTATCATCGAGCCGTTTACGACAGACGTTGCAGAATTTTCTTCTACGGATCTGTTCCTGTTCGGACCAACAGTGTGCAACCGGGTTCTGCAACAAAAAAATCACTATTCTTTACCATAAAGGACGCACTCACCTAACGATGTTTACGAAAACAGCTTATCACAGACATGATATTAAGAATAAGAAAGTCGACAACTTATAAGGTATTGTCAATTTAACACATCGGTTTATTTAGTTGGTAATTACTAGACTGCGGATCATTACGCAAAATAAAAAGTTTATAAATAAGAGCAAAGTAAGAAGTTTTACTCTTCTTTTTACAATTCTAATAAGCCGAACCTAGTACATTGATCTTTTTGAATTCTTTTAATTTGTCGACTGCTTTCAATTGTGCCTACTCACTTTTTTTCTAAATTAAAATCAAATACTTTCCAAAAAGTATGTGTACATTAAATTTCCGATTCTCGAGAAATTGTCAATGCTTGGACTATGACAATATCGTTACAAAAAATAGTACAGTAATAAATGGACTGCGGAATTTATGCATTAATGACAAAAACGAGGTCAAATATAATACGGAAAAGATATTAAACGAAACGAAGGACATTGTTGTATTATGTTCGACTTTTGATAACGATTAAAAGAGAAAACACATTTTCATTTAAATTCGGTTTCTCATAACTGACTTGGACAATTTTTATTTTGCATAAGATCCACAGTCTAATAATACAGGACTCATTTTAAACTTCGAAGCCTCTAAGTTTGGAGATCATTATTCATTTTTTCCAAGATTTTTATGCATGATACAGCAGGTGAAAAAATGAGGTCACGTTTCTGATCGAAAATGCTACAAATTGAGTTTGTAAAAGCATCAAAGGATTTTGTTCTGAATTTTGAATTTACAATGACTGCTTAAGACTTGATTTACAATTTTTTTGGCTGTTATATAAAACAAAAATGGGGGACGAGTTTAATCGTGTAAGGTCTTCACTACGTTATATTATTGTAAAGTTGGCAATACACTTTCTATTCAAAGCTCAATAAATCGACTAAACAAAATAGTCCATCAAATTTTCAGAAATCGTTGTAAAGGGGAAGCTTCAATCTTTAAACCAATGGTGGACTTAGTTACGATAAAAATTTTTGGTAATTATTTACAAAAGGGTACCCCTTTCGATTTTGATGACCTTGAGATATGTTGTCAGGGACATGATTCTGAACAACTTTTTTCTATATACAATAACGAGCAAAACTGAGTCTACACTATTTGAAGCGACATAACTTTTTAAAAATTAGATCAAAGACTTGACTGTTATTGAGAAGTTAGAAGAATCAATTTATTAGGCGAGCTTAAAGTGGAAAAATTGCCATTTATCACGATTTTCGACTTAAAATCGTACCTTTAATCGTTTATATCTCGTAAACAAATTAACCAATACAGATGAAATTTTCAGCATGGATATAATTTATTCCAGCGAATCAAACACATTTTATAAATTTTCTAAAAAATACCAATAAAAGTAAAAAAACCAATTTTTACTATTTCCTTTGCGATTCCGACCAATTCAAACTTTTTCAAAAAATTTTTACACCTCGTCTAATAAACTAATTTTTCTATCTTCTCAATAACATTCAAGTCATTTGATCTAATTTTTAAAAAGTTATGTTGCTCCAAATAGTGTAGACTCAGTTTTGCTCATTACTGCATGTTACCGTCGATCGGTCTTAGTTTTCGAGAGACAGTTTTCTTTCGATACAAGACGACGATGTTTTTCGCAACAAAGAAATCTCTATCCCCTCTGCTTCTTTTGGAGCTGTCCGCTCGACGCCGCTTAGTCCCACAACGAATGTCATATTCTATTCTTTTCCAACGAAAAATATAGCTGCACTGTCGGGCAACATTATGGGACTCATAAACCCTCGGTCCACACAAGGGACGGTCGATAACCTTCCCGTGCCACCATCTTATATCGAAAGAAAACTGTAATTGCAAAAAATTACAAATAGTCACTACAGGGAGTAGTAAATAACCTATGTAAATCACCAAACTCGTGCTTCAGCCACTTCCACAAAACTTAACTCAGACCCAACCAGAATTTGTTTAAAATGGCGGAATTCGCTGTAGTGGACCTAACAGTTTTTTACAAATATCTTGGAAAATAAGTTTGAGCGGCGGTAATATGGAAAATTTGTTCAGAATCAGATTCCAGACAACATAGTTGAAGCTTATCAAAATCTGTGAACAGCACCTTTTCTACATTGTTAGCCTAAAAAGGGTTAGGTTTGTACAGCTTTTAAAGGAATTTTGGTTAGGTTTTGGATTAGATTTCTTAGGACGGGGGTGCTAAAGAACGAATTCGATCATTGGGAAAAATTGGAGTTTGCTATAGTCATTGCGAATATCTAAAGAAAACGAAGACTGATATGATATTTTTTACAAAGGAAACAGTTTTTGAAAATGCCGAGCTATACAACATATTTAAATTTCATGAAAATGGAAGAGTACCCATTTGTAAATAATTACCAAATTCTGTAAAATTTGTGCAGACATTTCAATGTGTAACATTTTCAACCAAAAAGAGTCTTCGGTTTTTCAGTTGTAATATCATGCAAAAATATCTTACACAAAAATTAATGATGTATTGCAAAAGCAGAAGCTTCAAGCTTTAAAATAACCCCAAGTATATTGTTGTATTATTTTTTTTTTTTACCAAATGATCACAGTTTAGATATTGATAATTTATCAAAATACTTTTTGAATGCACGGCAAATATACGTTTTATATGGTACATAACGATTCGATATTGTAACAAATATGAACTTACAAAAGAAAGGTAGGCGATTGTTATAAAAGTATGACTCCGAAAATACCGGACTACGTCTGCTTTCTATTTCGTAATAACTTAACGATTAGGTTGTAATATAGTATCTTTAGTTCTGTATTTCCGGAATACAGTGAATTCCCGTTGCAAGTCAGTGCCAGCTTCGCGGTTGGGAGCAATTGGAACTACCCACACCACTGCGGGATGTACCCCGCTCTCGAGCTTCGCTATCCGTTTCTCCGTGCAACATTGTATCGAAGAAAGACATTTTCTCGGCCTTCTTGTCAGTATCCGTCAGTAATCATAGGTTTATGACTTAGAGACGGATAGTGGGGTATCTTGGGTATCCACCGTACACTGTGTATTTCAAATTCAACGTTCGACGAGGACCTCAGATTTCTAATTGTCAATTGTCAGAACCGCGCAACGGACTTATGACGAGAATTCACTGTAGTTTATCGAATCTTTGAACCATAATCATACCGTGCATCTTTATATATTTATTATAAATATTTCTGTATAGAGTTCAACAAAATAGAAACTTTTACAATCTTAATGTTTTATTTTATTATTATTTTAATATTAACTAAAAATTGTATTATATTATAACTATCCTTATACGTTAAATTATATTATATTAGTTAAATAATAATAGTAAGCTACCATACAATTTTTGCTCTCTTCAAGTAGTCATAAAGGATTTCAATTTCCATCTGTCGTCTAATCACAATGGAAATATTTCCAATTAGTTAATACTTGCTATCGGTGAATTCATGGCATCCATGAATAGATCCATTCAAACTTCCACGTTCCAGGTGCCTCTTACATATTTTGAAATGTGATTTCTCTAATATCAACATGTACCCTCTCATTGGATCTAATATAATTAGCTCATAATTTAATGTGGACGCTAAAAAAATTATACTTTAGATGGAACTTTTGTAACGTATAGCAGTTATGGCTAAAACTACTCAAATCCTAAGGTCATTCAATTCTTATATCCCTATACAAATTGTTAGACCCTATACCAAGTTTCTTTTACATACTTTTAACACTATCTACCGAAAGCCAAATAATTTTTTTCAATAATTGTGCTTTACCAAATGGAAGCTAAAAAATCTTCTTTTACACAATAATCTACAAAAGGAATTTATTAAATTGCGTTATTGAGAGTGAATTGTTGGTTTATGATTAACACTAAACTTACTTCCATAAGTTCTTATTTTCATAAGAAATTATTGTATTGACTTCTTTATTTAAGCTAAATCGTTCAAAGTTTAATTAAATTCAATCTTCTCCCTTTAATAAGATGTTTCACTTTTATACGTTGTATGCTTGGTAGCTTTAGTGTTAAAGTTTCTGTTGAAGAGTCTATTAAAAAGTCCTCAGCCCTAGACTTCCATTTTATTATGGAATAATCATTTGATTATGGAATAATCGCTGATAGATAGTGTGTTAAAATAACGATTAACCCAACCCAGACTGCGTGTTCTACAAACATTCGAATTCAGATGAAACGCGTGTTGCTTTGGGGCAAAAATGGACTCGGCCGTCCGAGGATTAAAATTGAAGGTGTATCTACGCAACACTGCGCCGTAAATGATTACGCCATCTAACGTTATCTCGCGTTCAGCCGTAGAACGACAGGTAAGGGCCGAGATAAAAAATGTATGGAAATATAATATAATTGTCGATGCATAAGCTCCACAACGAAGTTAATTGCATTGTAAGGAGAATTTTCCACGTAGCCGCGACACTATGCAGCAAAGTATTCTTCAGCGGTGCGTAAATATAGGTCGCTGGTAAGAATTCGCTCATCTCCGGTCGCACAAAAGGGGCAAGAACAGAAACAGAGGGTATTCTTACCTTAATGAGGCTTGCCGCGATGCTGGAGCAGGGAGAGACGACGGCCTTGAGACAGCGGTCGTGCACCACGAAGTTGCAAACTGTAAGAAAAAAATAGGAATTTCACTAGGACCTCTGTAATTCAGTGGATCGTTGTAGATCCAGGTCGGTATATCATTGATTCCAATCCAACCTTGATTTTTTGGCTGAAGAAAAAAATTTTTTAAAATTGTTACATTGCCACGCGTCGTTTCTAATAATGTATATAAAGTTGAAAAGATTATTGGAGACTAACAAATAAGATTGACTCAAGAAGAATTCAGAATTTAAACTGTGCGTAAAAATTGTCAAATATCGATTCGTTGCAAAACAGTCAATGAAAGAACATGGAAAAAATTGTATAGTATACTTATTCAAGCGAACGCTAATTTGGGTACACTCAAACAAAGTTTGATTCAATTATTTTAAGCCCCTTTAATCAGAGCGTGAAACCCCGTGCAGCTTTTAAACTATATTGCAGCTAATTGCATAATCATGACAAATATTTCATTAACATTTAATAGAATATAATTAGATAGAACTACAGTGAATCAGCGTTATATGTCAGTAGCCTGGGCCTTGTCGTGGTCGGAGCAGTATTCTTTGATGAAGTTCCGAAAGTAGAAAAGGACAGCTATAGTCTACTGCCATTTATAGCTCGCCGCGGTCGGTGAACACATCGTAATTCGTGTTTCCTACGAATTATCTGTCAAAGTCACAGCGGGGAAATGCTGTTGACAAGACTCCGTTATTCTTTGATGCAGTGCCGAACATAGAAAAGGACAACGAAGCTCAAGAACTTCTTTATTTTTAATTATTTTTTAATTATTTTTTTATTATTTTTTATGGAACTTTCACCAGCATATTCGTGGCATTTCTTTGATTAAAATGAAACCAAATATGATACGATTTCGATGATAATTTATTTATAATGATTTTGATTATAATTTAATTACTTATGTAACGAACGATTAAAGTTTCGGTCAAAGAAGGGCAGCGTATGGGAAAGGAAGTGACGCGGAGAGTCGAAGCGTTCGGGAGAGATGAAAGACCAGCTTGAGCTTTAGAGCTTTAAATCAAAAATTAAACTTTTTTATTATGAATTATTTATTTACGAGACTTTCACCAATATATTTGTTGAATTTTTCTGATTAAAATGATATCAAACACGATACAATTCGCATCATATTTACACTAATTTTCCGTTAATATAATTGTAATGGAAAGTAACTTTCATCGTTCATTACACAAGTAAATATCATCGGAATTATGGCATATTTAGTATTATTTTCAATGGAAAAATGCCACGAATCTGTTGATGAAAGTCTCATAAAAAAAATAATGAAAAATAAAGAAGTTTTCTTATTGGATTAGTACTTATTGGATTACTCCTGGTTTCACACCAATATATCCGACCCGTGTTATGTTCACACTTCTGGGCGGTGCCCCTCATGGGGTATACCCTGCGGTAGTGGGGATAATTCGACGACGTCTAATTCAGAACTCTCGGCGACGTATATCCTGGATTCACTGTGGACGAAATATGATCTGTATGTAATTATCGGTGATAATAGAGTTTTAATGGGGATACAAAGAAATGAAGAGGTGAATTATAGAATTACAGAATAAAAATTCTGTATTAGAAATTATAACAATTGCGTTGAACACGCGTCTATGAACGTTATTTGTTAGGAGAAAAATTCTTCGTGTAATTACTCTTACCATTAGCTTGTCTTCATTGTTATTTCCGACCTAATTATCGATTTATTGACGCTTAACGTGTTATTTACGAACCCTTTAGTTTCCACTAATATTAATAGCAGATATGAGTTGCAAAATCTTTTAGAACATATATTGGTTCGTATCGATATTCCATTAAACGTACTATTACACGGGGTTGATCGGAAAATGTAACGTTATAATAAGAACGCTTCGCGTCGTGTGAAGTAGTGTGTTGTTGCATCGCCGTTCGTCTCTGTAAGTTACAGTGACATTATATAGGCAGCGAAATTCATACACATCGCCGATGCTATTAGTAATATCAAGTCAGTAAAATCTTCTAAAGAACAATATATTCTTCCAGCTCAATCCTGAAAATTATCGATTGTTTCATGTATTTATAGAAAACGTAAAAATACTCTTTTAATAAATTTTAATAAAGCTCTTGCTTCACGTTGTTACGTTTTTAACAAAGTAACATTTTCTTCAGTGATCTACGGTTTAACAAATTGTCAGCAATTAACTTTCGGACAACGGTTATTCTTATAACTAAATAATTGAGGATGTTTAGAACCAGTCGCTGCTTTCTTTACCAATGTTTTAAAACATTTGTAGGTACTTCGTGTGGACATGTTAATCTTCCTATTGTTCCTACTGCGGAAGCTGTGTATTTAATTAATTCGCCAAAAACTGAAAAATTAAATGACGATTTCAATACTCTGGATCAAAATGGGCCCAAGGACAGCCATTCTAGGGTTAACTTTCACTTGTTCCTCAGAAATGGTTCCACCAAAGATTCCAGTATTTTAAATCAGCAAGCTATATTTCATTTTTAATTTCGCACTTCGAAGAAATGTGTTACCATACAATGGTCAAAGCATGCTTTTTCTGTCCCCTGGATGCGGATCTGTATGCAAAATAAAATTATTGCACGTTAATTGTCAGAAACCAAAAATTAATAAAAATGTATTTTCTTTTTTAATCATCTTAAAAAATCGAAAACAATATAACAGTATTCTTAAATTTTTCCGATGACTTTTCAGTTTTGATTTGACCAAGTAATTGTTCTTATAAATGCATAAAATCAAGTAATAAGTCATCTAGTAATAAGTGGATAGAGGCTCTCGATGCAAAATAAAAATTGTTTGCATTAACTGCAAGACGTAGGAAGCAAATATGAATTTATTTCTCTCTTCGGTGGTTTTATTAAGTCGTGAGAAATCTGTTGACATTCGTAAAAATTTTTCATCTTTCTACTGTTTGAAATCACACTCACTTGCTACAAATGCATAAAACCTGCAGTCCAGTAATAAGACAGGACGATAAACGAGTAAGTAGGTACGAACGAATGTGCAGTTTCATTGTTCGCGTAGAAATGATTGTAACATGGTTCACTTTCCACGAATGGAATTTTCTACTTACTTGTAGCCAGTGTATTTATTCAGTGCATCGAGAAGGGGGGATCTATTGTAGTGTGACAGTCAGTCGCAAAGTTTTCAACGGAAGTCCAGCATCAGTTCGCATTGCGATTCCTGGCTTTCAGAGTTCGCACTCAATTGTAAAGTTTACGATCTGTTTGTTATCTTACGCTGACAATAACGACCCGTCGAATGCACGCGGGAAATGTACCATACGTACACTATTCATAATACAACACTTGGGACAAAATCGAGAGAACGAAAATAATTGACAACTGAAACTTTGGCGCTATTTAACGACACAAGCCGCTAGATAACTTCAGAAAAAAATTCGGAGCCGAGTAATAGCGGACTCGTTCCCGTCGGTCACCCAGCCAACTAAAACTGATAATTTCATTTGGTCGCTGTTTTGCTAAATTTTCACTTTATTGCGTCCTTTATTCCCAATGCGATTTAAATGCGTGAAATCCAGTTCACCGACGAGCAAACTGAATCTGCATATAAATCCAGATTTTTACGCACTAATTCACAAGGTCAAATCGATATTTGTACTATGCGTTAAGTATTTCAACCAGTTAAAAATAATGCAAAAGCTTTAATGAACTTTCTCTACTATGAGAGCTTTGACGAAGTCACCATTTTAGTATATTTAACACACTGGAAGACACTGTAAACGCATAAGGCACGACAACGCAACGCGATGACGCGGAGACTACCGATACTTTCCGTTTCAAGTAAAATAAAAGTTAAATGAAACGGGTAAAAGATTTCAATATCGTTTGTTGTATAAACAACTGAAAGAATATTATTCGTTAAAATGCTGTGGAAAGCAATATTTTTGTGCGTATTATAATGCTCGTATTATAATATAAGCTCGTATGAAAGATGTGCCATTTTTTTGTAAAAAAAAAGAGAGAAAGGTATTTATTATTTGATAAAAAAGAACGAGACAATTCGAATATATTTAAAAAGTTAATGCGACAATACGTTCGTAACACCTAGCTTTTTCAGCGAATATACTGGGTCGTTACGTTTATATGATTAACGTTTAACGCATAGCTTTCGCCAACAGAATGGAACTCCATCGATTTTTTTTGTGTCACCGATTTCAGCAATTATCGAAACAGTTAGAGAAACACAAGTCCCCGATTCGTATCTTATATTTCCGGGTTACTAAAAATACAGTTAGCCTTGAAAGCGGGCTCTGTTATTCTACAGTTTTCATCATAAGCTTTTTTCATAAATTTCTTTTTGGCGGTGCGAGGAGAACGACTATTAATAAGTTGAACGACCTTGCTCCAAGTTCCCGAAATTCGACTTTGAATATATGTATATACAGGGTGGTCCGTTTAAGTAAGGCCACCTAAATATCTCTTCAGGTTATTGTGATGCAAAAAATATTTGTTACGTAAGGTGCACAGTCAGTGGACCAAATATTTGGCAAGAATATTTTATATTACTACAAAGTAGGCTTTGACCAAGATTCTACAATCAAGAGTGTGAATGTAAATAAATATGTAGAGTCCTTGTTTCATAAACGGCACTTTAAATGAAGAAAAGTATGCAACATTCTTGCAAAATGAGCCACAAATACTTGTACAAGATTTATCACTAGAATTTGGTATCAGCATGACGGTTGTCCGGCACATTCGACACGTCTTGTCGAACAAATTTTGGATATAAAATTTCCAAATCGATGGATTGGTGGTACTAGAGTTGTCAGATGGCCACCGCATTCACCAAACGTCACACCAATGGCCTTTTTTTGGGGAAAATTGAAACAAACAGTTTATAATGAACAACCAACTACATCAGAAGACATGAAGAACCGAATAGTTAGAGCTTATGCTGATCTTAATTCCGAAACAATTGAAATACCTGTACAGTCGGTCATTACACGTTTCATGAAATGTGTCACCGTAAAAGGACGCCATTTTTACATCTCTGATGATAACTTAAGAGAAAGTGAGCGTTGTTTTAACAGTTAACAGTTAACACACACACACATATGTGCTGATATATATTTTTAGTGTGATGAAAAATATTTTCTCCGCATTCACAGGTTCAGGAGTCGTGGCTGAAGATATTCGACATCAGCTCTAGGTAAAACTTTAATTTTCTAAGATCAAGGTCATTTCAAGGTCATGTTATTATACATATTTGAATATATTTTTCGTTCAGTTACACGATGCAATAAAAAAAAATGTAGTTATGAATCATAAAACACCGATGATCTTGATATCTCCGAAAAAATGACCTTCTGAAAAAAATATTCTTACCAGACATTTGGTCCATTGACACCATGCACAGTACGTAACAAATATTTGTTGAATCACACTAACCTAAAGAGATATTTTTTAGATAGCCTTACTTAATCGGACCACCTTGTATGTTCAAACATATATATATTTCAAAGGAAGAATAGGAATCGGAAGAGAATGGAGAACTATCGAAAACAAAATTCCAATGACTAACCCTGCAAACAACAATCCTCCTTTTCTTTGTACAATGTATCTCATTGAACTACGGAAACTTTGTTAAAAAATTTTTTTATACATAATCATGGTATTAAATATGTGTATATTGCCATCTCTCTACTCATTTACCAAATAATAAGTCACTACTATTTAATTTTCTTAAGATCTAAATAAATTGTTTATGCGTTAGAAAAAATGTTATAAAAGGCATGGAGGACCATAACCAAATGAAAAAATTAAAAAATTTATACGACGCATGCTAACATTAATGAAAGCTGTAATGAATGCCAAAGGAGGATTTTTCGACGAATAGAATAATAGATTAAATTAGAATTAAGATGATGATTATTGATGGTTGATTATGTAGAATTAAGAGTTATTAATTTGTTTCGGTTTGAAGATTAGTCAGAAATAAAACTATTTTTTGCATTGAGCAATTTTTCTAATTCTTCTTCTTCTTAATTTTCGAGTGATTTGCTTTCTCTCGATCTTCAACTTTCTCTTAGTTTTCATACAAACACCGCAGGCCATTGTTTATAATTTTACAGTAATTAATACTGTACAGTTTAGCAAAATGTAGGATCCATTCCATTTAATTATTATTATCATCAATAAGTAGACTAAAATGATAAGTGAAACATAAAACAGTATTAAAGGTATTTTAAATTAACAGTATTAAAAATTATTAAAGGTATAAAGAAATTTTTATTTGATGCCAGTACCTCGTAAATAATGCAGACAATTTTTATTTTGCATAAAGATCCGCTGTCTAATAATGGCACAGTTTTCGTGGAAGCTTTTCCTTAAGAAAATTATGTTATTACAACTTTTATTTAACTTCAGCCTATTCAAATTATACAATATTGTCGTGATAATTCTTGTTAATCACCAGACTGTATGTATACATTTGCATCAAATATGAACATGAGAAATACAAGAAAATATATAGTTCGCACAATACATATATATGTAGTTCACACAAGAAATGAATTCTCTTTATTTCATTCCTTCTATTTAACTTCCGTTTATTTAAATTACACCTATATATTTTGCATAAAGATCCTCAGTTTACTAATCGCTAGAATGTGGATTCTTATGGAAAGTAAAAATGTTCTGCATCAATTGTAAACAATCGGAGTTAAGTAAAAATCTATTGCTTTGCTTAATAGTTTTAGTAAATGGAAAATAATGCAAAAATATTTTGACTTGCATAAAATCCGCAGCCTACTAATTACTCAACTAATTTTGTGTAAAAAATTAATTATATATTTAATGACCGGATGGATTTTTATGTAAAATAAAAAAAAGTCTGCATCAATTACACGAAAGGGATGGTGACACAAATATAGATTTCTTTTCTTAATAATTTGAATAGGCTCTAAATAATGTACCGGTAAAATACTAAATTCTTCTGATCTTTTTTTGTGTTTCACTAGCTAAACATAAATGAAACAAAAAATCGACTTCATACTGTGACCGTATTTAATGTTCTGGTATAACTCATGATATTCGTATGAACCATCGTACACGTTTCTCATAGTGAACATTCAGCCATCTTTTATTTATTGTAACATCTATTTCTTCATAACGTGGAATTACGAATGACAAACTTTCTGATTTGAAATGTAAAGCATAATTCAGTGCAGTGTGATCTTAATCTTTGGCGCAACTATTTCAGAGAAGCGTAACCGAGAAGGGTTGGCAAAATCTTTTGTGCCGAACGAAAATTACTGGGCTTAATATTACAGTGAAACGGGAGTCGAACAACACACCGTGGCAGATCAGATTGCAGCTTGGTCGCCGTCGGGGATCCGAGGATCTATTGGGATCTGTGGAATCGTCGCTTCAGATCGATCGCGCCTCGATATCGCGCGAATGCTAAAATTAAGATATCTAGTCTAGAAATATTCCGTATATTCGTGCAATCCCGTCGTAACGCAACGGCCAATGGGTTCGTCCGTGTCTATTTGTGAATTTACTTGAAGCACATGGTTAATCAACTTTTTGTCGCCCCGCCGCGCGCCGCCGCCGTGCCAAATTACGATTATTTGATGTTTTAGGTGAATTTTTTTAGAAATATTCCTAAATAATAAAGAAAAATGTGATATGCATATGATTTATTAATTCTTTATGTATAAAAAAGTATTCAATAACAATTTCTTTATCCTACATAAATTATTTTTATAGCGTTCATTGAACCACTGTCAAAAAAATATCTGTTGCATTTTTACGACAGTGGTCCACTGATCGAAAACTTTGTTTATTTTACATAAAAAATTGTTATTAAATGTTTTTTGTACGTATAAATTTTATATGTTTCTTTATTACTTAAGATATATCCCTTAAAAATTTCACTTAAAACATCAATTTTCACCGCCACTGAAGGTATGTAACCCCTTAACTGATAGCAGCAAAGATTCTATTGTTGCATTTATTATCGGGTAATGTTATGAAAACGGATTACACCACTAAAAACACACAAACGACACTAACCACACATTACACGCGAGGTGCATTCCGACCATGCGGCCACCACGTGGTGTATCTTGTCGTATTCTAATTTCGGAGATACTTTTCGTTGAATATACGATAAAACGGCAACAAATTTTTACAGATTTTTTGCTACTTTTTTTTTTACCAAAAACAGTGATCTAATGAACGAAAACTTTGTTTATTTAACATGAAGAAATTATCATTAGATTTTTTTATTTAAGGAATTAATTCTAACTAACTATTTCACATTTTTCTTTATTGTTTATGATATATCCTTAAAAAATTGCATCTGAAACATCAAATAACCGTAACTTCCGCGCGATTCATTCTTGGAAATTCTGAAAGTCGATATTTAAACATAAATTTGGGGCGAAGGGGTCACGAAGGGCCTCGAGATTATTTACACGAAGTTAGGTCAATATTACACCTTGCCAAAACGATTAGCGAAGCCAGATCGAACTCTTTCAATTTTGTATTTTGTAACGCAAAGAGACTTCAGGTAGTCCATATTATTTAATATTAAACAACTTCATTCGAAACATTTTTTTGCCAGTTAATAGTTTCAGCTATTTGCAATAACCCATATGACTTGTAGGTCCCTAAGTATTCAATTATAGGTGGAATACTTACATAACTATCGCACTGAAAACTAATGAATTTCCAGGAGAGAAAAAAGGGTTATTTACCATGCGTATATCTCCGTAAAAAAATAAAAAAAATTGGACTTTGAAACATTATGCACTCACTATTAGGCTACACAAAAATTATTTTTTTTTTTAGAAAAATCGAAAATCTATAAAATGGACTTTTTGCCGCCTTGGCACCATGACATGCCGCATGCCGTGCCGCGGCGAAACGAGAAGATCCAGAAAAACAGCATCAGCCCGCAGAATAGCTCGTTTCATCGCGGCATAACACTGCCTTTTTAACGCACTCGTGTGTATTCTAGGAAACCGAGAACTCCGATGGCATTTGTATGACTGTATCGAAACGGTAACATTTCAATATGGTTTCGTGCGGCCTAAATGTTCCAGCACCACAGGGGGTTGGTTTCATAAAATAAATGGAATTCATTAAAAAATGTTCATGCATCGAGCAGGTTAAAACTAGATCTTTTCGTAGGCGATTACTTGATTGACGTACACTGACGCACAAAAGTGTTCGAACGCCGTTTAAAGCATAACATTTTCAAAATCGGACCGAACAACCTGACTTTCTTTGGACACTTAGAAGAATTGGTTTACCAAATGATGTAAAAAAAAATTTTGAAAGAATAGCAATTTCTAAGAATTGCACGAGAAAATAAAAAAGGGACTTTCCAAAACTTTGTTATTAGAGCCCGTAATTAAAATTGCATCAAGGATCTAGAAATATTTGAACATTTATATGTATACCCGAGTCACGAAAAATTTCTTACATTTAAACGGTGATAATTTGATAAAAATAAGATCGTACGAGAACATATTTAAACTCAATTTAAAACCAGAAGCCACTAGTTTAAAAAATGGGTCTTCGGTTTCCCACATGCAACATCGTGTACAAATATCTTAAAGGAAAATTTGCACTGCTTTGCAAAAGTAGAGGCTTCAAGCTTTGAAATGAGCCCAGGTTTATGGTTGTACTACTGGTTTTGCAAAATGTTCAAAATTTAAATATCAACAATTTTTCGAGAATTGAAAATGTAGTGCTTAAATACTTTCTGGATCAATTGTATATCTGATCTCATTTGTTAAATAAATAATGGTCAAGTTCAAATCTCGTGAAGCAATGCATCAGTCAGCTTTCTTCACGTCCCGAGTGTTAAGGGAGTATATATTCCCATTTAGAGCCAGCAATTTTAGAAAATTTGAGAGATAAAAATTGATTAGGTATAAATCAAATGTTTTAAAATTTTGTAAACATGTTTAGTGATATTTCAAAAGCACGCAGTAAAATTTTTGTGCAATTATCATCAATACTATCTCTTTATCTTGTGAACTAAAATAATATAAATTAAAATTTTTAACAACATGGTTGTCATATAAAGTATAAATTTATTAAAACTGAAGTTTTTTCAAGCAATTAGAAAAAAATTGTCGTGAATATTGGCATAATTCTAGTTTACAAGACAAAGGGATCTCTGTATTAAATGTGTGTAAAATTTTAAGAAGATTGATGAAATCAACAATAAGATATCATGGCTGTCATGAAAAGTGAAATACTGTGGGAGTCATACAATAATTGAAGTAACAATCAAGAAAATTGCATAAAAGTTACACTGCATCATTTTGAAATATAGTCAAACATGTACCCGCAATTTGAAGACATTAATAATATTAGGTCTGCAGGAAAGTTCTGTCCTTTTTTTAATTGAAAGAAAATAACAATTTTCATACGTTTAATAATATTTATTGTAGAACATACTTTCCACCATTTTAGGAGAGTACATGTGTGTAAATGCAATGATAAAGAGAGATAGTCAACCGAAGTCAACTATTAGTGTCACCCGGTGTGATACTATCGGACAGAACTTTCCGGTAGACCTAATACAATTAGTTTTTAATCTCACAAATTGTCTAAAATTGACAGGTCTGAATGGGAATACCCCCTTAATGAGACACCATCTATGAGGGTAGTTTTACCAAGACGGTTCTTCGTTCTATCAAATAAGTAATGCCACAATTAGATGCTACGACCCCAAAAATCATGACACGAATGTTGACCAGGTTTCTTCGATTCTGGCTCACTGTGCGGCGCTCGAGGTTTCCAAACGCCTCAGAGAATCCTTCGATCTGATTTTATACGTTTATAATGTATCCGAATGCGTCGAACACAGCGAATATTGTGACCTCAAGGAAACTCAATGAACCCGTTCATTTTATTCTCGACCATTGCAATCCGTCACATGCTAATTGCCAGGCGAACGCATTCGGTCCTGGCAATGGTTTAAACCATTATGGCGGCCGCGCTTCGAAATTCAAAGCGTAAAATCCGTCGAGCGTAAAGGTACGCTTACGTACTGAAATAGTAAATCAGAAATCGGTGCTGGTCCCAAAAATTTCATTTGACGAGCTGCAAGTCAAAGACCGAACACACGTCATTTCACGTCGCTCCAAGAAGAGGGAGTAAAAATACCGATGATTAAACAATAATATTTACTTAAATTCTACGGATGTCAGGTTCAGTTGACTCATTGTGTGCAACTGATCTGTGCAATCATATTTTCGTATTTTACCTTCTGTAAAAAACGAAATTTGCATTGTTCATGAGGACTTGGTAAAATATACAGGGTGTTCGGTAACTGGTGGTACAAGCGAAAAGGGAGTGATTCTACATGAAAAAATGAGTCGAAAATATAGAACAAAACTTTTTCATGTGAGGTTTTGTTTTCGAGAAAATCGACTTTGAATTTCTGCCGAGTACGCGTGTACTTGATCATGTCTGATTATAACGGATCTCACTGTAGATTATTGTCTCGATGGATCGTTATCGCAGTTTAAGTGAATCTCTATGCGTGTGCTCCAAGTATTTTATTATTATTATTATTGTTGTTGTTGTTGTTGTATCTAAACTTAAAATGAAACTTCAAACGCTTCTTCGCCAGGTCCACGTTTCTCGAAATGGTTGCCGTGAACAACCATAACTAGAATGTGCGTGTTTCATGGATTTATGTCAAAAATGTATAGATCGAGTACAAAATGAAAATACATGAGACGAATTCAAGTATGTATATTAATTTCGACTTATTAAGATGATTAAAAGAGAAAATACATTTTTATTTAATTTCAGTCTTGCAATTGACTTGGACAATTATTATTTTGCTTCGACATTTTATTTTATTTTGCTATCGATGAAAATTTGCGTGGATATTTCTGAAAGATGTGATTCTCGCTGGTACAAAAATTATATATATATATATATATATATATATATATATATATATATATGCGAAATTGTTTCTATAATCCACAAATTAGTGTCAGAATTGAATAAATAAAAATCAATTTTAATGGAAGATTGTTTCAGATACTCATAAAATCGCAATCATGGCAGCCTGTTGGAAGAACGCTCAATTTTTATACCTTCGGCACAGACATCTTAAATTTAATTTTTTGCGATAAACGAACATATAAATATTTTTTGAAGTACAATTAAGTCGTTAGAAAAACTGATCTGGTTGCCCACAAAAAAATTTTGAAAGCTCATCACGAGACAGCTACATCTTTTGATCTACCAATTGCTTATCTTATCGATCAACACGAGGATTCGTTGGATACAAAGATCGATTCTGTTGTTCCCCGAATCGTTCTGTCCGAATTCGAAATCCGCAAGAGTGACCTAGAAGTTCGTATTATCGCTTGGACGCTCCCATAACAACCGAGCTCATGAATTGAGCTGATTGTTCGATTAAACGATACAAAGTTCCGAAGTGTCCACGGATGCTTATCCTTTACGAAGTCCGCTCGTCAACGAGCTCCTTGTCCCGTACACACCCCCTCCTTGCGCCGCACGCCAATCCTCTCGCCGTGTGCTCGTCCTCTTGCTCTATCCGGAATCTACTATATACATATACAGATAGCTGCTAGCTACTACTCCACACCGTCCAGCCCTCCCTTCTACACCCCCTCCTCCACCCCCGCCACGATCAATGCTTGTGAAAAGAGCCGATGCGCGCGCCCTCGCCTCGAACCGCCTAATATCTGTTCGATTTCCCTCAACTGTTGAGTCTAGCGGAATTTCCTAGCTGGCGCGCCCTCCCCCGATTGAAGCCCTTTTGGACACCGTTCAACCCCCGATGCCTTAAGAACGACCAACAGGTAAGAGAGCTGACAACGGGGACACGGTTTCTCCGGTATTGTTTTCTTCATATTCGCTTCGCACCGTGTTGCAAGGAGTAAACACTTGAGCAGGAGTGTGCGCAAATCGCGGCGGGGTGGGAAATGTGGCACCCCGTTATCGGATTCTAAAGATGGTGGACTTGGACCAAGCTAGAATCTTCACGGACCGAGGTGGAATAATTAGGGCAGCTCCGTGGGCGCCGAACGTCACCCACGGTGTGCATGACAGATTCGATTGAAGCATCGTTCGATCGACGATTACAGAGTGGTTCGATGTTGTATCGAGCGATAACGATCGATATTTGCTTGAAGAGCGATCATCAATAACGCTGTGCCGAGAAAATGATTCGAATTTGGACAGGCGGACGCGAGGAAACGTGATTCGTTCAAATTCGCACTCTTCACCCCCTTCTCCCGATGCCACGCGAAACATAAACGGAAAAGAAGGAAATTTCGATTGACCCAATTTTGTAATAGCAACCCCGCGAAGGAAGCAACATATGCGAGTAACAGTCGCGTGTACGCAAACTGCAAGTGCACGCAATGCGAAGTCACGCAACACAGAACGCCCTTTTTCTCGGAATATTAGTGCGGCTGTCGATTTACAGCGAACATATCTAGGCTGGTGGTTTCGTAGCCGTTTGGGTCTGTCGGGGGCCGTTTGAGAATGAGAGCTCCGACGGCCGTTCTATCGGGGTCAGAAGGTATTAGCACTTAGCGGCTTCTGCATGAACGTACCACCCTCTACACATACGGTGAATGGGCACTTGCCATTCATCATTCCTGGAGGTCAGCCAGTTTCAACTTTGCACGCCGACCAAGGTTTCAGAATCCGTGAAATGGCGGGATGAGCGTACTCCGATGACAACGCGTCGCGTATTCGATTTCGTTACCGAACGCGCTAATATCGATCAGCTCTCTCAGCCTTGTGGTTTTCCCTAGAAAATCTAGCCTGGCGTTCGGAGCAGATTGACGAAAGAGGACTCTCGTAATTCGACCGCAAAGATACCACCCTCCGATCCTTCGACATCTATCGAATTCAATCCGATTCTTCCCGAAGTCTCGATTCAAAAACTATCGCAAAACCCTTAACTCAATCGTTGATGGAATTCGAAGAATCAATGCGCAGGATTTGAGTGAACCCGATCTTGGCGACGACCACATATATAGCGATTTGAAATCGTCGTGGTTCAGCCACCGGATGATCCATAGCGACACCCTTTCCCGTACCTAGGAGGAGTATGCATGGGGCCTATAACATCAGGGCTACGAGTCAGGGTGGGGTGGTACCTACCTTCGCAGATGTACCCCTGCTGTATGAGGCCCCACAGCATGTCGGTGCAGCTATGGCAGTACGTCGGCTTGTGAAACGTCTTCTTGCTGAAGCTGTGCCCATGGCTGGCTGGAGTCTCAGCTGAGACCGACGCCATGTTCCCCGTTCCACCGCGGCACCGCTCACGCCAGAATTTCACCGTGAAGCTACACAGGGCACGCCGCGCGTCGATGACAACATAATTACACGGCAGCCACTACGTGATCTCGAAACCGTACGCGTACATAATTGCGTAGCTGCAGCTGCACCCGCGGCTGGCTGCTCGGGTCCCTCGCGTCGTACCGTCGTCCTCGTCGCCGTGTGGCGTGCCTAACACGCATTATTCCCGAAACTGCGCCCCCAGGACCGACGACCGACGACCGACGACCGACCGACCGACCGACCGACCGACCGGCACGGCACGGCACGGCACGGTACCGTCTAGCGTAACACCGTGGTCGCGTTTGATCGTACGCCAGTCACCAGTCACCACTGTGTCGTCGCGGCTGACCATCACCGTGATCGGCCGCTGCTACTGCTGCCGCCTCCTTCGGGAGCTTACTCGCGATACGACGACGATGCGGGTGTCGCGTTCGCGCATCCGAGCCACGGAGCGGGCGCCGAGTGGCCGCACTGACATCAGCCCCTTCGTCACCACCGACGTCCAGTGCCGGAATCAACCGTGGCCCACGCTGGGGTTTTACACGAGGGAGCCCCCGTACTCTCGGGGATCCCTCTTCACTCCCTCTTTCCCCGTTGTCTTCTAACCTCCACACCCCACCTCCCGTTTATCCGCTGTCTCCTTCAAGTAGTATCTTCTTTCTTGTGGGATGATCCTCCCCCACCCCCGGAAAACCGTTCGATTTTTCTCACAGAGTGATACACGCGGAACCCGTCTCTCTACATGCGAAACGAAACTTGTCTCTCGCTCCAGGTCAAGTTACTCGAAACTTCGCAGTCGACTGCGTGCACGATTGTTCCAGTTTGCTCGTCCCACCGGATAACATGGTTCCGAATGTTCTTGATCGGGACGCGCAACGACTCGATCACTGAGATTACCGTGAATTACATCGTTCCGCGTTTCACGTTTACGTCAGGGAGAAGACCAGGGCACCGCGGCGTTGTAGTTCGGTATCGTTGCTGACGGAGGCAACGTCGGGATGGTGCGCGTCGCGAGGCGACGCGACGTCCCGTAGTCTCGGAGCGCCCAGTTCGAGCGTAACGGCGGCGCGGCGCCGCTCCACCCCACTGAGGCCTCTGCTCTGCTCCGCTCCGCTCAGCTCCGCTCAGCTCCGTTCCATTCCGTTCCCCGCCGCACTACTTCCTCCGTTTCCGCTTTCGTACACGCTCCGAAATATCGAATACCCGGCCCGCGATACCAGCTGCCTCGCGGCCCAGCGGAGATTCGTCGGCCCAAAACCGACGACGGTGCAAGCCACTCGCACTCGGGAACACACACTAGCAACCGCTTCGAGGTCGCTCTCGACTCGACTCGACTCACCTCGACGACGTCAAAGCGACGACCAGCCGTCGACGCCGTCTACTCGCGCGCATCGACGCGGCTCCGCAACGCGCTCCCGTCCCATGCGTGCACCAGCCATTTCGCGACGAATCGCTCGACAGGCAACCCAGCCTTACCGTAGCCTTCCGCATACTCGACGTTTCGCGAAATTTCACTACCAACCCCGAACAGATATCACAAAGGGCCTAGCCGGTTAACGGATTGCATAATATATTTCAAGAATTTAAAAAAAAAAAACAGGTATGACTTTGAAGAAACGTCACAAAAATTATACCTATTTCTTTTTTAACTATATCGTAACCTAACCAAACTATGAAAATAATTAGAGATAGTGTTGGTAAAAATACCTTATTATTGAATTAATTCCCAGAAGGGTCACTTTTAAACTTCATTGTGAAATCTGTGTTTTTTCGTGTTTTTCATTTTTCACAACCAGAGTTTGCAACTGAAAAATCGGAAATAATTTTCAAATATATGGTTTGATATGTTAAATGTGTCGGATTGTTTTAGAATTCTTAAATGCGCTTCAATTCGGAAAATGAGACAAAAACTGGTTTTTGGTTTTTCTTTATATTTTCCCTTAAAGACGAGGTATAGGGCTGAAACTTGGCAGGAAATGTATTTTCTTGGAAGCCTATTAAGCGAGCCATTTCTGGCCAAAATCGGTTGAAAGGCATTTTTGACCCCCTTAACCGACTAGGCCCTTTCTCTTGCGCGACCCCTTCTCTTGCAAATGCCTAATCTAGATGGAAAAGTTAATGTCAAGAAGAGATATATTTTTCACTAATTGTTCTTTAGGTATGTTAATTTAGACTAATGATAAACATAATAATTAATTTAATAACCGTATAGCCATAGAAATCAATACATGAAAAGTCTGATCCGCAACGTGACGAAATTGTACTCTTCTAAGCGTTATAAAGAAACACAGCAATTAGAAACTTTTATGTAAACTTCTATGTATCATGGAGTATATTTGCATAGGCAAATGTCTACATGGCGATATACAAATTTTTTAAATAATGGCTTCTAAAACCATTTTTGGAGGTTATTTGAATGCCATTTTTTATGCCGTTTAATTCACTTTAACAGAATGAAACTAAAAAGTTTCACGGAGTTCCATCTGTACTCAAATGCAACTTCTCCAAAATTTTTATTGCATGTCATCTACTAAATGATCCTTCTAGCTTTACAGAAAAATTGAAGTCGTATGGTCCATTTGTAAAAAAAGTTATTCTAATCAAAGTGTGTGCGATCAATTATATTGTTACGGATTCGGGGCATCTTCAATGAATAAAACGTGTGAAATACCAATAAACCTTTATTAAATAGAGGAGGCGTACTCATTTTTGTGTCTTCCCTCAGCGATATTCGTCAACCGACGCTGTCATGTCTCCGTTGTATCGTCATCACAAAGACAACACGGCAACGAAGACCATTCGGCGCGATGTCTCAATATCGTAACATATCGATACTCGTAACAATATGTAAATGGAGGAATTTTTCATTTTTGGAATTTGTCTATTATAGTCGCTTCGGTTTCACCTGCGGAAGAAAGGGGAAATTTTTTGCTTGACATCCAACTCATGGATATTTTAAACTGTTAAAGTTCATCGATTATACACAGTGTTTTTACTATTTTTGAGCCCTCCTCAATAATTCGAAAAACGTCTGATTTCTTGCTTCATATCAAAAGAACGTTTCACCAGTTTTTTTAATATTCTGTTTATTTATAAGACTATATTATAAAATCATATTACATTATACAATGTAATTACAGTATTTTAAGTCCATGTACATGTGGTTAACAATTATATTTTATAATACTTACTAACTTACATATTTGAGAAATGCAAGAACAACCGCACTACTATTCTTTTGACTTTTTAGTCAATCTCGGTGATTGTTGCATTTTCTTCGAAAATTTAAAAAATGGAAAATATTTGACTTAATATTAAAACCATGAAAATTTGATATTCCCAGAATCTATTAATTATAGTATTTTTCTATTTTTGGGTCCTTCTGGGACATTCGAGAAATTCTGGTTTCTTGTTTCATATAAAAAATCTGTTAGGTGTACAAAGTAATTAGTGGATCTTAGAATTAGTCAATTGTAACTTTATCTTGAATAGAAATCTTCCAACTACCGTATTGGAGATGGATCAACTGCTTGTAAGTGGAGTAAACGTATAGAAAATAACGAATCTTATTTTGGGTAGTAGAACAGTATTTCAATTGTGTGTAAAGAATTAAAAAATTTACGAAATAAGACGCTACGAATTAATTTTAGGATACTCCTCGAGGATTTGAAAAATATCAAATATTTTACTTGATTCTAAAATCGTGAAAATTTAACATTGTCTGAATGTATCAATTACAATATTTTTACTATTTTTGATTTCTTATATGTTTTGTAACATAATCATGAATATTTTAGACCGTCAAAAAATATCGATTGTAACATTTACAACTTATTTTATAAATCGTGGATATTTTAAACTATAAAAATGTGTTGTTTACAGTATATTTACAATTTCTGATTCCTAGTAAAATTTCAAATTTATTGCTGATACCGAGACCACGGAAATATCAAGTTGCCAGTGTCTGTAAAAACTGAAAATTGCATTGGTTCTGTTGGTGGAGAATATTTAATAATTAAAATTATGCTAATAATTGCTATTCCATTTGATGTTTCTCATTATTAGTGCTAGTTTATACTCGCTTGATAATTTTTAAGTGCCTGCGCTGTAAGTTATTTGCGACCCGAGGCAACAATAGCTTTAACGTTTTGCGCACGATTAAAAAGCTATTAGAATTTTTCGGATACTGTTTCTTTTTTCATTTTCATTTGTCGATTTCTAGAAATTGTACTTGTGAAATTGCAACACAAAATTAACACACGTTATGATAATGTAGTGACAAGTGAATGAGATTGTGCAATTAAAAAATTTTAGAATTTTCATCTATGAATAATAAATATTTATGTTCGTTTCTTATATATTTTGTAGTTATATAGTAATTCAGAGTAGCTGTCACGCACTAAAAAATTACAGACTAAACGTAGAGATTTAGGAATATAATGTAATTATGATTTTATTGAATTATGAATTACGAAGGAGAGCGTTCGAAGAAATAATTTGTGCAAGAGATAAAAGTGAAAATAAGTTCAAATATTATATGTAAATTATTAATTTTATGATTCGAAATGATTAAATAATAATATTTTACGCAATAATACACACTACTGCTTTGTTATATAACCATTTTGAACCTTTTCACCTTTATCTTAACCAGTTAAGCGCGTTCGACGTGTATACACGTCAATCCGAAACTCTATTGCGGTGCGGTTAACGTTAACCAATTGTTAATTTCTTCTCGAATAAAAACGTAATTCTTTCTCATTTTGTTTTACTGTTTTCGTAAAATATGTATATAATAGCGGCATTTGGCCTGCGTTCGACGTATATATTCCTCATTACTTGATTTTAATTCCGCGCCGTGAGGGATTTTTCAAATTAAACTCCACTGTTAACTGCCCAGATAGCACGCAACGTCTTAAAGACGTCTTTTATATATATATATATATATATACGCCCATTTTAGGTCTGAAAGTCTTAAGTCCTCAAAAGATGTCTTTCTCGAAACGTCGTTTTACATCCGAAATAAGATAAGTCTTTTTGGGGACGCTGTTTTTACGTCTGAAATAAAGCATCTTTTTCAAGACGTTTAAACGTTTATAGTATAATATAAATAAATTATAAATTATATATAAATTATATATATTATAAATTATATTTGTGCTGAAAATGTGCTGAATGTATGTGTATATATATATCGACTGCTGCTTCGAAGGTGAGAGGTCTTTTCTATGGCCTATATCACCTAAGATTTTGCCTCTGAAAAGAATAAGGATCACATGTTCTTAAAAGACCTGGTCACAGAGTGTGGGAAGATTTTTCGTCAGTTACCCTAGAACCGTTCAGGGCCGTGTTTCGTTTAACTTTCGAGCGATTTCGTTAGGTCTAGTTCAGACACCGCGCGGGGTTTATTTACATTAACGTGTTCATATTCGTTCAAATGCGCTGTTTCCGCCGTGTCTGAACTATCCCTTATTGTTGTGAGTGGTGGATTGTTGTGAACTGGGGACTTTGGACAGCGTTATTCTACATCGTTATTTACATATTATTTAAAAAAGTAAGTATTTTCGTTCCTATTATTTGTACCGTTGTTGTTTTTGCTTATGCCATTCTGATATATTTATTTCAGTGTTGTTTTATAACTTTTCTTAATTTTCGTTAATTTTTTTGAGGTTACAATTTATCTGATTGCTACTCGACGTGTTGCTGTTAGCTAAAGTGCCTAAAGTGCACAAGAGGCGAAAATGCATGGAAGCCAAAAGGACACCTAGGCAGCTATACAGATTTGGCTAAAGAGGACGGCCGATTGTATTAATTATCAATTATTAATTGTTAACAAGATGTCTTAGAATTATTAACAACATTATATTAATATGTAGGTACCCATAGTTACTATCGTTTTAATTGTAATGTTTAATTTTAATGTATACTTTGAATATTATAGTAAATAGTAACAATAAAAATAAAATATTGCTTTATTCATTTTAATTTATTCAATAATTAATATTTATTAATTAATTAATTTATTTATTAATATTTATTTTTTACTAATACTCTAAGACGTCAAACGGACGTCTTAAAGACGTCTTTGAGACGTACCGTTGTCTAACAAAAGACGTTCAGGAGACGTTCGGAAGACGTTCGTAGGACATTCGGGACGTTTTTAAGACGTCTCTGTACTATCTGGGTGGTTAATAGGAACATTATGTGAATGCAATTAAAATTATAAATAGTGTCACAACTGTCCAAACTTAAATTTCAGTAGCATCAATAATTGAATTAACATTTTGTCTTGCATTTAACATGTACATTAAGAATTTAGATTAACTTTTGGATGACTTTGCCCGACTACATTTGACTCAACGTTTCAAAAACAGCATTGGTGACTGCGTGTAATAAGAAAATCGAAGAGTTTAAGCAAAGTATCTACCTGTAAAAATATGTTTTAGAAACTTTAAAAACAATTGTCTAAATAGGTCTTACTATATAAGCATTGCCATCGGTATCTCGTCTAATCCTCAAGAGTGCACGCAGAAAGAAAAATATAAAATAATCTTTGTTACGGTGCTTATCAAATAAAAGCTTTGTTCACCCCTTGACTAACAAATGGTGGCAACAACGACTTCTGCTAACTTTGTCGTCGACCGTACTTTGCTAAATAACGTAACATTGTTGTACGGGACGCCATTGTTACTCATCTACTATTGCGCAAAACCTTGAAATACGTAATTCACAATACGTTCTGCAGACGTTTATGAGGGCAATCTCGACAGCAGCAGGGGTGTATAATCTTCAACACCGGATGTATTGTGTTCGTGTTGACTTTATTCTCTTCATTCAAGAGTTTAATGCACGCCCAGACAGGAACTTGATTTATAAAATTAAATATACAGAACGTTCATATCGATTAACTAAACTTTCGCTGCTGACGAAAGGGAAAATTTTGAAAACAGGTATTTGCACAATACGAGGGAACTCGAAATGTCTCTGAAAAAAAGATAGAGAAAGTATAAATGTAGAAAAACCCGAATATAAGATTTACATTATTCTATTCGAGAGACAATTCTATTATCGATAAGTGAATTAAATTGGTGTTCACGGTGAACCAGGAGACTATGCTTTCATTGTGAAATGAAGCTTTGAAAGAAAACTTGAGATTATTATTAAAACAACTTTGATCTTTCATCGTTAATAGGGTATAATAGAATAACAGCGCATATATTTTTAATAGGAGTTTTTAAATAGATTTTCAGAAAACAACAGTCTCACCTGAAATTGTCATCTTATTGATGATGAATCTTGAAATTGCTTACATCAATTACAAGAAATGAAGCCAAATAGAGAATTCTTTCTCCTTTCACTGATTTCATTAGGCTAAAACTAATACATTAATATTCCTGCATTTGTTAATTTGTCTATTGTTTCAAATCGTACATATTCATTTTTGTCATAAATGCATCAATTCCGCAATCTAGTCATTACTAATCATAGCGAGGAACGTTTGAATGAAACTTGAATGGTTTCGAGAGATACGTGTTCTAATATTAATTCTTTTGTGGGAGGATGCGTGAAAAACTTGTGATGGTTCACTTTGCCTTTTTAAATAGATTCATATATTTTCCAATACGCTAATCGATGCAGTCCGTCGTTTCCCACAAAAGGTACTAGAAAGCGATGCAATATTCAAGAAATATTCAAATTGAAATATTAAAAATTAAAAAAGATATAGATTCCATTTAAAAAGTAAAAATTGCCTTCGTAAACATTACCTAAATAAAATTGTTAATAGAAAAATGTACAATTTTATGTTGAATAAATACAAGTTGGAGTGTGTGTGAACGGATGGGTGAGTGAGAGATGTGTTAAGTTTGTTATCTTTGTCCTGGGTTAAGTAAGTTAAGTTAGGATAGGATGGGGACGGCATCGTCTCTCTCTCTCTCTCTCTCTCTCTCTCTCTCTCTCTCTCTCTCTCTCGTGCGAGACTGGTTTTTTTTGCGGTTTTTTGTTTTTTTGTGGCTTGATGCGTGTTTAGGTTAAGGTAGATTAAGAGCGGAGCGAGATTGGAAGGAGGAGACGAATTTGCGGTTTTAAAAATTGTAACCCTTAGGGGACCAATAATAAATTATGATTACAAGTTGGTATCCGATTTTCAGAGATCTCAAGTCTTTTGAAGAAAAGTTGCGTAACTTTTACGAGTAGGGAATCCACCGATTTGTGAAACGTTGGAAGACAATTACAGAAAATGATTGTCACTATATAATAACTGTTATTTGAAAATGTAACCGCGCATCGATAGCTATAATACAAAGAGGTAGGGATATATGCAGTGGCGGGGGGATTTATACTTCTCCTGCCTTAAAGCTACCTCCATACCTAAACTCTCCTTAAAGGGCCAACTCCCTCCTCACTCGCCCCCCTTTTACGCTTTCTCCCCAAAGGTTTATCAGTAGGACAAAGCACAAAATTATTAGTACTACCCTAATTTTGTTCAATCTATTTCTCAGATATGGAGTGAGTTAGGTATTCGCATTTTACATTCCCTTTCCGCAGTTTCCTTTTCACGCCATTCAAACATGTTGTTTTTATTTTCAAATTAGTTAACATTTTCATTTATTTGTCTTTATTATTGTGTCTTTGGTATTTTTCCAAAAATTTGCCGCCCTGGGCTACAGCCCTTATACCCCCCCCCCCCCCCCAACGGGTACTGGGTATATAAATGAAATTGTACTTACGTACAAGACATTCAAGTTCAATTCGCGCCAAGAAAATTCAATAGAATCGCTGATATACTTTTGCATTACAGGGTTTATTATGGACGGAGCACAAAGCATCGTCTTTTCAATACAACATTCATATACTTATCGTATTACACGTTCATACGCTTAACATTGGTAGTGTTCATAATTCTGTTTAATAACCAGCTATACCGCACGTTCTAACAAATTCACGCACTTAATCGCTACTTTTGATTGCATGAAAGAACTGCGTGTAACATCGTCTAAGAAAAACTTCAACGGTACCATGTACAATAGTACGCTGAACAAACGGGAGTAGTATATGTATACCTAACGTGTGTACCAAAGACTATGCCGTATACAAAAGTATTTAAAGTACAGAAAGTAATGCGAGTTTTGTATCGCGCACGCCAGTAGTACAGGTATAAACGCAAATTACCTGACACACATGAACTAACATAGCCATCGTTTTCTTCGTGTAAAACTACACAAACTGTTTGATGAAATCGTATGCCAACGTTCGTGCCTTACAATTAAAGTTAAAAATGAAATACATAACGTGTCCAGACAATATACTGTATCGTAAATTCCAAAATATTCTTATAAAATTGGTTATTCGTTTTCTGTTAGCCTAGTACACCTCTAAATGTATTGGAATGTTCCCAAATATAGGTATATTTGACTTTTGGAGGAATTTAGTGTCCGTGGATATTTCACGCAACACTGAAAATTTGTCTCAGACTTGAAACCCCGTAACTCTAAAGATTCATTGAAACGGAACACTCTAATCGTTGATTATAGGGTTGAACAATTCACGCTTGAATCTCGTAATCATTTTTTAAAAGAGTGATCTTATGTACAAAGTACCTTTGTCGCACTGAAAGGCCAGATTAAGGTTGTTCAGTGGTATGGAAACGCAAGTTTTATCGATCGAGGAAAGCGAATACTTTTCAGAACAGTCTAACACTAACTGACGACGCATGTGGCTGTGTGTGTGCGGGGGAGGGGGACGCGCGCGCGCGCGCGTGCGTGTGGATGTGTGATATGTATAACATGTAATCTCATGTCCACTTGCACCAATGCTACGAATAAACAGTCAACGAACAATATTCTTTGTAAACTTATTTTCCATGGGAGAATTTCTTTCAATAATTATCTCGTTGTTTTTACTATTACGTCGAGGAAGGATCAACGCGATCAAAACTTGCAAAAATACATCGCTATGGTAATGATAATTAACAGGAACATGGACATTTCCATAAACAACTAGAATCTCGATTATTTTTTAATATGTTGTCGAGGTCAACGCCCCTGAGCAGTGCAATGAAAAACTTTAATCAACTTTGCTTGTTCATTTGTATTTTCTGCTACCAAGTATATGTCTGACATTATTTTGAAGAAAGTATCTGATGTTTCATCAAAGTCAAATGTCTGTTTACATCGCGGTCTGAAACATATACTAAATCTATTTCAAATTTAAGACATTTAATCTCGGAAATTAAAGCCGAGTTCGGAAAGTCCAAAAATCATTGAAATAGGTGAAATAGATCCTTATTTAATTATGAATTCTGTTCCTAGTAACTTTTTAACAAATAACGATCGCCAAATAAAATCTTTATAACACTGCTCAGGCTGATGGACTTGATAACAGATTAAGAAATTATTGAGATCAGAGGGCGATCTTTTTTAAACAATTACCGAGAAAACGATTGAATGAAACGTTTGCGCAATCGCTTGATAAATGCTTTTATTACTGACACTTTGGGAATAAGAATGCCTCAAGTCTAAAAAATAAGAGTAATTGTTTAACAAAATAAAATAAATTTGCACCAGTCTCTTTATCAAATTATAGTTACGATGTACATTCAAAGTTTGAATATTAATATTAAAGTTTAAACAAATCTATAGTCTATGTGGTAAGCAAATTTGTTATATGTATAACGTAGTAAAAGTTAATGGAAATGAAATTAATAATTTCAATGCTTTTGACGCATTAATTTGTAAGATAATCAAACCACAATGAACACTAAAATATTTGTACAAGACTACTTTAAGATCCTTTAATAGGTATTGTTGCCATGATCTCTTCGAGATGTCAATCACTCTGTATTGCGTGCAATTATGAAAAGAATATTACTTACAAATCAATAGTTAATGGATACATTTTGATTGAATTAAAGTAATTGAATTCTGCAAATTATCCTGAGAATTCAATTGACAAAGTTAAAATACGTCGGTTGAATTAAAATATTTTCTTTCCTCATTCTAGTTGAACTACTATCAAGTCAAAGAATAAACAGTAATGTATGTAACAATAACTATGTTGCTTTCTATAACATTTAAATCGTGCACATAAATATAAAACAATATAGTCAATCGTTAAAAATTGAAACATTTAATTGCAGTAGTGCTTTAAACATTTTGGAAACCTGTCAGGAATGTGTATAATTAATATGTCGATGACAGCCTGCTAATATTGATATAATTACTATATGTATATAGAAAACATTATAAGATAATAAAGTACATACTAATTGAAAATTGGTATTATTACAATATTAAGACAATTATGTAAATATTTTATTAACTATAAACTCATAAATGTAATCCTGCAAATGTCAATCTTTTTGCGTATCATATATACCTAATTAAACGTTTATAAAATCGAACGGAAAAATTGTATATCTTTTAACAACTAATTTCTTTTCTAGCAAACATTCTTTTTGCTGCGTTTTTATAGTTTCACAATTTAACATAATTAGTTATGCGAAAAATTGTGTATCTAATGTCCTAATTCATTCGGTAATATTTCAGTTGCTTTTATTGATAATTGCTGTTGTTTTTTAGTACTTGACTGTTAGAGCTGCTGCTATATTAAAAATGTTTAAGTTGAAGTTATTCATTACCTTCTCTACATAACGCACAAAAATATAGTTTTCGATTAAAAATTAATAAGGAGCAACAAATTTTATAATACTTATGCATAGTTTGGTTTCACAAAGTAATTACATGTGAGTGAATATCCTGTGAGACGTACATGTGTACGTAGATACAGAATCTTTGAAATTCATTATTTAACCCTCTATGTTAGAAATTATTTATATATTGATGTATGCATATAAAGTTTTGAATATAAGAATAAAGAATTTGAATAAGAATGAGAAATAAATAGTAAAATTGATGACAATAAATTCATTGGTATGATGAACTGCAGAGGATTAAATAATGTGATCTTTACATAGTGTATGCAATAAAAAATTGCTATTACTTTAACCAGAAAATTCAATACTATTGAAGAATCAGTTATAATTACTCATAATAAAACAAGGACTTTTCATTAATTTCAGGGTTCGTAGCATATGGTAAATACAATTTTGGAATGTTCGCAGCAACATTATAAATCCACTTACATTAAATTCGACAAATTGTCTAGGAAATATTATCCCAAACCATGGTCCTCGAAGAATCCCTGAGGAGTTTCATCCTGAAACAGATGATCAGAATCGTTAAATTAAAATTTATTTCGGAAAGATACATCTAAGTATATGAAGAGGGATCAATTTCTTTGATGCTGCACTTTATCGTATAACGTACAAATACAGTAATGAAAATATATAAGTGTACACATACCTACTTTGCTATTAAGTAATCTCCTTGATGCAGCTTCAAATGATGAACTGAACCCTTTTCATATAACAGTATATACTTGTATGGATACACAAAGCTGCACAAAGCACATATTCATTTATCGCCTTATTTGAAATGCTTAAGCATCAATCAAAGAAATGTCTGTGTTGCATGCTACGCACAGAATGTTTTTTGCATTTATGGTTAAATGGGTGTGCATACCATAAACTTGAGCAATTTTAATAAAATACCTTCCTAACAAACAATAAATAAATAAATAAGAATCCTAGGAGCATTTTTATTGGAAATAAAAACAATTAAAGAAAAATACCTTAGTAAAAACCTGAAAGTACAGATTGTTATACAATGTAAATATACAAACTGGATTAATTACATGGAAAGGTAATATATAATTCCGTGTACAGTTATGTCAAAATTCCATTGTATACATTTATTACGGGTATTAGTTTATTCTGTGTTAGAATCGTAACATTAAAAATTGACACTGCTTATGTATATACACGTACACATACAGGAGTGATACCTTCAAGTATTCCTCTAATGACATACTAGAATAAATATTTTCCAAGTACAGAAGTATAAAGAGTGCTATACAAAATATGAGAAAATAACTTCTTAAACAATTAAGAAACTATGTAAACACTACTTAAACATTTTTCCTTGTGTGTTGTAGTCACACGTAAATTATGGCCATCTAAATACAATTAACTTTATTGCCATAGTATGGAACTAAACTATACTAGAACTATTATCCACTAAGTAATCAAATGAGAAGCAATTTTGTCACTAACATGACTTTCTATAAGCTAATATACATATATATATATATATATATATATATATATATATATATATATATATATATATATATTACTCTTCTTTGTTACCTATATAAAAATATATGGATTTATATGCTAGGTTCGTAGGGGTTCTCCATGTTAAGTAAAAAACTGATGCTCAATAACTATAGAAAAAGTAGAGATGTATGATGGCATCATGCAGCGGGTGAGCCTGCTCCAAGTCTTGATTCATGTGGGTTGTCACATTGGCCATGAAGGGCATGCAAGAACGCAGCACCTACAAAAGCCCTATCTCCCGCAGGGCACCTTCCACAGCTTCATCCTTCCACAAACAAACAAATATTCTAGCTAATCTTTAGTGTATTTCTGGTTGCGTCCTTAGTTATGGAACAATAATGTTGCGCTAAAGATTATCATTAATTTTACAGAATTGAATACAATTGCAAAAAAATTGTTACACTTCGGCGAATTAAAAATGTATTATATAAAATACCTTGTCATTCTGCATGAACTCATGTTAAAACAAAATTAAACCAATAAAAGCAGTTACAGTGCTTACACGTATAAAACAAGATATTTTTTCCTTAACGAATAGGAATTATAGTCGTTTCTTTACACATATACTTCTATAAGAAAAGAACAAGTAATTATACAGTGTTCCAGTAAATACCAAGCAGTTAACTAAATCTGTATTTTTACAAGTCTAACTTATGATTAAAAAAAAGTTAAAAGTCGCCATTCATAAATAAACAAATAAAGTCGGTAATTTTATAACTTCGATATAAAATATAGTCTTATGAGTGTATATAGTTAACAATAACCAGAAAATTTGTATTAATTAATGAAAGTGAATCAATTATTTAATTAGGAATGTATTATATAGTATAATTAATACAAATCCATAGATATGACTAGCCATTCTAAAGAACTTTAAACGTTATCTAGATAGCATTGTAATAGGATTAAATGTATATAACAATATGATACATTTACAAAATATGGCATAACTAAAAAATGAATTCCCTATAAAAATACTTATGACTAAATCTATTTTTTGCTTCTTTAGGCTCTTATATAATAATTTCTTAGAAGTAAAACCAATAACTTTTGATAGTTTACAAGAAGATGACTTCCATGCTATGAAATTATGCAAGAAAAAGAAAACTTAAAAGCGATCTTCTGAATCATAAATATTGTAAATATAAATATAATCATCTTATAAATATTGTTCAAGATTAATGTATGGATCATGATTAATAACATTATATAAAATTATACCATCAATATAATTGGTAATGATTAATATTTATTATAACTTGAGAATATGTACATACATTTCAACAACTAGCTATGAACAACAGCATTTCCATAGCATAATAAAGTTTTAACATAAATTTCAATAGTGTGTAATAATATCACTGCAAATGAATATGTATTTAATCTACTTTCCTGTTTAACTCATTTCATTAAAAAACAGATATTCAGATATTTTTTCAGTATCAAGAAATGTTATTACACTGTGATACCATGAACAGAAAGAAATAAAAATCCTCAGAGACTAGATAGTTAATTGTAAACATTACAGGAATACTGCTATCAATCTATCCAACTATGTTATATAGAAAGTAAATATAGTGAACATACACACCAAGCTACTTAACAATTACTTACAAAAGCTGTAAATATAAATAGAGTACCTAATTATACATTTGACTTTCAAAAATAAATCTTTAAATCCAATAATACATTAGTAATCCAGTAAATAAAAGTGTAAGTACAAATATTGTAAATAATATAAAATCTATTGTAAGAAATTATTGTTATTATTATTTGCTGTTTGTTTTTAAGAGTATTATTACGAATAGTTCATTATGGTACTCGTATGTGCATATGTAGATATAACATTTCTAATAATATTTGAAATTTTACAAATCATTTATATTTTTGAAAAATTTTTTATACAATAAAAAGATAAAAAATTTTCATACTTTATACAGATTCATTTTATGGGAATACAATAATGAAAATGATAGTAAATATAATGGCAAGTGTAGACATAAGTATACTAATACAAAAGTTTTAAATGTTCACAGGATTATCAAAGGAATTGATAATGTGACAGACTTATCTTATAGATTATTCAGTTTGTACTTTATACTAGAAATGTTTTAATGTGCCCACAAAGGATAGTATAAAAACTTTCAAACATCTCCTATTTATTGTAGTAAAGAACAATTTATAATTCTTAAATAACTTTATTTCAAATGTTATGTAATGTTAATTTAATCGGTAATACTATGTTGGTTTTGTAATTCAATTTTGGAAAGATTGCTATCTCTTAAATGAGTATAGAATATTACAAGTTAAGTTCGCAAACTGAATTTTTAGAAAAATAAGTGGTCATAATTAATTACCTTATCAGAAATACCTAAGATATGAAGGAACTTTAAAGTGAAAATAGTTTCATGTTCTCATTGCATTTATGTACTAAAACACGATATTGAACATGGTATTGCATAACAGTATTCAATGTCAATATAATATGGCAACAGATTTATATAAATTTAACTTTCTTACTACAGATATGCTGTTGCGTACATTATGAATAAAAATTTACAACACATATAAGCCCACTTACATCAATAAAAGAATAAGCATGTAAGCATTCTATGCGCACAGCAATAGCTATTAAAAATTACAATTTACAGTGTCTTGAACATAAATTATATCTACATATTACTGTTTGCGTAGACATTACATTTAATATCACTGGAAAGAATGAGCAGTCACTTTTCATGCTTTCCTGACTACACAATATTTTATCTAAGTATATATTAATAATGCTTTCAAAATCTAATTGGTTTAAAGAAAAATCTAAACCATATTTATAATTAGTAATAATAAAAAGGTGTTACCAATCACACTATATACATATTATTCATAACAAGATTTTTTCTAATATGTATAACATTTTTAAATCAAGCATTATGACAGTAATGATTGTGCATATAAATGTTAAATACTGAGAAAAATTTTGGACAAGTTAAAACAAAACTAGATAATAAACCACAAGAGGTTTCAAAATGTAATAATGTACATATAATACACAAAACTGAAAAGGACAATAACACATTCCTCTTACAAAAGTTCAACTTAAAAGGGTCACATTCCATCATGCAATTTAGATAATTACACTGTTAATAAACAAAGTGTCATGACAACCCATTTTTACTAGGCATTGAAATAATGCAGTGGCTGCTATATTATTCCAAATGATAATATTTGTAATACTATTATGTCTCTTTAAATACTATTTTTTTTTAATATCTTGGTAAATGCTGTTGTAATTGTTCCACTTATACTCGTTTTTTACATAAATAATATGTACCTTTAACTTTTATTGTAATAACATAGCTATATATACGTTATATGTATAACATGTACAGCATCATTATGTTTAAGAGACATTTTGTTATACCTTAACACCACATTATTTTACCCAGAATAAACAGGCTTTAAAAACATGCTACATATATAAATCATACAAGAGGTTTTGGTATTTTTTGTGTATACCTCTTACTCAGTGTTGATTAAATTATTTTGAAAAGGACGTAACACACCAACTAACAAAAGTAAAACATATTTTGCGAACCGTTTTAACAATTTTGCAGAAACAGATAAGAACTATGAGAATGCTATCAGAATAACAAAAATAGTGTCAACTCTCGTATAACTGAAAGTTGAAGAAATAATCATGTTAAAAGTTAAAACGATTCAAGTATATCACTATAAAATAACAAATAAGAGTTATAATGTCATTAAAAAAGAAAACAAGTCACAACTCAATGGGTACATCCCCATAACTAACCTCCTGTAGTAAATCCTGAGATGCAATGGCTTTTAACACATTTTTTTTGCTAGTCTCTTGAATTTCACCGCCAAGCAATAGTTCATCTAAGATAAAGTATGCTTTTTCAAAGTTGAAAATTATATCTAACTCACATACCTAGTAAAACAGAAAATGATATTACTATTCTGAATAATTCTTATATAAGTATAAAGGCTATAATCTAGCTGGTAATCTTAAAGATCCATTCCACAACTTGGAATTGGATCCATTCAAAAATTTGAATTAACTTCTTACTTCATCCCAAGTGGGTTACCGTGACCTAGCCGACAATCATTTCACTGGGACTATCAACTCATTGATACCTTGAGATTAATGTCAATGTTTTCATCAACAGTACTTACTCACCGATACATTTGAATTATCAACTATCATTTCACCAATAATGTTTTTAAATAATTTTTATACAATGATAGAACGAATATTGTTCATTATACGCAGTAGAAGTCGACCATCCCACATGTATGATAACAGTGTTGACAAAACTCGGTGCCAAAGAAATAATTGTTGGCAATTTAAATGTGTCGGTGTGAAAATACTGCCAATGAAATTTGGTATTAATAAAAACATTGTTCATGATCTCTGGTATCAATGAGTAGCTATAAATTTGATGTATGATGAAATCGTGTCAGTGATATGCTTGTCAATGAAACGATTGTTAGTAAGGTCAGGCTAATCTGTCCACAAAATGTCTAATGTATGTGAAGTTGTACTTACACTTCCAAAATATTTATCCAATAATTCAACGTAACGATGTATAATTTCTAAGGTGAGCAATTCATTTTCGTTTTGTTCAATTGCACAACAAAAATATAAACTTGCGTATCTAAAACAAAATCACTCATGGTATTTATTATGGTAAAACATTTAACGGAAAATTCGGTTACAAAAAGAATTGCAAATCATGAAATAAAATGACAATTAGAGTGTACCTTTTATAGACAACTTTAACATCTTTCCATTCTAGGAAACTGGACATTTTTGGCTTTCGCGCTAGTATTGTTGTAATCAATTCCCTTGTAATTTTTTTCTTTTTCTTATCAGGATATGCCACATACCATTTTTGTAGACGCAACTTTCCTTGGCGACTGAACAATAACATAAATCGCATCTAAAAGGATATGATCACTTACATAAAAATCGATTTACATGTTTTTAATGTATCGTTAATGTTAAAGTTACCATATGAATCTAATCATGTGGAGAATAAACAATGAATATTTACCATTATTAAGTAAACTTCTTTTGATAAAATAACCACAAAATTAAACACAACACCTTTCACTAAATCACAATACGTGAAGTCGACTTCGACTTTGGCGACGTTTCAAGTATTGAAGATGGCGCTAATATACAGTATACGTTGCATACAATTGGGTCTTGTCGTTCAAGAATATAGGGAGGATATCTCTGATACAATATTTATAGAAATTACTTATATACGCACAATTATTATAAATAAATCTTGAAAGTACTATTATATTTTTATTGTCTAATTAGACCCAGCTTTGTGTCTATTACGATATTATACCTGTTGAAACAGAAACATTTGTTTAAAGAGACAGGTACCTTCAAAAAATAATTATTTATTTAATTACAATTTACTAAGATTTTACAAATACTATAAATATAAATAAAATTAACATAAAGTAAAAATACAATTACATGGTGTTAATTCTTTATTTATTACGCATTACATAATGTTAAAACATATTCATGATAATTTCTGAATACGATGTTTTAAAAACTCTTTACGTTTAGTAAGTTTATCGTCTATACCAAACTGTTTATACGAAATCGGTACCACTTTATACCCACTATGCTCTAATAATCTCTCATGTAATTTCATTATTCCGTGAATATCTTCACTTCCGTGACAGTAGGAGTGATAGTCGTGTATCAATATGGCTAATCTGAAATTTGCGATAATTATTCTACATGTTACTTTTTATATGATATAAAATTACTTCGAAATGAGAATATTATTCAATAGTTATTGATAACTTAGGTCTAACACTCACTTATTTGGTTTTTGTTCTGCTGTGTCATTTAGATTGGTAAGATTAAATTTAGAATCTACGTAACATTCGGCATCTAAAATATTATCTAACCATGATTACATTCCTTTTAAATCATTTACACAATCAACTATATTACATACCCAAAAGAAAGCCCATTTCCGTATTTACATTCATATTGAAACAATTTGGTGATGGTGATAGGGACTGTAATGTCTCTTTTAATGCTTCAATATATAAAATTTTGTCTGCAGTATGTGGTCTTGTCTCACAGCTTACAACATTCTTCTTTAGTAGTGGCCCTAGAGTAATATTTTATATAAATATATGAAAACTATTTGGATTTTGTTTTATGAAATTATGTATCATAATACGAATTAATCTACCATGATAATTTTTCAGGATGTATTTTGCAGTGCCATTGATGTTTAACAATTTTGTTCCTTGCGTGGAATTTTTCTCAGTTGCTACAATAAACGTTAAATATTAGTCTGTTACTAGTATGTCAATAATGACATACTATAATGAAGGATACTTACCTGCAGAAAATATTGTTGTGATAAATTTTTCATTTAATACAGATTCAACATGTGAGTTTGGTACATAGTTCAGTAAAACTAAGTACCAAACATAGTTTAACCAATTATCAACTCCTAACGAGTCTATTGTTAATTGTAGATTGTATTTCTATTGATAAGAAAATAAAAAGTCCTTTGTAGTAAGTTTTATAAATATTGTTCGAATTAAATTATTTCTACAGTTTAAAAAGTTAACGAAATTGTTTGTACATACACGTACACAATGTTATATATAGAAACTAAAAATTATTCCTAGTTATCACAGTCCATGTATAATTTAAACTATTAAAAAATTAAAAAATGTACTTTTGTTTTTATTTATTTCCCTTAAGTTCTAAGCACATAGTATGTGTATCTTCAAAAGTTTAGGAAAATAATTAAAAATATAATTAGAATACTTGATTAACACTATCTAGATTTACATTTGTTTTTCATCTCTCATAGTTATCCAAAATGTTATTCCTCAACTACTAATTCATAGATTTATCTGAAATTTACATAAAACATGTTTAAATGTAATAACGTCTTCCAACCACATAACTCGTATTTTTAACTTTTTAAATGTTGAAAATAATTTAATCATTTATTGCACGTGAGTGAATATTATATGCATAATTATAAATTGATATAAAAGAAGTATTATTATTAGAGGTGTGTGAGAACCCGAAAATGTCGGGTTAGGATGGGTCGAGAATTTTATTCGGGGTCGGCACAGAATCTTGACCTATATATATCGGGATTCTCGAGAATTTTCGGGATTATTCCCGAGAGTTCCGATATATTCAAGAACCGGCTCGTCTCGACGTGTCCCGACCATCGGGTACCCGACATTTTCGGGTTCTCGCCACCTCAAATAATTATCCATGCTTTTGATTATCTTAAACTATGTTACTGCTAACTTGCTAGTTTTGGTAATAAAAATTTATATTTCATAATAACTCTTTCTTGATTTCTAAAAGAGTATAATATCAGTTGACACTAACACACCTGTACTTGTTTAATAGAATACCCATTAATGTACATAAATAACAACTTGTTTCATAATAAAATCAATTAAGGTCTTGCCATACTTGCCATTTTTTATAAATTATCTTATGTTTGTACATACCTCTATGACCATATTTACTTCTTCTGTGTTGAAGCCCAATAATGATACTGATTGTATGAAATTCAATAAATAATTACTTTGTATGTTGTCATCAGTTTTAATAAGTAGTTGACATATATGACTTAAAAATTCCGTATTTTTATACTTAAGTATAGACATAGATTTTACTATAGAATTCACTGCACTGGATTTTACACTATTGATAGTTGTTATAAGTTTGGAACTCATACTATCAAGGAAGGCCTACAATACAATTTATTTTGAATATGTATTCTTTAACAACATTGATTAGTTTCGCATAAATATATTATTAACTTACCTCATCGATATAAGATAAAGCTGCCATACTGAACATTAGGGTTGAACATTGTCCTACAGACAATTTTTTGTTGTACCGATTAATGTTATCAAATAAAAATTTTAATTCCCTTGGGTTTCTCCTTTTTGTCTGTGCTAACTTTAATACTTCCTATAATAAATGAAACGTGTATATATAATTTTGAATTAGAAGAAAGTATATTATTCGCTTACTCACTTGGATCATTGAAGATGTGGAAAGGTCAGAATACTTAGCTACAATGTCATGTTTCTCCATGTTTGATTTGTCCTTTAATTCTACTTGTTTAATTTCCTTTTTAAAAGTTGAATTATCAGTCTGACTATCAACAGTATTTACATTGTTCTCATTTACCCACTTTATAATGGAGTCCATTACTTTTATAATTTCATTTTGTGACAAATTTGGTAACTTTATCATATCCAACAAGTCATTTATGTTGTTGGATCTTTGAATTTTAGATGCGATCAGCGTATTCTCCTTTAATGAATTATATACTGATAGTTTAAGTTTACTAAAATTTTCCCTTTGTTCTGCATTTATTGTGTTTGGTATTGGCTCATGATTTTCCTTCAACAAATAAACTTTTATTCAATAATGAAACAAAGTAGTGCTTTTTATGTATCAGCAGTTCAGAATTAATAATCACAAATAGCATTTACCTTGAAAACAGTGCCAGGTTCTTGTGCAACTGATGTTGAGCTTGATGTAAACAATGCCGTAATTCGCCAACATAATCGGGGCGCAAATCTTGCATTTATAGTACAAATGGATGTATTAAGTTGTAGCATCTTTATTGACCTGGAACATTATTTATACAATCAGGAGTGGTTATAGCGACAATATCAACAACTTCTATTAACATTTATGAGGTCAAATGTTATTGTCATTTCCTCATTTATGATACACATATTTTTTAACTTACTCGCTATACAACTAATAATTATCAGTTAGAAATATTATTTTATCTAATGTTCCTAAATAATCAAAAATAGATCCATGATAATGTTAGGTTATGTATGTACCGTGGTTATAGTCATAGATAGAAGTTAACTTAGATCGACTTCCAACTGTTCGAAACTCGTCCAATGCCAAACGGTACGATTTATGTAATTCTACATTGTTGCCACTTCTTTCTCTATTTCTAAATCACTAAATTCTCAATTGTTTTTAATTACAATTCCAATTACAGGCATTACCATGATGCGTTCTGTTTATTTCAAAACATTTACATATGAAATTTTTTCGAAGTTTAAGTTAGCAGTATTCTGAAAGTTGAAATTGAAGGTGCATAACTGCTTTGTGACATAAGCAACGGCACCGAACATTTCGAGACTATTGGAGACGTTCTTTTATGTTACGTAAACAACAAAATTACATCATAATGTAATTCAAAATGTTTTTATTGACTCTCTTGCGACATTTATATATATTTCTAATTTGTACTCTCGGAGTATTTTGCACTTAAGAAAAAGACAAACATTATGATAAATATTAATAATTATAGTACACAACGAACCCCTTTCATTTAAATTAAATACACATTTACATAGCAAATATGTTAATGCAAATATGTTATCCAACAATTACGCGTCATACATAACTAAGACGTAAATAAGGATGTAATATAACGCATAATGCATAATCGATAATTTTTACATTATCATTATTTAAGTTTTGAAAACAGTAAATGTCTATATTTTTTATGTAAAATAACAATTACAATTAACTCCAAGATATAAAATATGTATTAATGCTAATATGCTTATAATCTGTGCGTATTACTTTATTAAAACAAACTTGTTTATTAATCAACAATGTCAAAAGTTGCAATTAACAACAAGAAGTATTGACAGAGATTGGACCTATACAATAAACAGAAAAAAAATAAAGTTGACAAGTAAGCGGAGAAACAACTATTCTATTCGTATTACAAATTTCAGAATTTTACCACTCATACTACCGCGTGTTTGACGAAAATGAGAGTATCGATAAGAGTATTTGTCCTAGGCGCGGTCCTTTGTAATTAGGCTCGTTGACCTGAGGAATTAGAAATGGTATCGATGCTCTGTTCAGCTGTCACACCTTCTACTATTCCAGTAACAAGAACCGAATGAATGTTTTTTTCACCGTTTTTAATAATCATGTTAATAGCTATGATTAGACAGCGAATTCTGATGTAAAATAAAATTTTCTACCTGAATTGCAACAAACTGTAGTGAAATGGAAATTTATTTTCTTTCTTAATATGTTTAACAGGGTGAAAATAATGTTCATGCGCTATAATGCAATCAGAATTGTTTGAGTCTTGCATAAAAAAGAATATTGCACGCCATAAATATTATAAAACGTAAAGCACAAGAGAACCTTTTGTAGAAGATAATAAAAAATACAATTTCGTTAGGTTAACTTTGATTGGAAGTATAATCAATAGACTGCGGACTTTTATGCAAAATAAAAATTGCCTTTATTAATTTGAAGGTACAGGATCTACATTTGTATTTATTATTGTTCTTGATAATAGAGTTTAAATAAAAAACATTTACACAATTGAAAACTATAGAACAGTATTTTTTAATTCTTTAATAGCTTTTACTGTTTTGCATTTGATCTACTCATTTTTGTCATTAATGCAGAAAATTCGCAGTCTAATAATTAATTTTATATTTAAGCTTTCGACTTCTGAATTGCGAGCGCTGGTAGAAGTAATCTGTGGACAATTCTTTCGTTATATTTCGATTTTTTTTTCGATTGGGTACTAAGTACTAAATAATATCATGATTGTCTTTGTATTATACCGTTTTGTTTTTGTCGTTTTTGTGTTTTACTGTATCTAATCAATTTTTATGCGAATGCTATCACAATTTTAACACAAAGTCTTCGACTTTTGAGGAAAAGCTGATTTGCTTTTGAAATTAGTACAACGGCACAGTGATGCTAAAATAGACTTCTATCACTGCCTGCAAGTTCGCCACCGTCGTACTATATACTATTTATAATTGAAAAAAGATGTAAGGATATGCATATTCAGTCTACAAAGAAAACTTTGTATACCTTTCAGACATAAAATTGTTCTTTAAAATTGTTTTCTCTTTGTTCAAAGTTGTTTGTATTTACCCAAATTACAACAAGTGACATATAAAAGATAAGAAAGGAAAAAATAAAAGGATAAACGGAATTTAAAAGTATCAATATATTATTATCTACTTACTAAAATGATTAAAGGCAGAAAGAAATTTATATTTGGTTCCAGTACCGTGAAAATGATGCAAAAAATTATGATTTTGAATAATACGCATTCGATGCGATTAAGCATAATGTGAAATCCAATAAAGCAAATAATTAAACAAAAGAATGCATAAAGTCTCTTTTATTTTCTATTCAGTGCATTGACTATTATAGTTCTCGCCATTGAAAACATTGGAATGATAAAAATGCAGAAATTTTTAACTTTCTTTATATAATCCTGTAAATTTTTAGGAGAAAATGCCAAAAATGGCTCCAAAAAGTATTTGAACATTGATAATTTCAATTTTTGAAAAGTTGACATAATGTAGCAAAAATGACTTCGCGTAACAATAAATTTCGGATTATTTTGAATTTTACAGCTTCTACTTTTATAATCGATCGTGCATAATTTTCTTCTAAAAAAATTGGAAAATTTGTCCATGAATGAATCTATTGTAAGCTTGAAAATTTAATTTTGTTGATGTATGATTTTCCTATTGGTTTTATTGAGTTTTAAATAAAAGATATCCTGTCAACTTTACAATAATACGAGGCATAATACGAGAGCTTTATACGATCGAACCTGTACCTCATTTAGTTTTCCATAGGAAAGCTAAAAAGTTTCGTTCGTTAATGAAGGAGAAAGTGAGTAAATAGTTAAAGTGTTAATGTTATATATAAGGAAAGTTATGATTTTTATTGATTGTGAGTTTGACACGTCTAAACGAATTTTAAATAAATAGAGACTTCAAATAAAAAAAAACACTTAATTTGAACACAAGTCAGTATTGAAATTGCTATTAAATTATTATCAGTTGCATCGCGCTCTCTTCTGTAAACTTGTTAAACAACTCTTTTCTATTTATTACGAAATTACTCCCTAAAATAGAAAATTGTTTTACGATTACAGTTACAAGTTGCTGTAGCTAACAGAATGTGCCATTAACTTACTGGATACGTTACTTCGAGAGACATGAACTTCATATTTATTTATTTATCAAGTGAAATCTGACATAAGTCTGTGTCCTGTTCAGTCTATCATACTGTTTCACCGCATGAAAATTTTGTAATTAGTGCTACCTCTTTTATAGAAACGTTCCCACTGTGCGGCGGTGCTAGGATAATGCGTACGAAAACTCAGTTTAACACTGAGATCGAAGCAAACAGTTATCTTTTGTTCCTAAAAAAATGCTGTTCGAACTAATATCCCTTGTTTAGGAAAACATCTGTTCTTGTTGAATTTTTATGGAAAGAAATACTACCTCTAGGAACTTAAGTTATCAGGCACGACGCAGATCTACTCAAATGGAAATAATTATTTAACGTGTAACTATTAATAATATAACTACTTGTCGATTTACATGAAATTTGATCATTTCACTACGTTTTCATTTACCATTCCGATGGAGTTGAATATTAACTATGAATATAATATCAAATATAATTCATTTGAATCATTGCATTTTTAAAGTCCATTTATAAAGCCCACTTAAGGGTTGAAATGTGTTCTTATGGAACAGATATTTTAGAATCTGTATAATAAAAGTTCCATGAAAACAATTTATTTAGAACGATTACTAAAAGAGAAACACAAACAGTCTTTGAGCTCTGAATTGTTTACATAAATATTACAAGTAAATAACGTACTCGGAATATCAATTTAACTGTAATAATTATTTAATATTATTGGAGCACAGTTCATTAAATAGCATTCAGTATTTGCGAACTCTTTTAGTATTGACGAACAAAGTAGGTGTTCCTATTGTAGAAAAGTGTTTATTTTGATATTGATCAGGTTCCGTTCAAATTAAAACTTTTACTTCCAAGCATTGTGTCTTTATCTGTTCTCATTAACACTTCTAAAGTTCATTTAAAAAAAGAAAAAAAGTCCATTTTTAAAAAACATGGTTCATGTTTTAAATAGAACCCAGTAAGGAGTTCTAGAACTCGCACAACAAATAGTTATCTTTTATTTCTAAAAAAATTTTGTTCAAACATATATGCTTTGCTTAGGAAAATATCTGTTCCTGTGGAATTTTTATGAAAAGAAACCGTCAGAGTTTTCTTTAAACCTGAGAGAACAGATATTTTAAAGTCTACATAATAAAACAATTTATTTGGAATGTTTGTTTGAAAAGCTTCCTTAAGAGAACACACAAACAATCTTTGAGTACCGAATTATTTAGCACGTGGATTTCAAAGGAAGAATTTGGTAGAGAGGGTTTTCGGCCCCGCGAATCGTGTTCCCACCCGTAGCTGGCTGATCCTGCAAGCGCGTGACAATATTTAAAGCGACGCAGTCGTGGCTCGCGTAGACGTTTTTCATCTTGATCGCCACACGTGAAGGAAACGGTGGATTCTGCCCGCTTTCCAACAGTCTTCACTCAGGCTTCGACAGACAGAAGACATCGGTGAATGCTCGAACTACAATGGTGAATCGAATCGCCTCTCTTTCGTTCTCGGTCGGTTAGTACCTTCATTTATTTATTCAATCTTTTCGGAATGTGCTACACAGCTTTTCGATACCCTTCGGATACTTTCTTTTTCGTGTTTCTGCTTTTTCGTCAATTCGAAATTAAGTTTTATTACAAAATGATGATAAGAGATCATCTGAAAATGGTAATAGAGTATACTTGACAATGGAACTTTTCATTGGAGTTTCACGGTTTCGTTTTAATTTATCATTATGATATCTTTATTGTACTTATAATGTTCATGATTTTTAATACTAATATAACAAGAATGGTTGTGCTAGTTTGTAGATAATTGAATTCAGTTAAGCATTTAAAAATTTGTTTAAATTACTGTCGATCAAAAGTGGCGATAAATTAATGTTGAACGTTCAATGTTGCGATAACATTGCACAATTTTTCACAATAAAATCTTCCACAATACTAAGGGGAAGTACGATTATAAATGTAATGGTAAAATATTGCTTAATCAGTAAATTAAGTTACGAAGTTGCTTTTTTAATTAAATTATAAATTTATAAATATTATATTATTTTATTTTTTAGGTATTATAATTTTAAATAAATATTTAATTCACATTATTCACTAACTTTTAAAGGGCGAATAGGGACATCCTTTGTTAATAGAACTAAATTGACTAAATGATAAATCGATGTGGTTATTATTGTCGTGGAAATGTTTTTTAGACTTAATACTACTACCTTAATTTATATAGCACAATGAAATTTTTGAAATATGGAAGACACTTTTAAGTTAAGATATAGGAACACTTGAGCAGGTGGTCCTCTAATTACTTCGGCATTAATTAACGAATACCTCATTTCGATGTCTTCATTGGATTTTTCAAATATTTAATATCATTAGGATTATAAATCTACTTGAGTTTGCTAAAAGGAGCAGCAAAAACATTCACTATGTTAAATTCATTGTTATTAAATATATAATTTCAGAATAAATTCCGAAATTACTAATGAGTATTTTTAATTTATTTTAATCTTTCTGTTACTACTGTGGAGAGAAGGTTTAAAGTATTGCATACAGATGTATTGTATAATTTGTCAACTTTACACAGGTGTAAAATGTTCACTATAGTATTAGGACATTTAGGACAAAGCTACTTTTATTCAGTACCATACACGAATAATTAATGAAAATTGAAGAGTTATAAATTTTTGTTATTAACTATTATACTATAGTTCTATACACAGTCGAAAGTTTTATAGACTAATGATAAAAAGTGAACGAAATGGAGATGACGATGATTGATTATTATTGCTATTTTTTAAATGGCAACCATTATTGGGGAATACTGTTAATATTTGTACAATAATAGTGATATTTTACATATAAATAAAATGTGATTTACACATGTTTCAACGACCACAATGTTATAAAAATATATATTATTACATTTGGCAGAGTTTCTACAGTCTTTATAGTTAAACCATAACAAATTTTGTAATGTTGGTAACGGTGTTTAAGTTTGCGTTCTCAAAGCACAAGAAAAATTAAAATTAAACAAGTTATATAATATTTGCATACTAGTTTTGCATACTTATTGCAAAATTAGTTGTTTGTAATTAGTAATTTGCATACTTATTTCAAAATTAGTTGTCTTAACGATTGATCAATTCATGAAACTGGCCTTGAGTGTTCCAAATTTTGTACAAAGGAAAATGGGAAATGTTATGCTAAAGTATTTAGTAACAATAAGGAAAGATAAACGAAAACGTGCTTCGCCAGACTTGTTATTGTGTCATTGATGGCAATTGCGTACGTTATTCAAACAAACACGTATTAATCGTATTTGGATTGTTGCATTATCGGTGTGCAGAAATGTGCGATACCCGATTCTGTACGTCAATGATGAACATCAAACGTGTTCATTTGCGTTTTAATTTCGACCGATTGAAACATATATACCTATGTACATCTTTCTACGTTGTTACCTACAGTTCGACGAAATTCGAATGCGCTTTTCTGACTTCGTACGGACTGATAATATTCAACGATATTCCAGCGAATTCGAGCAATTACATTCGATTACATATAACGACAACTAAAATATTAGCGCACGCTGTTCCCGAATCAAAAGAAATTCATTCTTTCTCTCACGGAACTCGGTGACGGTTGCCGCACGCCTTTGTAGATCAAAGATCAAGCGAAACATCATCGAGATAATTATTACCGAACTCGCCATAATTACTTCCTTCTATTATGATCGTGACAGTTTTCGTTTGTCGCTTTGATCCTTGTTTGCTCGCTGAAAGAGGAATGTGCAAACCGATCTGCAGGTGTACGCATCTGAATGCATATGCAAATACGCAATGGAACATGTTAAAATGTCAAAATGCAAGTGTTCTTTTAATCACCCCACAATTTGACCATTTACGTGCACACGTGACGAATTTTATTCTAACAGTATTTGTCCGCTCTCCTGTACCACAATTTTCACTACTTCCCGACAAATTAGTTATGACTCCAATAACGTCTTAACGGTTACACCACTCATAAAAATGACGCAATTGTTAGTCGAAAGCTTGATGTTAAATCTTCTAACAATATTTTGATTTATTTATTTGATTCGGTGAAGCACTTATTCCAAGAAACAAATAACGGTGTGGAACTATGGAAGAAAGATATAAATTATCATTTCGAGGAGAGCTTTTCTACATTTTGCAATTTTTACAAGTAATAGTTAATAATTTTGTAATTAGACAACCCAAAATAATACAAAATTATTTTCTATCTTACAACAATGGAAACAAAGTTATATTTCATCAAATTTTTTAAGCAAATTTTTAGAGTATATACATTATTAAATTAAGTCTTCGTCTAATACATATTCAAAAATCAAAGTTATGAAATTGTTATTCAAAATAAGTTTATTTAATTTTAACAATATTGGTATACCGTTCATCGTTACAAGTTATGAAAGGGAATTATGCATTCAAGAAAAAGTCTTAATCCATTGTATGGCCCCTTTTTGCTTTAGTAACTTTTCTCTTCATCATTATGCTATAATTATTAAACGAAGAAATACATTTAGCCTGTGTTCCTTACATCGACTTAGAAAATTTTTATTCTGTATAAAGATCAGCAGTTTAGTAATAATTTATTACTAATAACCACAATATTTGTATAAATGGTGTCCCACAATTTCTGTACAGTACTGTATACTCAAATATAACATTAATTTAAGTTAGACTTCCCGAAAATTCAGTTGAAATTATGCGAAGCTATTGAGCTATACCTCCGAAACGTTTGTTTGCCCTTTAATACCTTTCCAAACAGTTTTAAGACGTTTAAGACACACTTTCTCGTAATTTCTGCTGGGGGGACTACAGTATGCGCGTGTATTACGCACGAGAGTGGCATTTGCAACGTGACTGAACTATGGTTATCAGATTGTGTGATTAAGGGATCAACGAAGTTCCGTAATGTGTAAACGCGGTTGCACTATTCATCGTTGCGACCGATTGTTTAGGCGGTACGCTGTTTTCAATTTAGAAGAATGGAAAAGCACGCGATATTGTCGCCTGACACGCCCAAAGCTTCGCCACTGAAAATTCGATCAGCCATTTTACTGTCTCAAACTTTCCACTCTCGTGGATTTTTACCTCTCTTATCTATTATCACCAGAACTACTGACCGACCAAAGTGATCGATCATCATTTTATTATTTTCATTTTATTATTTATTTCATTTTATTGTAAAATATTAAAAATAGTAAATTTATAAATTCATTACTCTTTATATTAATAATTAAAATAAAGTATTTATTCTCTTCCTTATATCTCTTTTGAATTTCTTAAATGGATAATTACGGTTTTTTCTACTGTGGTACAAAACTAGCTCCAAGCAACTCCAATATTTAAATTGCATTAATTATAACTTTTTACTGCAGCAGGCTAGTATAAATAAAACAATCCAGGGAAGATTCCACAGTAGGGTAAGGGACTCAATTACTGTGGTGATATCAAGTCTTGTGCCTATATTAGTTATACTTATTTTTAAAGCATAATGAATATTAAGAAAGAGATATATAACATATACATTAACTAATTTTAATGAGAAAAATTTAGTATCTCTTTCTTAATACTCCTTATGTTCTAAAAATAAGTATAATTAATATAGGCACAGGAATTGGTACCCCCACAGTAATTGGTTCCCTTACCCTAGCATTTTTCCGACATTAATAAAAAAAACCAAAAATCTCATATCAAAACATTTAATTGTGGACGTTCTAATTTTATCAGGAGACTGCGGATTTTATGGTTATACACAAAATAAGTAGCTGTAGTTTAAAACAGTAAAAACATTAGAATAATTAAAACATACTATTACAGTAGTTCAGTTCGTTGCAATTCAGATGGAAAATTTTTATTTTGCATAAAAATAGACAATCTATTTATTAGACTGCAAATTATACATACACATGTGTTGTTACGTGGAATGAGCTATTGCGTAAGTGTCGGTATCTACGATTACGATTTCTCGTAATTTTTATATCAACATGTGCTTGAACGAACTAATTTATTTAAAAATTCCTAATGGAAGCATCTTTGCAATTTCAATAATCATGAAGGAAGAAATGCGAAATCGGCCATTTGACTGGTCGTGGTATGGTTAGCATGAAATTTGGTTTTACACAACATAATTGAACCCACAATGCGGGGAACATAAACCTACAAACATTGGTGTTTGTATGAATATAAATATTATTTGTAGCTCTGTTATTTTTAGGCTGTTGTAGGCATTTAGGTGTTTGTATGAACATATCAATAAAAGCTCGGACATTTATTAATTTAGGACTATAAATGAAAGTACTGAAATTTTAGTAATAGACCAACGTGTGGTAGGAGATCCGTTATCTTATTTTCCATGACGACTGTTCATATCTGTAGACTCCTAACATCTTTCACGTTGTTGCAGCTGGTTAAACCTTTCTCTCTAAAAAAAAAGTTTTCAAATTGATATTACCTCGATTCTCGTAAAGACAACATCGACTTCAACGCATCGTGCATTTACCATCAATTGCTCGTGTCACTATCTTCATTGTGCTAATAATGATTAAAAACGACTCGATCGAGCACTAAGAATCTTGAATCATAATGTTCCACTCAGTGTGTGGAAAATTTCTCAAAAATAACGACATTTTTCACACACGTATTTCGTTGCATCGATTTATTTACGGAAAGTCACCGATAAATTATTATCAACGCTTTTTTATAATAAAACGAATTATCGACGACATAAATATAATTTACTGTAAAATCGATTTTTATTTTCAGAAAATAACCGGGGACACAAGGAAGGAACTGCGGACTTTGAAAAAGCTATTAAACTTTGCGGTAAGGAATCTGCATATTTAATTAAATCGATTTTCATAATAGTTCATTCATTATGATTTATTTTGAATTTATAAAGTAGGCTTAAAGGAATGATGTATAGATAAACGAAATGATGTTTGTGCAAGGACATGGTATGAATGTTTGACATTAGGGAAAAAATTTATTTTACTAGAGTACCTTTGATTAATGTACGATAAAATTACTTCGCAATGGCGTGAAGGTCACACTGATTTCAATTTCAATTTCAATTTCAGGGTATGGAAGGTTTCACTATGGTTTTCTGCTACTTTGCGGCGCCATGTTTCTCTGCGTTGGATGTCAGAACGGCATTAACGCGTATATTCTTCCTTCCGCGGAGTGCGACTTAAAACTATCGTCCGAACAGAAAGGTCTTCTCAACGTGGCGTTCCTCGTGGGTAAGACAATGTTTGCGATCTAATATAAATTCAATAACGCGGGCAAACCGGTAAAATTTGGCTTTTGCTGCGGTGTCATCAGACGTTACAAAATTTCCGGGTGCACTGCTCTCCTTGATCATTTTTGCCAAGTCGGAATAAGAATGCATTGCGTAATCAGGGCAGGCGTACATTTTTGCTGGGCCGAGTTCAAAAATTATGCGGGCCAAAAAATATTGTTAAATAAATTATTTATTATAAACACATTATTAGTAATAATAATAATAATATGTAATAATTGATTACATTTTATATAGGATGGTAGAGTATTATATAATTTTTTTGGCCTGTTTCGTTGCAAAGTCTTCAATTATGTCATCAAATTCAATATACGTTGTAACGTAGGGCCATATGAAGTGCAGGGTCAGGTTCCGGGGAATGCGGTGAACACGCCTCGCGCCGGCCCTAAGTGTAATATAAAGCTTCGTACAAACCTGAACATTTCGACGAACATTGCGCCGAAAAGTGATTGAAACGCAAGGAGCGATTCTGTGTTTCGGTCGCAATGTTCGTCGAAATGTTCAGGTCTGTAGGCTTTACAAGTCCTACCCGTTGGCGTTCATGTACGCGGTCGATTCATCACTTGTCGGTTTTTCGACATACATCAAAAGCTTCGTACAGGCCTGAACATTTCGACGAACATTGCGCCGAAATGTTCAGGCCTGTACGAAACTTTAGGTTCGTGCAAACATAATTCTGGTTATTGATGTCAAATTTGAATGCTATATAGGGTAAGGAACCCAATTACTGTGGGGGTACGAAATACTGTGCTTATATTAATTATACTTAGTTTAAAAGTATAATAATTTAAATAATTAAAATTTTTTTTCATTAAAATTAGTTAATATATATGTTATATATCAATTTTTTTTATTCATTATGCTTTAAAAATAAGTATAATTGGTCCTCACACAGTAATTAGGTCCTTTACCCTATTTTGCATTATTCATCAGTTTGAGCTAAAAGTCGAATGACTGTTGTACGATAGACTTTTAGTTCTTCTGCAACCACTCGTGATGTTGTTCGATGATCTGCTTCTATAATAGCCCTTGTCTCACCACTATCCATTATAAGAAATAAGAGACAAGTAAAAGGTTCTTTATTTCTTTACTAATTTTAGGGAGTAGAAAATAATACATCGATGCCTCCAAATTCTCTTGAATTTTTATTTATTTTAATTTTACGTACCCACTTTTTTCATAAATGCATAAAAATCCGCAGTTTAGTAGTGAGACAAAACGTCAATTTAGAAAAATCGCTGAAATTTAAACTGATGAGAACCGCGATTACTTTTGCACCACACCTAATAGAATGATAAACTGTTCAATTTTATATTATAGTATTCACACTTTTGTGTATTCGCGTTCTCTCAGTTTTATGTGATCGTTCTCTTTATTTCAACGAAGTCATTCATGAAGGATGCTAATTTACAAATAAACCGTATATAAAAATATCATAGAAAATAAATTTCGAGTATGGTCAGGTCAGTTTCATAGAATCATAGGAAAACGAGTTCCATCGATCGGTACGCATTAATTGCAGCGTACTAGACCCATTCGATAGCACTTATTTCATTAGCAAAATTGAAGAACAGTTTTTATATAACATCCCACTCGCTGTTCGCGCTATTACAGTTGATTAATGTTGTGGCTAAGATTATTGTCTAGGAGAGATAGGCGCCATAGTTCGCGCGCGCGCGTGTGTGTGTGTGTGTGTGTGGGTGTGGGTATGGAGAGGGGGGGAGGGGGGAGAAAGTTTTGTTCGTGTCACTAAATTATATCCCTCTTCAGTCAAATACAATTTCCATACATTCCATTTATTGCACAAAATATTGCTTTGAGCAGAAGGTTCTTTCGTTTGAATAAATATCTAATGAACGATAGACAAAAATATTTGTTCGGACTTTTTCTGTAATGTACAATAGATTGAGTCATCTAACGTTATTTAACAAAATGAGACTAATTACAATTTCTTAAATATAGTTCTCACTCAACTCAAATGAACCTCCCTCCCCCTACAATGAAATATCATAGATAGATTTGCATTATATATTACTATTGAATTGTTCTTAAAAAATCTAATTAAAAAGTATATTTAGATCTGATTAAAAATTGTACTTAACCAGATTTTATTATTATTATTATTACATACATCTTATCGATTATAAGCATCAGTAATAAAGCATTTGGTAACTAAACGTTGCTATGTTTTCGAATATTTAATAGATAGTAATCATGATTAAGTATTTTATTTAATAGGAATAATTAATGCATTAGATTAAATTAGGATAAATTCTAATATAAATTAAGGTATAAGCGTAATGTACATTATATTACGTATCACAAAGGCTATACTAGGCGAGAGCCTTACTATAAGAGTAATAAAAATAAATAAATAAAATGTTCATTTTATCGTGATTGATATTAATCGAAGAGATGTTTAAAGAGTTCTCATTAGAAATTCTTTTCCGTTAGGCGGAGTTTTCAGTGCTCTTTTCTGGGGAGTATTCGCCGACGCTTATGGCAGGAGATATATTCTTCTCTTAACAATGATGTGTGACAGCATCTTAGCGATCGGAGGAAGCCTGTCTCAAAGCTTCGAAGTGCTGTTGATTTTTAGAGCTCTCAGTGGATTTTTGTAAGTGATCCGAATTGTCACGTTAAAATCTAAAGCTGTGTCCACAATGCAGCAACGTCGAGCAACTATCTGCCGCCTTTCTTCTTCTTTTATTTGGTAAAAGCCGCGATTCTTTCGAGATACATGCAACGTCAACCGAAACTTACTCATTGTTGCTTCACTGCGGATATAGCTTCAAACTATTAATTTTTTTTATTTTGAAAATTGCATCAACCACAAAAGGGTCATTAATTGTCTCTTTCTGAAACGAGTATGAAACCAAAAAAAAAGAATCCTTCGAAATTTTAATTTTTTAATAAGAAAATCGAATTTTTAAATAGAATGGGCGACACAATAAAGTCAACTATCTATGGACCACAGTACAATCGAAACGTTGGACCACTGTCTTCCGATTTCGAACTGAAAAGAAACTACATATTTTTATACATAATTTGGTTGTCGATTTTTCAGCATTGGAGCTCCTGGTTCATTAGTTTACTCGTATCTCGGCGAATTCCACGCAGAGAAACAAAGGGTGAAAGCCATCTGTTACGTCGGCTTCTTTTGGACACTATCGTGGTTAATACTGCCAGGTAACTTGAATAGTTTCTTTTTTAATTAAACCTGACGTTCAAGCACGCGGGTTACATAATTTTGCATTCGTGCAGTAATTACTTTGCTGGCCTTAATACGTGCCATTTGCAATTTGAATTTGTGAAGACCCTATAATTTTTTGTAACATAAAAAACGTAAGTGAAATATTGAAATCATTTCATAAGACAACGTGGAACCACGTACAGTTTGTTCTCAATTAAATATGTAAATATTCGATTATCTCTTCAAGTATTGTTACTAGGTACAAGTAGTTGTGGTCATTTTTTATAAAATAAAAATTATATTGGACTGGAGCGAAAGTTCGTAGCCTTTTTAAATTAAATTTCAAAGATAAAATTATGATATTCATTAATAGATTTATTTAATAACAAATTTCCATTCTGTTCCATTACTTTTAGCTATTTTGGAGGTATTATGGTATTGAATAAACCTGTGAAAAAATATCCTAATTTTATCTATGAATTTTAATCTAAAAACGCTACGAACTTTCGCTCCATCTCTATATAACCCAGTTTTTTTTCTCCTAATGGTTTTCATTAATTTAATCCAATATTCTTCTACATTCTTTCATATTCATAAAAATTAGTATTTATAATGCATCACGCATGTACGCATGACACGGAATCAAGATTTGAGTAGAAATCTCGATCCATCTCATATCACGAGATAATGGTTTCATTTTTCAACAGTAGTAATTAAGCGAATTTTATTAAAGTCGCTCCAGACTTGATTCATTGTATGTACATTGTAGAAAAAGTTAGCATGAACGTTTTCTCTTCTATCGATTGTAAATTTCCGATTTTATTTTAAACTTAAACAAATTTAAACTTCTACTCAACTCAATATAGTTGTCTTTAAACTTTTTTAAAAAGTAGGAAACGTGCAGGCTGACTCAATATATTGAAAAGTAGATCGCAGGTTTTACACGATTAACGACAAAATGTGATGATTTATAAAATCGTAAGAATATTGAAGGGAACAAGTATTTAACTATCCTAGGTACATATTTGAAGAGTTAATGATCTATTTACGCTGAAGAGTGGATACAGAGTACACAAAATAATTTTAATCAAAATTATCATCAAATAAAGTTTTTCGTGATAAAAACGTTGCAATTCTAAAATATAGGTTTTCTAAAACTCGGTAACAGTTATGTATTTTCGTAAGCTTTTAGCGTCGGAGTGTGAGATACGTCTTTTCAAAACATCGATGAGCGTAGAAATAATTGTTCGTCTTCTATGTAGGTTTAGCTTGGCTAATCATACCGTTGCCGATATCTTTTCAATTCCACGGTATCGTGTACAATTCCTGGAGGCTTTTCTTAGCCATTGTTGGAGTTCCAACGTTAATGGTAACTCTGATAGCTACACGGTACCCGGAAAGTCCAAAATTCTTGGTCTCCCAAGGCAGAACCGAAGAGGCCTTAATGATTTTGCGAAAAATCTACGCGATAAATACGGGAAATCACGAGAACGATTACTCTGTAAGTATTATTTGCGATTTTTAGAAAATCCTAAAACTCCTAACAAAGTTAGAAGGCAACAAACACTACAGGGTGGACCAATAACTTTAATCACCTCGAATGTTTCCGCTATTTCTAATAATTTGAAAAAAGTGATATACACAAAACTTCTATGGTATACACAGGGAAATACAGCAAATATTTTTGTATGAGTGAAGGCGATTTTTTAAAATGGAACGACTTACCATTTGTATCGCGAATCGTCAGAGTATGTTAAATTTTTGTCGGTATAACAAGTAATTGAGATTCACGAATATGAAGCACAACAAAACATTAGATTTATGAAGTAAGTAGAAAAAAATGAAATATTTACTCATTTCTTATTTAGGTAAAAATTTTATTACCCGACGAGACGGTAAATATTAATAGTAACATGTCCAATTACTCGAAATCTGGAGTGTTAACGGAGTTACTGAAAACAATTTGGCAACAAATGCGTTGCCTCGCATCACCGCCGCTTTTGAATTACGCGCTTCTCGTTTGGACCATTTATTTCACGAATATGTTTGGGTAAGTTTTTTCACGAACAGATGTTCCTTTTCTTTTCATTTAAAATTTATAATGTATATAATTAGGCTGCGGATTTCATGCATTTATAATATATTACAAATGAGCTGCAATTTAGGGCAACAGACAGATTAAACAAAAATTAAGAGCTTCGATGTATTAATCCCTGAAGAAATTTCTGATTCGATGTAAATGATTTTTATTTTACATAAATATCCGTTCACGCACAAAGATATCCTCTCATTTGTAAAAAATTGTTCTATAGAACTCATCGTGTAAATTAATATCCTGACATTTCCAATCTCGATCTTTCAGTATAATACTTCAATTTTTGTTTCTCGAATTACATTTTAGATATTATGGTTTCGGGCTATGGTTGCCAGAGCTCTTCAATCGTTTCGAGAACTACCAAACTCTTCATCCAAACCAGACATTGAGCGTGTGTAGATTGATCGACGAAAACGACCCGAGAGTTGCCTTAAAAAATATCATAGTCGATTTGCCGGCTACCACGAACGAATGCAAGCCTCACATGGATGAAATGGTTTTTATTAATTCGCTGACTATCAATGCGTTTTGCTTGCTTGGCAATGTCGCGTCTGGTTATCTGGCCAATCGTGTTGGTCGACGAACAATTCCAGGTATGCGAACAAATATGCAAAGTACACCTTATAGATAAATTTTTATGGACTAATTACAATAAGACAAGTTACATTTTGGTATGGTTTTTTTGGATGTGGAAAAAGTTCTGCTATCGAACATATAAAACTTTTCAAAAATATCTACTAGTATATGTGTTTTTTTAGAGTTCTTTTTAGCATTAATTTATATTAATAGTCGTAAGTATCACATTGATGTGAAATAATGAGAATAAACGTATTATTTGCTAACATAAATATTGATCAAACTTATGCGTGATAACTTGATTAAAGTTATGATGCTAAATTCAATAATGGCACTTAACCAATAATGCCAACAAACAAATATTTGTATGCTATTACTTTTTTACCCCGCGTATACCTATAGTTCTTTACTCAGGATTCAATTCTCCCTTCAGTCGCAAAATTAAATTTTACCCTTTATAATTAAGAAAGTCTCGAGGTGACTCTTACATCTCGATAGAAAAGCAAAACAGAAAAAAATTAATTATTACATGGTATGCTGCTATTAAAATTATACAACTTTCGTTTCAACCATTCTTTCATATACCACATAATTTAGCTGGTACACTTAGCTAAATCGCCCTGTATGTCGAAAGAAATTTTATTGAATAAATTGTCTAAAAACGCATAGTAAATTACAAAATTTCGATCCCGTCATTTTGACGTAGTTTTAATGTTAATGATCTATTCGACTTGATTTGATAAAAAAAAATCATCCGAGGTGTTCAGTATCGCATTGAAGGATTTGTAAATGCTGATTCTATTAGGCTGGTATATATGAAATTTTAGAATCCAAATCTAATGAAGCTTTTTGATCTAGAAGTACTATTATTACACACATCTGATCTTTAAGACCCTACCCCCAGTTTTTATTAGAAATTTAATTTTAATTTTAAATATAATTTTCTTCAATGTTAATCGATGTGATTTTAATCTATTCTTTTTATATGAGCAGTGAAGTAAACATATCGACCATAGTATTATATGATTTTTAGTTTAATTGTGATGACAGAGAAACGCACGTCGATGCTAAAAAACTCAAAAATGAAGGTGACAAATTTATGAACGACCAAAAAATTTCATTTCCATTATAAACAATTAAGAAACTTGTAATTCGTTGACAGACTATGTTGATTGTAACGGTGCTTACCTCGATCAATAAGTTTTATTTAGAAAAAAAGTTGTGTTTGTTTAACGTTAATATTAAAAGTCGGTCATGCCATGTGTAACAACCTAATATTTTATTTTTCAGTGACAACCATGCTACTAGCAGGCATATTCGGCTTCGCGATCTACTTCGTCCAGTCCTCCCTGCAGATACTTATGGTGACCTGCGTGTTCTCATTGACAATAGTCACCGCAAATTTCGTCATCGGGAGTATCGTGGTTGACATATTTCCGACGCACGTGGGCGCCGTTGCCATCTGTATGATGACCTTCTTCGGTAGAATCGGGGCGATCGCCAGCAATTTGGCTTTCGGAATGTTGCTCGACATTAGCTGCGAAATACCAATTTTCTTGGTCGGCAGTCTAGTGATTCGTAAGTATGGCTTCAATTATATTTCACTTGTATTCTAGGCTTTTTCTGCTATAAAATTATGTTTCATTAAGCGACTGACATTACTAGGCTGATGACATTCACAAAATTTGCGCTTTTAAAGTCGTTAACCCTTAAGTGAACTATTAGGGCCGATGCGGCCCAACTAAAATGTATGCTAATAATTATTTAATGTATAACTATTACTAATATAACTATTTGTGCATTTAGATGATATTTTACTATCTCATTACTGTTAGGGAACCAAATTTTAGATTATTAATTACATATTTATTTAATTACTTTCAGTTGGAGGTCTGCTAGCACTCATGTTACCAAGGAAAAATAGCTGAACAACGTGAAAAGGAATAGAGAAAAATTACTGTGCTAACTGCAATGTGTCATCACAATTTAATGATTGACCATTCCATGTTATTTTCATACATATCACCGATATCTTTCACTTTATAAATTATTCGATAGAACGATAACCTTTACTACCACGAAAACAATTTATATCGTTCTTTATAGAATTTTATGTAAATAATATCTATAGCTATATTTTTTTACATATAAAGTATAGTTTTTCCACATAACGATAATTTGAGGTGATTTTTGAATATTCAAGAAACTCTTCCAAATTGTTTGTTTCGAGTCACTTCTTTGAAGTATTGCTTTGACAAATGGTGGTACATAGTTCTATTTTACTCTTTGAAATGAATGAACAGAGAAAAACAAACATTGCCACTAAACTTTTTCTTCCTACGAAAGTTGCGTTTACATTATATTTTTCTTTTCTGTATTTAGATTTTAATCGTCTATTCAGTATCTTACGAAATTTCTAGTATTTTAAGATTCCACGAAAACCTCGATTTTTTATATAAGTGATAAACCTCGCAAATCGATCTCATATTTCTTTAATATTTGCATCATTTCCTTTACAGTGTAAGACCTTTTATTCTACAGAGGCTTTCTCCAAACTTCAAATTCGTTATTTATTGAACAACAGTCACCATTACCAGTAAAAAACTTTTACATTTGGAGAACTAGTATTTGAATTTATGCATTATTAGACAATAGCCTCATACTATGTATTTAAATCTGTGCCTGTCTAAGGATTCGAGTGTGGGATGTTACTTTTACATGTATGCTAATACGATATTCTGTATCTATAAAAATTAACCATGTTGATGATACTATTATTGTGCAAGCGAGTAAACGAATAAAAGCGCATTGCACGAATGTTATAGAAAATAAATTTTTCAAACAAACGTTCTAGTTTTTTTCCATTTTATTGCATCTCGGTCGCAATTTGTTTAAACAGTAAGTAATTGATTTTTGCTAAAATAAGTGTTTTCGTCCTTTCAAATTCTAAATTCAATTCCTTCCCTTATATGAAGAATTTTTTATCACAGTTGACATTCAATTCTGGAAAATGTCTATTAGTTCTTAACTCGTGTGCAATGTGACAATGTGTACGGATGTCAAATTAATCTATGTATTTCTTCAAGAAAAATTACAATTATAGTAAGTGATTAAATTATTATGAACAGATGAAAAAATGCACAAAATAGCTCCTACCTTTATGGATATTATTGCACATTATAATAACGTAAAATATTATAGTATATTTCCAAATACATGAACAGAAATGATTAAAGTAAAGTATACATACTTTCTTTTAAATTTCTTTAATGAAGTGTTCACTATTTTGGCTAAACTTCACTTTCGGGAACCAAAATTGTTTAGCTTTTTTAATTATTGCCCCGTAGACCATGACGAGAAGATGCCAAAAATCAAAGTTTTAATGCGAGGAATTCACTGGTTCAAAAATTATATGTGTTTGAAGATAAGCTAATTTGGCACAACAGTAACTCCTATGTATAAATTGCATGAATTAGAATAGTAAAAAAGCTGTAAGTTTCATATACCATGGAAAAATCTATTAATACAAAAGTCAATTAACTTCATAGCACATTTGAAACAGAACCAAAATTTATACTTACTTTTTGTTCGTTTCCTCAAATTACCAGAAAATGGACCTGCCTCTTTATTGCAGGAGTTTTTTTCACTCTCAATGTAAAACCATCGGCATATCCTACGGAAAAATAGTAATAAGTTTTGTTAATAAAAGTACAGTGAAGAGTAACACTGAATCCATACTATTTGAATTAGCATAACTTTTTTAAAATTTGATCACATGACTTCAATGGTTTTGAGAAGTTAGAAGGATTAGTTTATTAGACGATGTGTAAAAAATAAAAAAAAATTTGAATTGATCGGAATCGCGAAAGAAACAGTAAAAATTCTATTTTACATCTCTTTATCTGAGCCAGTATTAAAAGTTTTAATAATGTGTTTCATTCACTCGGATAAATTACATGAATGCTGAAAATCTCACCAATATTGATTAATTCGTTTACGAGTTATAAACGGTTAAAAGTGAGAAAAATTACCATTTTTTCGATTTTCGACTTACAATCGCGCTTTTAATCGTTTATAACTCGTAAACCAATTATCAAAAATTTGTGAAATTTTCAGCATGGATATAATTTATTCGAATGAATAAAACGCATGTTTTAATAAAAAAGTTGGAAAATCAATTTTTACTATTTCTTTCGCTATTCCGATTAATTGAAATTTTTTTCAAAAATTGTTTTCGCCTTATCTAATAAACTACTTCTTCTAACTTCTCAATAACATTCGTCATTTGATCTAATTTTAAAAAAGTTATGTTGTTTCAAATAGTGTGGACTCAATTTTGCTCTCCAGTGTATATTATTATAATTACAATATTGATTCCATTTGTTGCCAAACTTCAAATAAGTAATAGTTCAAGATGGTCATAATAATTGGATTACCATCTGTAAAAGCAGATATTTGCTGTTAGGTGAAGTATACAGGCTTCATTGATGTTTACTGTGAAATGATTATCTGGTACTTAGGGTGAACGGTGAACAACAAAATCTCGTACAAATTTCTAGCTTCATATATTTCTTTCTTTCGTAAAAATGAAAGGACAAGAGTTCCTTGCAGTTCGATACATAATCGTCCTTTAGGTACTTGTATATTATTGAATACAATTATATTGAAAATAATAATACGAGTACTCGAGGAGGTATCTAATAATAATAATAATAATAATAATAATAATAATAATAATAATATCGTAATCTCATTACACTATCGCTATTTAAACGATACGCCGTTTAATATTCATTACTATACATTATTCTAATAACAACTGTCGTCGTTGCTATCGTTTGTTTACTTGTATTATCGTTACTAGCATATTAAATAATCGTAATATTAACATTGCTGGTATCATCCTCACCATTCACTTTATATACACTATGTACACCCTGAACATTTATTGCGTACACTTTTGACTAGACTAAGGGACCCAATTACTATGGCGTGCCAATTACTGTGCCTATGTTAATTATGCCTGTTTTTAACGCATAATGAATATTTAAAAAGAGATATTAAATTTTTTCATAAAAATCAGTTAATATAAGTATATGTTATATTTTTAATATGTATTATACTTTTAAAATAAGTACATATAATTAATATAGGCACAGTAACTGATACACACACAGTAATTGGGTTCCTTACCCTATGTTATTACGACTTATAGCAGAACTGTATTTGTCGGAACGAAGTTTCACGCAATGTCTGATTCGACGAACTTTTGCCGAGTCCGTACCATTTAAACGATCGTCAAGCGACGTTACGCTAGTTTTGTTACACAGATTTTAGTAAGCAAAATAACGATTAGTAGTTCGAATATAGCCATTTACACGTGAACTCTGTTTATTTGAACAAAAAATTATGAGTAATAAAAGATGGGTGAATTCCTATTAAAAATAGGACTAGTAAACCTGAAAGTTTCGAGACGTGTCAACAAATATATCTCTTCGGTTCGTGCAGTGTTGTCTTCGAGAAGTGAATTAATTAAATATTAGATGTGCCAGAGAGTAATCTCGTATTTTGTTCACCAAATTTAAACAAAGAACTTTTTCTGAATAACACTTGTCTTCAAACATCATATACGATTTTTCTTAATCGCAAGAACGGTATTACACGCATTATTAGAAAATATTATAATACCACTAATAGATTAATCGTTGGCACAACTAATAATTTCGTAAATGTACACGGGTTTTTCCAATCTAGTGTCCCGAGTAGATTTCATTTAAATATCTTTTATATAAATAACAAATATATACACTATATCTTCACATAGTATCGTTACATAAGACACAATCGATCTTAAAATGTCTAATCTACTGTCTCGAATAGCACAGATTCGGTGAACACTGGTTAATGTCAATTGTTTTAGAAATTGGACACTGTTCAAGTATCCACTTATACGAATTACCTTGCTTATATAATTTCATCATGCTTCCTACATATTTAGAAAATCGTTAAAAAAATTTCCGTAATGCACTGGCAGTCAAAAATTCCTAACTATAGTTAACTTCTCGATTTTATCAGAGTCATCGTACTTTTTAATGACGAATCTAACGCCTATTAATGCGGAATTGAAAATGTCTCAGAAAACTATCTCGGACCGATAGTACCAATACACATTGTATACGAGTAGAAACATTATTAATTGCTAAAAATATGTTTTCAGGTCTGTTCTTATTAGACTATGGATCTTATACGCTTACACAACACACCGAATTACATTAAACGTAACGACACTATTAAATTCAAATTTCCATCTGAAACCTTTCATTAGAATTATAACGATCAATATATTTACTGTCTTTACAAATAGACCACTGTTCTCTGAGAGTAATCTAATTTTCAACGACTGCTCCTAATCGATTAGATTTTTAATAACAACCAGCCTATAATATCAATCATGGAAAAGTTCTTTAAAAAACTTCGAATTTTTAACCCTGCAATGGTAGGCCGATGACCCCAGTAAAATTTACTGTACGCTGATTTTCGTATTGCAAGACAATGGTACACATTAAGTTCACTTGAACGTTTGGATTTTGTAATCTTAAACCGTATGCCTGCGAGTATTTTCGTAAATGTTAACTAAATTTTTATGAAAATCTCAGTATGCTACTGAAGAGACAGTAGAGAGTATACCATTTCAGGGTTAATTCGTTTCAACTTAAGAAAAGAAGACGACGCTTAGGTACGTGACCACAGAATATTTACCCATCTTTACGATTATTGAATAGACTCTAGGATTAAATGCAAATTTACGAAGCACTTTACATTCTCCACACCATACACTTATGTACAAATGTTCCGTAGAAATCATGCAGGTAATAAATTCGTTCGAATAAATTCAAGTCGCGCTGCGTTGGCCCTCATCGATTATCGATCGGCGTGTCGTTCTCGATCGACTGTGCTTGACTAGAAATGTTATTTGTTTGAACAATATTTACCATCTTTGTATACTTCAGGAAAAATGCAGAAGTTACATAAGGCTTGTGACAATTATATTCTATTAGATTGCTGCATATGAAATGCCCGATTTTAGAGTGTATATGTTACGAAGCATTTTTCTCAAGAAATATTATTCATAGTCTGTAGCAGGTTTATTAGCTACCATTTTTAGGTACAAAGCTGATCCTTAAAGCCTTCAATTTTCATTTCAACATTCGATTTACTTTTAAATAATATTTATTTCAGTCGATGTGTTTGTCCTGTAGGCTTTTTATATAAGTGGAAAAATAAATGAATGAACTATAATAAAATCGAAAAATTAATTTATCTCTTCGTTGATAATAGAGAATGGAGATGATAATTTTGTGAATGAGATAGGTGTGCGGTCAACAAATTTAATAAAAAAAGTTGTAGTTCGTTGACAATGGTGCTTGCGTGATGAACAATATTTATTTAGGAAAAAGTCATGTTTCTTTAATGTTACTGTAAAAAATCAGACATTTTATATGCATCAACCTAATAATATCAAAATTTCGATTATAATCAGAGCTTAACCTTCTATCGATATAGCGAATCGGTGTACGTTTTAAACAGTAAACGAGGCAAAAATTCTTATCCGAATAAACAACATCGAGTAACGAATAAAATATTAGAAAACTCTTTTACGAGGTTCGTGTTAATAATTAAAGTCGTTTCCACTATTACAGAACTCGTGTCTGATTTGCAATTAAATGAAAACAGTGCTTCAATAACGTCAACAAGGCAAAAGATGTTTGTACAGAATGATCATTGGGCTAGATGTGGTAGTCTATTAACTACATTTCGTTCTAAATTGCTATAAAGGCACTATGTTTCACAGGCATTGAATTCCTGTAGAAAAATTTGCTTCATTCCTTTCTATCAGAAAAGCTGTTCGAAAATCGTGGCACAATTAGGGAAAATATGATTCTGTTTTTTTACAAGATTTATCTAATGCATTAAAAATATTGACCATAGGTAATAATTAGACAGCGGATTTTATACATTTATGGCAGAAATGAATGAATAAAACTTAAAGCAATAAAACAAAGAAATAAACATCTAATTGGCTCCTTTTTCTTGTAAATGATGTATAAACATTTTGCTTCGCATAAAGATCCGCAGACTAGTCATAACTCAAGCAACGTTTTGTAAGAAAATGTTTGACTTATAACATGCAGTTTCTTCTGTCATTTCGTCTTTATATACATATATGAAAGTACCAACTTCTAATCTTCTAAGTACCATCTTTCTAATCTCTTTTACAAAGTTACTTCGTAATTTCAGAGTTTCTCTTTCCAAAAGTGTAATTTTAAGGAAGAAAGAACGATCTTATTTTTATGAGAACAGATCGTACTCCTTCTAATGATGCAACAATCTTAGGCACTTTGCTACTTACGCTCAAGAAGCTTAAGTAAATATATATTGAAGAAAGCATGCTTTTATCAAAACGAAAGACAAAGTCATCGGAATAGTTCAACTTTTCGACGCTCGATGACTGCGAACGTATTTCGAAAAGATTGACATCGATATTTGAGACTGTTGCTTCAATATCGGTAAAGTATTTTCGAACTAGCGAAACTCCGGTACATATAGAAATCGTATTATATTTAAAACCATATATTGCTATATGTTGACTATCAATCTACAATATACATATCTGATTTTTATTTAGATGCTGACAGCTTTTAAACAATTTTTACACATATATGTTGACTATGTACTTCCGTTCTCCTTTGAGAAGTCACTGACTGTGTATGCATCGTTATACGTGGCCAAATACAGTCGCTACTCGATAAATATCCCAAATATCTAGCCTATAATTGTCCCAGAACTACCCTCACTACCGTGGTATATACCCCGTGAGGAGTCACGAAGCTCGAGAGGCCTCGGTCGCAGAGGAATATAAACATATACGTGTTGGGTATACGAGTGTGAGACCAGGAGACCACTACTAATGATCTCAAACATAATATAATTCTGATGTTATTTACTTGTGTAATGAACGATGAAAGTTACTTTCCATTACAATTACATTAACGGAAAATTAGTAAGGTGCAGTGGGGCAAATCCGTACACGGGGCAAATCCGCACTAGGCCCTATTTATTCGAATATACTTTGCATTGTACCAACTGTAAGGTAGAAACAATACAAATACACAATGGTACAATATGAACGTGATACGATGATTAAATAAAAATTTGAATTTTTATTTTTATGTTATTTTATTACTAATAATAATTCCGCTTTTGTCCCATAATATAAGGAAATAAGATTCAATAATTTTTTAACAGGTAGGTGCAGTTTTGCCCCAGTTTCGGGGAAGTCCGCCCTAGCAGCACTGTTTGTAATTTATTGAGAAAATCATAAGTTTCAGAAATATTTTCAATCCAAATTAATGCAACTTAAAGAATAAACCATGCGCTAAATAAAAACACTAAGATTATTAGGTTTTAGTGGAATAGATAGAAAATACATTAGTTTAAAGTAAACTTTACAATTTCTGAGTCGGTTTTATCCCACTCCACCTTACAAATATGATCTGAATTATACCGTGTTTGGTATCATTTTAATCAGAAAAATCTACAAATGTATTGGTGAAAGTCACATAAAAAAATAATGAAAAATAACGAAGTTTTGTTATTGGATTAGTATGGTGGTCTCACACCGATACACTCAATCCGTATTATGTTTACACTTCTCAGCGACCGGGGCCTCTCGAGCTTCGCTGTCATTTTCTATGTCCGGCAGTGGATCAAAGAATAGTATCTTCTAGCCGATAATTGCCCCTAATTATCGAGTAAACACTGTATGTATCTTGTAATATTAACCGATCAAGTACCTTCCAAATACTAAGTTGTATTAATGATCAATCGTCTAGGTTGCTCTCAAACACTTAAAGTTTACAACGTTATTTAAAATATTTATCATTAGATCGTTATTGCTAACGTTGAAGCGCTTCAACTAAACAATTTAAGGCTCACGGATCCAAGGAAATCAAACTTGTAGTCAAGAAGGAGGAACAAAATAATAATATACAAATTTCTGTTGTACGCATAAATGAAACGGACGTGCACAGCAGAAGAATATACTTAAAAACAACAAGTTGTAAATATCGACTATTTTCATTTTTATCCGACTATAACGAAAAGGGCAAACTTAAATTGCTTCGTATATGCATACCGTCAAAAATTTGGTATCTAGAGATGTAAAATTTTCGAGTTTCCGCTTGTGCGCAATGAAAAATCTCATAATGATACTTACGAAATGAATGAACGCAGCTCGTTCGATAGAACCGGATGGTGGTACAGACTGAACACAACTTACACGTCTACTCGTGAACGAAAAATCTCGAGTGCTGCTACACGGTTCCGTTTCATGTTTCCATTTTTATTCGGCAAGAGGGTACACGGAAGAAATATAACTCCTTTAAATATAAAACACAACGTAGTGAACGAGAAACAACGAGGTAGTGTGTTTAAAAAGAAAAATTCTCACTTGCGGAGCCATTTTCAAATTGTCGTTGCACCTTGAAAGACCGTTACGGTAATGGCAGGGTATTTTAGGACAATCAAACCTACGTCATCACGGTTCCTTCTGAATGAATTAATAAATAACTTCGACAGATCACTTCTGTCTCTTTTGGTACATCGCCATTGAACTTATGGGATCCGTCTATGCGTGAGATATAAGATGTGCAGTCTCACTCGAAGAACGTTATTCGAAAGTTAAGGAATCTCCCTAGTTCGACGTTTCGACTGCAATGCAATGATTCAAAGCTTGGCACCATTCGAGTATTCGAAATTTTTTAAGCTATAACAATAGCTTCAATGTTATAGCAGTAGTGGTAAAAGTAGTTTTCCCTAATTGTCAGTCATCTGATACAAAAAAATAACATTTCCTCCATGAACTAGAATAAATGACGAATATTGCAAGACAAGGAAATGGCGTTGTTTTGAAAGCAAATTTACATTTTTCGATCAACAATTTGTTGGTTTTCTATGTTATAAAATTCGAATTTTGCAAATATTAACTTTATTCTAGCTCATACAATTTATTGATTCAGTCGAGTTGTTAGATTGGTTGATTTTTTCGATAGCACGTTTACCAGACTTGAAAAGGTATTTTAAGAAAAGCGCAAGTAAAGTGTAACGAAAGTGTCTACTGAAATATACAACTGTAAATACATCAGCAGAGTTTGCGAGTGCCACAGTATTATTTTCAATTTATTCAAACTAATAGGAAACAAAATAAATTTATATTTAAAACCTGTTTTTTTTTGTAATTAATATAGAGAATTTTTATTTTCCATGAAGATCCGCAGTTCAATAATAAGTAATTGCGATTAATCGGCTATTCCAGGGCCACGAATGGTAATACACACTATGCTCGATGCACATTTTGATGTAATGGACAGACTTTACCATTCGTTTATAAAATTCAGCTACAATGATTCGAGAATATGTTCCCGAGATGTTAAACTGCAAGAAAATGGAGACAAAAGAGTGATTTTCGCAAACTGTCAAACTAGGGAAACCTCTTAACATTACTGTATAAAAATAATAGAAACGGCAATGGAAGTTCTGACGTTGTTTAAACTTCTTTCGGAGAGTATTTTACAGTAAATCATCTTAACAATACGTTATAATATATCGACACTAATAAGATCGAATGAGATCTTGTTTTCAATGCAGGGTCTATTGATTTCGTTCGAGATGCAGGTGTCGAAGGACGCTACTCCTTTCACTCTTCTTTTCTTTTTCTATACAAACTAGTCGTTTTTATTCTGCAATAAAGAATACGAATAAATATTTTTCGTTCATTTCGATATATACGGAGGGTTCGAAAAATGTTGCACTTCCATGCAAGGAATGATCATGAGATTATTCTGAGCATCTTTTCCTGTTGCCAATTCACTCCAAAACACTTTGTTTTCGAGTTATTAACGAAAAACAGGGACCAGTCGGAACGCGGCTAGAAGGGATTTCGGCTCGGCCAATGGCAACGCCGCGCGCAGTTGTAGCAGCGCTCTGATTGATCCATGTTCTTCGTCAATAACTCCTTAAAGAAGCCAGGGAAACATTTTCGCAAAAGAAAAAGTTTCTTCGAATGACCTCAAAGATCAGTCCTTTCAAGGAACTATAACATTTTTGGGACACCCTGTATATATATTTTGAATAATTGCCGCCTAATCTTGGAACGAGACTACGAATACGGTGGTCGGGGTACAGAGGAATTTCATTTCGCGCACGTTAAATTATAAAATATTGTTAAGTACACCGTGAACTGTACATCCGGTTCGGCGTAACGCTGAATAGCTTCTGCGTGTTGTAAATTGCTTATCCTCTACGGTCGAGGATAACTTCAGTGACCCGCGTAGGAACCGCCTCGATCTGTTGCGTCCGACTGCGAATAGGGGTGATATAATTTCACAGAACAAGTAAACTTATTTTTAATCGAATCTTTACGAAAGAAAATAAAATCTTTTGTACAAATTATATGGGTCGTGGGGTGTTGCGCTCCGCGTTCACTCCAAGAATGATCATTTCTCCCTCTCTTTCTCTCTCTCTCTCTCTCTCTCTCTCTCTCTCTCTCCCTCTCTATCTATCTATCTATCTATCTATCTACCTATCTATCTATCTAGCTATTTATCTATCTATCTATGTATCTATCTATCTATCTATCTATCTATCTATCTACCTATCTATCTATCTATCTATCTATTTCTTTCTCTTTCACTTCCTTTCTCTCTTTCGCGAGGAGAGCTCGGTTCTTCGAAAACGATCGCACGCGGTTTTGGTTCCATTTCAGTGATGAGCCAACCTCGACTATGGTAGCAGATTAGAGCCGTGAAAATAGGACTATAAAAAACAACGTAGCTGTTCACGGGCTGGACGACTGTCTCCGACAGAATAATTCTTTCTCGTCGACGGTTTCTCGTAGGCCTGTACGCGAGGCGATTCGCAAGCCCAAAGGGTCGCTTTTTTGTTTTCTTTCCGCTTTCTCTCCAGCAGTGTCGCCAGATCAAGACTCGTTCCCCACTCTAATTTCCTCTACTACTGTCGTGTATACCGGTACTGGCAGAGAGAGGGCAACTTTTTCACTCAATTTCTGCTCCCTCCCCTCATCTGGCGACATTGATCTTCAGAAATCCGTAGAATTGAACTGACATCGCCGTTAGGCGCAACTGAACGCCATTGTTTTCCGAACAGTGCTTTCGGGAGCCTCGCGTACGGGCCTCCGGGACCCACAACCGTTGCAGTAGACATAGCTAGCTACCTATGAACATTTCTGTATACGTACGTATACATCATCAATACATAACATTTAAGCGACAATATATGCATCACAATATATCGTTCGGCGTGTCATACGCTAAATCGTGTCCCGCAAACGGACACCCTATGATCCATACGTAATCAGACGTCCGTTTTGGATACCGACAAAAGCGGTTGTATGAAAAGTAACTAACCGGCTCGAACGAGAAACGAAAACTATTCTATCAGTCGATTGCGTTCTATACATGCCTCATATTGTACGTGTATGTGTCTGTGTGCGCATGCGTCTGTGTATGCGTGTTGTTCCGCGTATGAATGAATACGTATGACTGATGATGGTACATGTTACATCGTATCTACGTGTGCTGTTCAACATAACCGTTCCGAACTCCTCTGTACACTCCCGCTTCCTTGCAGTGATGTGTCGTTTCCGGTATTCAGAAATCGCTGACCCGTGACGACGAGTGCGCGCATTCAGTCGTTCAAAATTCATAGCAAAATTAGTCCGAGAAAAAACAGTACAATTCTTATAAATGTCAACGTCTACCTACGGATCGTTATCTTTAGATTCAGTTTTTCTTTTTTGCGCTTTTCGTCTGTTTCGTTTTATTCAAGCGTCAAGTTCGTTTTCGTTTTCTTTGCGTACAATGTTACACGTTTAATAGGTCGATTGCTTTTTTTGTCGATGCATCGTTCAAACGCGTCCGAAAAACTTGAGAGGAAAGGGACTGGGGAGGAAAAAGAGGAGGAGGAGGAGGAGAAAGAAGAAGAGACCTGGGTTGACCTTTAATCACAGTATCACATTACTGTAGGTACGAAGCTCTCGGGCGTTTTGGTGCGAACCGTTAGCTGGCACACGAAGATCTCGATCACTCACTCTCGCGTTCTCTTGGACACACGCATACACGCACTCCGCACGCACATTGCTTTTTCTTTCGCACGCATTGCACCACGGAGGAAGCTGGGAAGGCACAGTGTATGTACACGTTATTGTGCGTACAGCACCGAACGACGATCCAGGGACAATTGCAGAACTAGTGGTACACGATAATTTCAAACGTAAACTCAACATAGTATACGTTCGAGCACGCTGATCCCCCATCGAACCGCGAACGCTACGAGTAGAATTCGTGACGACCATCCACCGACGCCGGATCGGTCCGATCGGATCGTTCGATTAGTATACGATGATATTTCGTTAAGTCTAGTAGATTACAATCATCTCGACAATGTTCCATGAAAATTTTTACTACGAAGTATATATCGTTCGCGTCAACGATCGAAAAGTATTTCCGTGTAACGGATCGCGTAGAATGCCTAAGCACTTCCCTCGATTCTGTTGGCGGTGTTGTCATTTCTTGATAATTTAAATGGATTCTGAATCCATCAACACAAGTCGTGGTGCTCTAAAACGCCATTGATTAGACCTCATCGGAAGCCCATAATTCCTGCTTCCTCGCAGTGCAATGATTAATCGTAAACGAGGACATGGCTAGACAATGTAGACATTCGGACTTGCGTGCGCGGTCAATACCGCGAAGAGTACGATCCCGGTCATGTCAATCGTATTCTCGCACTTCCCCTTGATTTCAGACAGCGTTGATCTCGTTTTCTGTTAGTCCTAGCGCGAGACATACAAAAAGAAAAACGTCACGCTTACAAACGTTAAATAACCACCCCACTGACTAGACCCTGATGGATGACATTTCGCTTTGCTCTTTTGTCTTCTTTTTTTTTCTCTTTATTATTACAGTTTTCTTCGTGAAATCTCATTTAACATTATCAAGAAAGTGCAACAGTGTTTATCGACCGATCGAAAAGGATATTTTTATCGACAAAACGAAATTGAACAAGTTCCGATGCTACGAATAATCGAGTACCACGTGAGACTGTGCGTCCACCGTTCGTAGGCACAAGGATATAAAATATAAAAACACTCTTAGTCGAGCAATCTCTCGGTTTTTCTCTGTTAACAAAACAACGCTGTTCTCGGATGTATGGCGGCGTACTTTGGTAAGACTGCTGGCGGCGAGTCACGTCGTTCGAGTATCCGTTGGCAGCCTTTCGGGGGACGGAGCATCGTCGTTTGCTGTTGCGTCGGTTTTTACAGATTGGTCCTCCTCGAGGACGACGAGGAGGAGGAAGATGTGCAAATGGATGAGACTGAATACCTTCGCGACGAGTCGTAGGGATCACCTGCACGGCGCTAGGAGAACTTCGAGCCAACATGGACAAGACGTGACTTCTTGCCTCGCGTACTTCGGTCCCCAGCCTTTGGCGAAGCTGATACGGACGGAGTTGATATCGACAGGACCAGAGGCGAAACCTGCAGCCTGACTGGTCGTTCTTACGGTACCACTGCCATATGGAAGCTGTAGTATTTTGGTTCGGTCGAAGATGTTCAGACAGAACCCTGGAGGCACACGATAGACGAGCAGCGTTCTAGACTCCGGATCATCCAGAGTAGGCGAGTTCACGAAAATCGGGCTCTCAGATCTGTTGTACGCCCACACACCGTCTGCTTCTTGACTAAGCATTACACCTGCAAACACAATGCAATTAGTCTTCTCAAACTTTCAATTTGTTCCATTAACCCTCATCTGTTCCCCATTTTCGCAACTTAAGGGGAGATTCTGGGTGTAGGAATATTGTCCTGCTTTGATTAACAACAGCATATCTATACAGTATATATTAGCTGTAAGTACTCAAAAAGTACCTTCATCTCTGATTTTCTAAATAAAAACTTTAAACGCGTTTTTCTCGAAAATACTTTTCAGAGTCAGCAGGCAAGATAATTTCAAAACTAATAGATCAATCGAGCTGTAATTTTCACGCATCTATAGTTTCTTATATTCTCCAGTCGACGAACTAAAGAAATAACTATATTAATTAACAAGAAAGCTTCTTTTGTATATTTTTTGAAAATCGCATTTTATGTTTTTTGTTTATCGTTTCAGGCCAATACAAAAGGAGCTAGAACGCCCGCCGATAAACGCTTTTGGTCCCGAAATCTCATACGCATACTCTCATAACTTTATTATACTATTTTTTTCTATTACAAAAATGTTTTCGTTTAATGAACCAATAAAATAGTCCAAAGTGAATATTGAATGCTTTTTTTGTATAAAAAAATTTCTAAAGTTTGCGTTAATTTTAGTTGTGTATACCAGATCCACCCCTTAACATGTCCCTCGTGTGTCAAATTAACACAATGATGAAACATAGAATGAAATGAAACGATAAATAATTAACTTCGCTAAATATTTTCTTAAGAATAATAAATATTTATCGTTCTTAGCTTTGTCTCGCGACGAGGGAAAGAACGAAAATTACGAATAGAATCTGTATAATAATGGAAACAACGTATCGTAGAACGTTTACTAAAAAGAGTTTCTATGAAAGAAACACAATCAAGCATCGACTATGAATTTTAAGTAAACAATCATTACAAATAAAGAACTGTTGCCATTGACAAAACCCGGTTTTTTAACTTTAGCATAGCGATCACTTTAGTTTTTTTTTTTTTTAATCAAAAGCAGCACACGCCATAAAATATACTCTTAAAATTTCTAAAATTATATAGCAACCATTGATATTGATACAATTGCTGCCGGTATTTGCAGTGAATGCTGTTTTGCTATTTTCAAAAATAATGCAGCCGTAGGGGGTTATTGTTACGAATATAAGAATTTAAGGATATAAGAATATAATTTAGTTCTCATGTTTCATATAGGAAAAATGAAGGGCTTCGCAATTCCCGTAGGTTGGCGCTTTCCATAATGAAACTCTATATATTTATATGTTTTTTGTCTTTTTTTTTTAGAAAAAATTTTTACACTCATATTTCTGGAATGCCACTTAAATTATGATTTTTATTAGTATTTACTTTTCAGCGTTCTGAACCGGATTCACTCTTAAGCAACGCTCCAAGAGAAATGTACAAAAGATAAAAAGAATTCTTACCAAGACCAATTTTATTCCTTGTTTTTTGGACCGCAGGTGGTGCGACATGGTTCTCAGCTAGCTTCGCTAAGCAAAGGCCATCACCATCGTGGAGGGAATCGAACACATTCACCGTCGAAGGCTCCACAGGGTAAAGACGACCCACTCGACCACCTAGTTCCCAATATGCTAATGTACACCATTCCTTCTGTCCAGTCTCACCTGTAATAAAGAAAAAAAATTACTTATTCCGACTTCCACGTAGCTGTGTTGCATAACTTGCATTATTTGGCGATACTGCGTAAAAAACTAATTTAATCTGATTAGATTACGGTTCTGTGGTTCGAACAACAATTAACCTTTTAACGAATACGATTTACGAATACTCATTTCAACAGGTATGTTGCTTAAGTGTTCATTCACTGGACAAGTCATCCTACTTGAATTCTCTATTATACGAAAACATCGTTCATTCATAAGAATATTTACATAAGTCAAGAAACGGAAATTTTACAGGCGAGCTATTTGAACGTTGGCTACTAATAAAATTGTGAATTTTTTTTATTGTATAGAACCAACTTAGAAATGTAAAATAATTTGTTATTTAGATACTACATTAATCGTCATGTACATTTGTTATAAAGTACACCACAATTTATATATTTATTATCATAATTTTTTTTATAAATATATTTTGAGTTATGTATTGCTTTTTCTGCAAATAACTGTTGAACGGTTGGATTGGAGTTGTGAAGTTTATACTGTGAAAAGTTGTGACTCAGACTGTGACTTCAAAGCTAATGAACCAATAAAAATAATTTAAAAAATTTTTTGACTTGTCTCTTTTTATTAATGAACGACATGTTCCACATGTAAACCGTTTAATCTAAGGCTATTAATATAATATATGATTTATTCTACAATCTAACTTCGTAGTCTATAACTGTTCTATTATCCAAACGCTCGCGTCCCACGAATATATTTGTGACATTTTTCTTATTAAAATGAGATCAAACATGACATAATTTGCAACATATCTGTTTGTTGAATTGACGATTCAGTAGAACCTCGATTCTCTGAACTAATATCTGAATTTTCTATTATCCATGCATCTGCGTGTTTCAAAATAAAGTTTAAAACGATCCATATAGACGATTCAATGTGCACGCGGATCAGTAATAATTTAATCTAGCACTGTATCTAGGTAACTGTTCTGTTATCCGAACACCTATATTCTACTGATTAGTACGGATAATCGAGGCTCTATAGTATTGTGAATTAAACAATTATTCGGAATAGGTGATACTTTGCCGATTTTAATGACCTTGAAATGTGTTATTAAGGTCATCGGAGAATCCGAATAATTACAAAACATGTAAACGCAATCCAGATTGCGTTTGGTGTTGTGTTAATAGAAAAAATGTCACGAATATCTGGACAAAAGTATGTTAAATACACAATTGCAATTATTATTGTCTCACCGGTACTTTGCTTCTCTTCCTAACCACCCCTCCACAATTATCGTAATTACGACAATGCTTCCATGGGAAATCATTCGATAAATTTCTTTGTTCGAGCACATATCATAATGAAGATCGCAATTTCAAAATTTAAATGAATTCAGTTTTGATAGTTTCATAAGGTGAAACGTGTCAGCCTGATTCAGTGCATGATAGGTTCAATTTAGTGCGTCGATAGTTCTCAGAGCCGCTGTAATCTTTTATTTCTCCGGAGAACCACGAAGCATGATACGAGCATGGCTCGAAATAAGATGAGATACGTCATTAACGAGAGGTCTTTCAATCCTGTCGAAAGTGCTCAGTGAGAGGCTGCGGACGTACTTGCGGTATCATAAAGACTCGGCTCGTCGCCGGGAAGTCCCACGCGTCTCGCCAACTGTCGTGGAGACAATGACGGCGCCAGATTCGAGAGTAGACAAGAGACCAGACGGAGATGGAAACATTGACCGTAAACTATGCAACGAAAAGAATTTAGTGCCTCGTCTGCAGGGTCGTCGAGGTAGATCCGAAGAAGATTTTCTTTGTCATCGGAGAAAGAAAAGCAGTTAAAATTCCAGGAGAAGGTCGATATAGTAATGCTACAAAGGATGGAATTACTCGATGTAACATCCAGTAGCTGCCACGACCTTCCTGACCTTGTTACCCTGTATATCACGCCTGAGTAATTTCTTCTCTGCTGTTGCTTCAGTACAGGTTCTCTCAACACTGGCCACTTCATATTACCCTACTGTGCTCTTATCTCTCCTGGAGAAAACCTCCGATACAGGGTATCCCAAAAATATTGTATTTCCTTGGAGGGGTGGTTTCTGACGCCATTTGTAGTAACTTTTTCCTTTGCGAAAAATATTCTCCGCGGCTTCGTCAAGGAATTATTAACGAACAATACCGACCAATCAGAGCGCGGATACAGCAAGCGGATTCTGACTGAGTCAGCCAATGCCAACGCCACACTCAGCGGGCGCTTTCGTCGAGCCAGGATTTCTCTGATATAGCCGCGCTCCGATTGGTCCGTGTTTCTCGTTAATAACTCCTTAATAAAGCTGGGGAGAATATTTTCGCAAAGGAAAAGGTTCCTTCGAATAATCTCAAGAATTATCCCTTTCCAGGAAGTACAACATTTTTGGGACACCCTGTATAGGTTCCTAGACCCCCACCCCTTTTTACCACACTCCACAGGAGCATAGTGGGGGGTCTCAGGAGTGGGCAGAGGACTCGCATGTAGCTCGCGAGCTACCAGTTGGCCAAGTCTGCTGTACATGTAATATCCAAGCATTCGTTTCATTAAAATAACCTTTGTTTTTTTAAGGATTTAGTCAGATTAGTTTACTTACATGTCATCTTACTAGATGTTTACTAACTGATACTTCTGACTTTTTAAAAAACACTCAAGTCGATCGATTCAATTTTGGAGAAGTTGTTCTATTGTAAAGAATGCCCGAATATTAATACCGACCACTGTATTTATGTAGATTTCGTTTGAACGACGACTCGGAATTCTATTTATTATCTTTTACACTTTTGTGGAAGTCTTATAAAGCATCAATTTATCATTCCTCTTCGAATTGTTTCCGGGCAGGTAATTACCTCTTTTTATCGTTGGCTCAGGACTAGTCATGCGCTCACCATTCGACAAAGCTAGAAAATTATACACATCCAGAGCAAGCGAGATGAAATACTAGCGACAGCTTCATTGGATGGATCTCGGGACTTCAAAACAGAGCCAAACAACTTATCGTATTATTTGTTTATCGTGATACATCTTCACGAAACTATAGCCTCTGAATTATTGAAATTTTCTCGATCTGAAGCCAAACACTACTGTTCGTTAGTCATATTTATGGCAGCATCACTATTATTATTTCTATTATTCCCGATTTAAAATTACATTGTGAGACCCAGTAATCAGGAGAGTTACCAAAAGAAAGTTTAATAAAAGTATCGTTAGGCATGTTTACATATTTATTCATAATGTGGCGCTCATGGTCCGACGTGAAATATTGTAGAATATAAAATTAAAGTATTAATGAAAATACTCAACAGTAAAAGTGTTGCATTTAACTTGTACTTCTTTCTTAATTATATCGAGTTATCTCATTATTATTAGTAATAATTTATTACGGATGATAACGTCTCGAAAAGTAATTTTGACATCTCTTTTGACGACGATGTAAAAGTTAACATGTGGTTTAAAAGGGATGAACCGCTCAACATTTTTTACAAAACTAGTATGGAAGAAAATGCTCCATTTAAAGTAATTTTTTATTTGGAAAACAAGGAAGACCCGAACATCTCAGCAAAACTACTATGTTGCCACTGACAAAACGTCAGGACCTATGACAAGAGACAAACATAGCGATATAATCTATGTATTTACCATGAATACTTCCCTATGCTAACTGTAAAGGGGAAATCCTTTTCAGTAAAGCCAATATCTTTATTACATGGACTTAATTTCCTCTTGATTTTATTTCTTATAATATGTTATTATTCAAAGTGGTATAAGTCCATTTGAAGGACATTATCGTGGGGGACATATCGTAATGATAATTGTTTGACCTTAAGATAATGTTGGCGCGTCCTGTGAAGGAGCATTCTATTTTTTGCGTGCGTGTGTGCGTGCGTGTGTAGTTGAAAGAATATTTTATCAGACATCAATTCAAAGTGTACTGGAATCAACGAATAAGTAGTGCATGTACAAAAGTAGTACAGAAATGCTAATAAAGCTAGAAAAGCTGTTCCATTAGAGATCACAGAAATGTATTCTGAACGATGGAGGATATATTGAAGGGTAGTCACCTTAGATTACACTAATTGTAAGTACTAAAACGTACACATAACATACACAATCGGTTCTTTTTAGAACTACCATGATGTACAAAGTCCGATCGAGCAACAATTTCGCAGTGTACATTAGGTACCGCTAATGCCGGCGCCGTAAACTTTGAAGGTTAATAACTCGACAATGATTTATGCAAAATGCATGTTTAAATAGCGTTTTGAAAACGTCCCAACAATATCTACAAGAAACTGCAATAAAAAATATAAGGTTCACTTTGAAAATTTAAATGAGATCTTCAGAGAACGCCCTAACACTATCTCAAGGTCAAACAATTATCATCACGATATGTCCTCTAAGAAGGTACGCACTACTCTCATCAGAAATATGTTTCTATATCTCTGATACTTATAGAAATAATTACGTGTAGACACTTAAAACGGACATCCCGTATGTACGATACGTCAGCTGTATTAATGGATGTATGTATATCGTACGATTAATCTGATCATAGGATAATTGAGGTATGGATGATACAAATTTGGAACTGAGCAAGACAGAATAAATGATTAGTTTAAAATATCGCTTATTTAAAGTGATTCGAGTTTTCAGTTGGATTATAAACTTTTTTCAAGTCTAATAATTTAATTTCTGTGTTACAACATCCATAAATAGGTACAACTCGGACGAGTGCAAAGATTGAAAGAATTTAAAAGCTTCGATGTATTGTTTCCACATTTTTGAAAAAAAGGAAAGTAATTTCTGCTAGGTACCAGTTCGTTGCACTTGGTGTACACACTGTGTATTTTGCATAAATAACTACAGTTTAATGATTCAATACAAAATGCCAAGCGACAACTGATTTATGTATTTATGTATTCAATAGAAGTATTCAGTATTTTACGACGCTGCCCATCACTAACTGTGAACTAGTAGAATGCTTGTACCTTTGGATTAGTGAGGTAGGTACACTAATGTGTTCAAAGCATTTTTAAAGGCACATTGATTGGGGAAAAAACAGTTCTTTTTATTTCAATAACGTTAGAGTATTCTTTCCGTAACTGTCGCAGAGGTTTCTACCGTAAATGTCAAAATTTCATCGCCACCAAGCAAAGTAAGAGATTACAACTTTTCCATTTTTTATTTTTTTTTTTAAATAAAATTTTTACCACCACACTCGTCTTGTTTATCTAATTAAAATACCACCAAACACGATACAATTAAGATTATAATCACTCGTGTAATAAGCAATTAAAGTTTCAGGCGTGAAAGCGGGCGATGAACGGAAAAGAAAGTGAGGCAGAGAGTCGAAGCGTCTCACCTCAGTCCCTCTTTCATCTAAAGAATGTAGCACCTCTACTGCAATTGTTGCTCAGCAGACTGGACGATACGACAGTTACGGAGAGACCACTGGTATTACGAAGTATTACTATTTAATTTTATAATTTGAAATTAATATTCTAATAAAAAGAAAGAGTGTGAAATCAATATATATTTTGAACAGATCAAATTAAAATCAAATAATTCATTGAATCATTCGTGAATTAACAAGTCAGCTTAATGGCACAGTAATTTGGATAAGAATAGCTTGTAAGCAGAACGAAAAGCGCCGCATGAAAAACTCTGCCTGGTTCAAGAATGGTCATTTCGAACGGAGACTGAATTTAGCGATTAAGAATCAGGAAGAAGACGAAGAAGAAGAAGAAAGAGAAGGTGGAGGGACAGAGGTAGAAGAAGAAGAAGAGAAAGGAGAGACGGTGGAACACAACACGGGTGTGTCGAAGTGTACGACGCCGTGGCTTGGTTGTGTGCGAGCAGGGACGGGGCGGGCCGGGGCGGAACCCCTGCTTCCACCAGATAAAAATAGATATTACGAGTTTACCGAGGCGCCAAGATTGCGGGGTATCGCGACGATTACGTCATCGGTAGTAGCGCGAGTGGTTGGAGCAAGGACGCTTGTCGCGTCGGCCGCCGCCGTCGCCGCCGTCGTGCCCGTCGCGTCGCGTCGTGCCCGTTCGTCACCACGAATTTTCGTGTCTATCTATGACCATACGCAGCCGGCTCGACAGCCGCCTTTGACAAATCTCTACGTTCCGCCGCCACAACGGTGCAAAAGTCGCAAAACGTGGCAATAATTCGTTTACCATGGAAACGACATTTTAATATATAACAGTATTGAAATACCTCGATCATGAATCATAATAGAACCTATCAACAAAAACTGACATGAAAAACAACTGTGGTATACTGTCAGTCTCATAATTGATGGTACACACTTCAAATCAGTATAACTTTTTTAAAAATGGACCAAACGACTTCAATTTTTCTGTCAAGCTAGATGAATTAGTTTACTACATTGATATGGAATGAAAATTTTGGAAAAATTACGTTTATTCCGAATTACGAAAGAAACAGTCAAAGTTGTTTTTACGACTTTTTTATTTGAGTCCGTAGCGAAAATTTAAGAAATGTATTTTGTAGATTCACATATGTTATATACGCATTCCGAGTAATGAATCATTAAAAATAGTAATAGAATGAAACTGCAAAAATAGGCTGAAAATCAACTGATCAATTTCGTTGAAAGTTGCAACATGTATATAACTTATATGAATCTACAAGATAAAAATGCCTTTGGACCTAATTAAAATCATTAAAAATAGTAATAGAATGAAACTGCAAAAATAGGCTGAAAATCAACTGATCAATTTCGTTGAAAGTTGCAACATGTATATAACTTATATGAATCTACAAGATAAAAATGCCTTTGGACCTAATTAAAAGGCTAATGGACCATTCGATAGGACATCAAGCAAAACCATGTCGAGCAAGATTTTTACCCTACATCTCGATCGGGAAGGAAGTTATGGAGAAGATGGAAAATGGAAAAGATTAGTTTTTGGCATATTTTCCCTATTTCGTCACATGCGAAAATTCTGAAAAAGTCTAACAGACGTCAAATATCTAGATCTATATACTGTAATTATTTCAGATTTTTAAGTAAAAAAATCCTGATTGTAAAAAATGAAAAACCTCAAAGAAAATTACAAAATGCAAATTTCTGCAATAGAAGTTTAAGAGCAAGATCATTTATATCTTTACAGTATTAGAGTACAAGTATAATTATTGTTCATGAATTTTTTCAGATTTTTATGGTGAGGTGTGCCGTGGTAAAAAAGCCACTTTTTTCAACGTTCATCCCGCGGAAAACTAATGTGAAATTAAAGTTTTTATCTTTAGTCATTGCTTCAGTTAACAATTTGAATTTAGCGACATTCGATGGTAAAATCGATATATTGAGCGGACCGGTAGTCTATACAAAGTCTAACTTTTAAACTATTTACTTTACAGATAATGTCCATAAGACATTAATTGCTTAAAATCACATTCGAAACCAACTAGCAAAGTTTCAATTTCTTAAGTTGAAGCATCCCTTATAAGGGTAGTTTTACAAAGACAGTTTCTCATTCCAGCAAATAATACCAGAATTAAATTTCACGAGCCTAAACATGTCTAACACCGTTATGTTCTCGTATAGAGTATAAATATAAAAATTGTCACAGGCAAGTTAAATTTTCCAAATATGATCCACGCATTACAATTTTAAATAACAACATATATAAACTTCATTTCATTTTCTTTATGTAAAATATAAAATCGTGGTCGTCACATATGTGTGACGCAGGTAAGGAACGTGTTAATAGAAATGTGAATTTTGTTCAGCATTTTGGGATTCTGATGCACTGGGCGCTGCAGAGACCATAGTGCGTTACGAAAAATAGCACATTTTGTGTGTCTCTCGAGGAATAGCATATTTCAATATATCGCGAGAAGTAGCACGTTTCGACATTCCTGCCGATGACAAGCACGTTTCGAATATACCATGATAACCAGCACGATTCACATTTTGCCACGGGCAGTAGTTTATTTCGAACGCTGCTGCGAAGAGTAGCATGTTTATGGCTAAAAATTATTAACGAAAAATTAAAAAATGGACTTGAGGAATGCATGTTACACAGTGGTAACTGCTGTGAACAAGACTGCAACCGAATGAACTTCAAAATACTATGTTTTTTAAAACTACTGTAAATCTTAATATTACTATAACTCATGCGTAAATATAATTATAACAATAAACGGTTTTAGTTTCTAAAAGCGAACTTGCAACGATTAAGAATATAAATAGTCCACGTTAATTGCAAGGCACATGAGCTATATACACATTTATTTCTTTTCTCAATAATATCAGTGAGTTCATGGTAATACAACAGTATTATTAGTTTCTTTATTTGTACTGTTTTGCATTTGAACTACTCGTTCTTGTCATAATTGCATAAAATCCGGGTCTAGTTATTATATACAGTAAGTGCATAATTACAATTTATGTTCAGTGTCTCCAAGAAATATTTGAACACTGCATTTACGATTGTCGAAAATAGTCGAGTTTTAGAGTTTTACACATGATTCGAGCTTTTGAATGGTTAAAGTCTGTGGTGAGTTGAACGAGTTTATGGCTCGTATGTGTTTCTATAATACAATGAAGTGGAACAATAAAAAATCCTATTCTTATCAATTTTTGAGAAAGTGAGTTGCCACGTCTAACCACGATATCATCTAGAAAAATATACATATCTATAAATATCAACCAGTTACCAGTTATACTGTAGATGCGTATAGATGATAAATGGTTTCTAAAGGCAACATCGTAACAATTCACCGTAACTGTTAATTAGTTGCAATCAGTTTGATATTTAATTTTCGTTTGACGCTTATATACACCACGACTCGCTTACGCAGAAACGAAATACGTGAACTCTGTTTGGTAGAACCATTAATTAAAGGTCAAGAACCAGACTCCGAACGTTATATAAATATCCAATTCAACTGACGTGAAATATATCCATTGCTTATAAATTACTTTTGAACAAGATAAGGTGTGCGTGCGATATTGCATGCCGTTCGGCTGGATCTTTACATAGATCAACGACGGAATGACTGAATTAAGAAACGTTCGCTCTTAATCTCCCGAATCTCTTTAGCCAGACAATATTTAGTGGCTTCGTAAGACAGTCGAGATTTTTTTCTCGTCGCGGAATTAAGTGACAGAATAGCTCGGTCATAAAGATTTCAAAGCAGTTCGCAATTATAAGCTTATCCATGGTCTTATTGCTCGTCGATGAACCATAGATTTTAGCGAAAAGAAAAGATCCGTACACAGAAGTACGTCTGTGAAACGAGAAAGTCGACTGATTCGGTATCACTCTACCGGGGGCCATTGGCCATAAATAATGGCCACGGGATCGTAATAATCACAATGGTTCCAGCTACGCGTTGATCCAGTTGCACGATAACCTACCAGTCAACCACTGCGACCCCTTCGAACTGCTTTGATGCATTCGCTATAAAGCTATATCCCTCTAGGTAATGACACGACACATTATGTACGACAAATTTGATTTCAATGAGGTAGCTGTAACCTTGACTGTAAACTAATTGTAAGTTATACACTAAGTCATATGGTAACATAACCATATATTGTATATGTAGTTTGTATTTTATATGCTATATAAACCTAGTATGGGTTAATGCAATAAATAAATAATAATAATTACTACATTATTAGTTGCTTTAAATCCTATAACTTTTATTTGAAGCATTTTCGCGTATTCTTTAAAATAACAAGTATATTTCAGGTAGACAGAGTTCGTGAGATACATTGTATTTCTTTGAAGTGTGACGTCACGAATGAAACATAATTTGTCGATTTAAAGTGTAAAACGAAAACAGGAGAGCTATAATTTTAGACTCTTTCATGGCACTATTTTTGAGTAGCGTTTGAGGGTTAACAGAATATTTTCAGCCAGCGATAGTAACAAATGAAGGAAAATGAATAAATATTTGTGGTAGAACAATCTCACTGTGAATCGACGCACGAGTATCTGCGCCCACGAGCGAGCGACTCTGGAAAATTGAAAGCAAATTGAACCCTGTAATAAAGCAATTCCGTCGGTACTGCGAGCATCATGATAAAGAAGCAATTGTGGAATTAGCCACAGCTCGTCAGTTACCCATCCTCGTTTACGTACCCGCGATGTATTATTTTACGTTTCCATAGCTGATTATATGTCTAGCGATTTTACTCGGAGGTCCAGATCCTCCTCCACACAGTGCCAATTTCTTTCCACCGAATATTCAGAGATGCGTAGTCTGTAAAGCGAGGTACAAAATTGAACCGCTGAAACGGCTGAATATTCAGATTGTAAAGATGTATCGATGAAGAAATATTCAACAAATTTATTTCTTTAGGCATATATTATAAAAAAATGTCTAAAAGTATAGTTAGACACACTTTGGTTATTTTTATAAAGTAATGTAAAATAGTTTTTGTTACTCTATAAACCTAGTGTTAAAAGACGACTAATATTTTCGTTCTATTATTCTGTAGTTGAATTCTGTACATCTTATTTATTCCGTATTTGATACACGTTACAGGATTTTGTACGTCCTCTTTAGAATAATGGAATCTTTTCCTTTTTGTATTCATTGTAGCTATTGTTCACCTACTTATGGAGAACATCGCGTAAGATAAAATAAGATAGGCTATGTTGCTCGTAACTGCAGACGGTATGGGTAGTGTAGCTAGATCAAGACTTGTATCCCCACTCTAACTTCCCCTTCTACCGCGCTATTCCACACGCTTCCGTCGCGGCCCGGTCACGTGACGCGTTTCGTCTCTGTCGTGCATACTCTGGTACTGATGCTATGCATATAATGAAATAATGGTTGCATTAATGATTATGTAATGGTGCAATGCATATGATGGTTATGTTTTGGATAACATAGAGATTGTAGAAAACAATATCGGTCGTAATTTAACAACTCGTTAAGTATTTTAATTTAATATTTGGGTGATAGCAATTAACATGAACATTTCTCTAGCCTTACGCTATAACTGTCACCCATACCTAGTGTCGCCAGATGAGGCGAAGGAGCACACATTCAGGTGAAAAAGTTACCCTCTTTCTCTGCCAGTACTGGGTTAATCAAATGACATTGAAACACAGACAGGACAGAGAATTCATATAGAATTGCAAGTTTGCATCTTGTACACAAAAGAAGTTGAAGAAAGAAATGTAAACATGGGCTGACCTAACTTAATATTTTCCATTATTATGTATTTTGGCACTACTCTATCAGCAGTGACTAGAGGTAGACATGTAAATTTTTCATTTATCTAGAACATTTGTGCCATTAATATTAAAATAGGTTGAGGAAAATAAAAATTGAAATGGACTGAATATATTGTTAAATATTAATTTGAAATTCAAAAAAATATTTCTGTTCAAATAATTGTATTTTTTTGATAATGTTGTATCATTTTGTCCGACTAAAATTAATACAATTCTTTGATTTGTTTCATGTACAAGATACTAACTTGCAATTCTATATGCATACTTTGTAGGACACATATAATATGCAGGGTAAATAAAATGTATACATATTAAATTATGTCATATGAAATATACAAATATATCAAACGTCCTATCATTTTATCCGGCACTGTAAGATGAAAACAGAATCGGGAAAAAGGAACGAATGTATTTCACTGCTTGTTCAGATAAGAAGCGTGTGCTCGAAACGTATCTATAATATCACGTTTCTGGAAACGGTACAAATATTTACGATACATTATCGTGCGAAACAAATCCGTTACCATTAGCGACAGACTACCACATATCCGGAGAGCTAGTATTTTCTTGGCATTCATGGAATTGTTTCGATCCCGATAGGAACGCGTGCACACGCCGAGCGCGTTTTGATTACACGCGCAGCGTCCGCGGTGCGTGTCTGTGTACTGTAAGTGCACCTACGTTACGTATTGTAGTTAGCCGACTCGACCGTGCCAAGGTTGGGAATCTTATCTAAGCCTCAGGGTGTTTGACCCAACTGGGAAAAGACATTGGCACTGTTGGCACTTTGCGTCGTCACGTTTGCTCGACCGCTTTGCATAAAGCTCCGTTCACACGCGGTTTCTTTTTTTTTTTGCTTAGACCGTGCGGGAACTGTAGATACACAAGATATTTTCAGACGAGAAACAATAGTACTTCCGAAAGTTAACCACGGTTGTTCTCCTCCCGCTGATAGAATGCACTGCATCTAATACAGGCTCGGACAGGGTTTGAAATGGTTCCCAAAATAACTGTTTAAAACCGTTATATAAAGATTCCGATTCGAACAGTTATGAACTACCTTTATGCCGAACAACTTCTGCGAACCACCGAAATTTAGAATTATTGCCCGTTTCGGTCACGGTCCTTATTCTTCCTGGTTTCCAGATCGGTTATTTTTCATTTTTTCATCATTTCTTTTGAACTTTCGCCGCTCGTCAATCAGGCTAGACATCATTAATGATATTCAACAGTTTCGTTTGAATACATAAAAAGCACGCACTCTGATACGTGGAACTGTGACGTTCACTCTTAGCACTTATTAGGTGTCGCATATGAAATGTCCGATTTCAGAAAGCAAATATTAGACTGCGGATCTTCATGCAAAATAAAAATTGTCTGCATCAATTGCCAGAAGCAGTAGCTAGACATTCTAAAAAACCCTCCGCAGAGGGTTTTTACGACGGAACACAATTATTACACGTTTCTTGTAGATCACTTTCAGGTACAAATCTGATTCTCAAAGTTCTGTCTTGTTTTAATTTAAATATGTAATTTTACTTTTAAATACATTTTTTTCAAACGTCAATCAATGCGATTATCGTATTATTTTATATTGAATTTTTTATTATATTGCATTCTTTTTGTATGAATGGAAAACCAACATTTGATCATAGCATTAACATTTGACAACGCTCTATTCGTTGACAGTAAAAAAACTACAAAATGGAGGTGATTACAATCTCAAACTTAAAAAAAAGACCAAACATATTTATAGAATCTGCATAACATTTACTAGTAAAACAGTAAGTGTTTGAAAATAAATGTAGATTTTTGTGGCAAGTGTACACTGTTGAATAAAGAGTATCAATTTTCATGTAAAATTGATAAAAGTGTGTCTAGCAAACAAAATTTAAATATTTCGCAAAAACTGTACAGACTTTGCTAGATTATGCAAAGAAGAAGATCATGTCAAAATTTGAAATCATTCGGATAAAACTTGTAAAAGTATCTATTCCACCAGTCTCGAAAATATCATTTTTAGAAAACAAGCGATTGAAAATTTTTATTTTTTCGTTGATTTAATTATTTGACAATGAAATAGTTTTCAATTCACACTAATAGAATATTGGACTTAGAACTGTGAACTTAGATAGCTTCCGAAGTAACACCCCGTGTTACGTTCCTTCCGAAGATCGTTTCGGAAGAATTGGGAAAATCATTCCGTGCGGACATTAACACGATTAAATTGTGAATTGAATTGTCGATTAAATCATCGACTGTTCCTGTAGGTTGTGTGAATATGAAAATATTCCATTGATAACACGATGATGCACTTATCTTTGGCGGCAGCGAGTCGGTCTTATCGTTTAAAAGCATCATCTGGAAATCTGTGATCTCACAATCAGAATGATGCCGGCCTATACAAACAGATAACCGTTAAACAATCGCAGAAAACTTGTTCGCTAAAAACTTCTTAAAAACTGCTTAATCCGCCGATTGTTTCCTAATGTACCGCGGTCGAGACGTTTTCGAGGAGTTCCGGCTATGACAGCTGAAACGTTATCTACCATCGAGTCTCGTTGCTCCGTCCTTATCGAACTTGCAAATTCGCAGGTCAACTACAGGGTGTCCCACAAATGTCCTATTTCCTTGAAAAAGGTAATTCCTGATGTCATTTGAAGTAACTTTTTCCTTTGCGAAAATGTTGTCTGCGGCTTTGTTAAGGAGTTATTAACGAAGAACACGGACCAATCAGAGCGCGGATACAGCGGAGGGATTCCGGCTCAACCAATCCCAACGCCACGCTCAACCGAACCTGTCGCCGAGCTGGAATCCGTCTGCTGTATCCGCGCCCTGATCGTTCCGTGTTTTTCGTTAATAACTCCTTACCGAAGCCACGAAGAATATTTTCGCGAAGAAAAAAAAATGACTTCAAATGACCTGAGGAATCACTCGTTTCAAGGAAGTACAATATTTTTGGGGCACCTTGTACATCTCTACAGACAGCGAGCAATAGTAATCGCTGCTCCTACTTGCAGTATACACAGACCGTTATGTGGAGTGTTATTTAAGGCGGCCGGCTGGTCGACTCTGTGTAACCACACACATACATGAAATCCATATACGTATATGAACTTGCAAGGGTCAAAATCTTGACAAATTGACGCTTCAATATTGCAATGAGCAGTTTAAAAGTGGTCATTTGTATTTCCTAAAAGTCCAATCTAGGTCTGTCGAGAGCCCAAATTGCGAATTTCTACCTGATCGTGGAGTAATTTGCAATATTCGGCAGCATACTGCCAGTCGTGAGGCGTTCCGCCATCTTGTGACGTCATCCTTGCTTCAGAAACCGAGATTTCTGCCGAATATTACAAATGACTCCACGATCAGGTAGAAATTCGCAATTTGGGCTCTGGACAGACCTAGATTGGACTTTTAGGAAACACAAATGACCACTTTTAAACTGCTCATTGCAATATTGAAGCGTCAATTTGTCAAGATTTTGACCCTTGCAAGTTCATATACGTATATGGATTTCATGCATGTGTGTGGTTACACAGAGTCGACCAGCCGGCCCCCTTAAACACAAGTTAGTCAATCTCGTTCTCTTTGACTACGAATTCATATAAAATAACAATTTCTTTAAAAAATGATCGATAACTTATCAAGAAACGTGTTCAGAAAGCAGTCGTTTTAATATTAAACCATATTTAATATTAAAAAAATATTTAATATTATACATATATTTATTATAAAATATCGTCGTTTCCAAAACGGCGTTGAAACTGGGACCACTCGCTATATCGATATTTTCGGCCAATATTGGTAACAATATTATATAATTTACAGTGGGCTCAAAAAGCCCATACCATACCCAACCATAAGCCCGGACTTAGTCTTCCTCTAGAGAAGAAATACACTTCAGCTACTGTTCCGTACAATCAACTTAGACAGTTTTTATTGTACACAAGGTAATTTAATAATAAGTGTTCAGTGCAGCCAAATTTTCATTAAAAAAATTGATTGGAAGGTAGTAGTTTCAATAGTTAATTTATACAAGTGTTCCGAGCTGGTTGAGCATTATCGTCAAGCTTGAGCTTGAAATATTGAAAGAACTATTACCGGTAATAAGCCGTGATTGGAACGCTGCCCGATGTTAGTTATTGAATTTTCCGGTGAAAATGGAGGAATCGAGGATGGTCCTCCGCATCGGTAAGTAAACGCATTCGACGGTCCTGGCAACGATTTCTGGGAGATCGGACTAATTCCAAACCGTCCACATGTTTCTTCTCGGTCCCCCTCTCGCTCCTTTCTTCACCGCCGAAGAATTTATTAGCAGCCGTTATTTACTCCCCAAGAATCGTCCGCTCATACAGGAATGATTTACCGGCAAGGGTTTCTGCGACTCCACGCGCGAACAGTGCTTTTTATAACATTTTAATTTATTCTCGCCGCGAGACAACCTCACTCCGGAAGCGTCTCAGACCGCGGAAACTCATCATTGGCTGGTTCTGTTGGACCGGATCATTAACCAACTCGGCAATCGATTAACAATAAGTGAAACCAGAGATTTCAAACCGGTATTACAGCAGCGAAGCTATACCAAAACCGATATATTACCAAATTGTCAGAATACTGAAACCGAAATAAATACCGATATTTTTCGGTTCACTGGTAAATGCCACGAAGTGGTTCGACATAGTTTCGGTATTACAAGTAATATATATATATATATATATATATATATATATATATATATATATATCGTACATATAGGTTTGGCTTATTTCGATAATATCTCGTTAAACAAATCGCATCTGGGAAACATGAATAATACATTCTTGCGCAGAATTTGATACTCTATCGATTCATGATATAAAAGGTAGGTGTTTCCAGTTAAAGAAATCCAAGTGACCTCAAAATTTCCAAAACGTCTTCACGCACATAAAAAATATTCACACCACAATATTTCCCCCTCTTTACCATGCAGCTTTTGTACGTATCATTTCTTCATATTATTACAGATAACACAAAGATTCAAGGTGTGGAAGTTACATGGTTCACCACCTGTATATTTTGTTATACAGTATGTTTTCGAAAAAGTGTGTTTACTGTTGCTCGACTTTTCATTCCGTCCATCTGTTGTTAAAAATTGATATATTATTGGTGGATAAGTATTAGGTGTACAAATTAGTTCGTGCCTTCATATATTCCATGTTCATTTACGAAGAAGCAATACATATTCACGTCTTGAAAATAATCCTCATCATTTTCCATAGAGTTGCACCCGTTTACAGGTGATTGATGATCCCAGCAAAAAATTTGGATGTAAAACATAGTTACACATAATAATTGCGAGGGCCACGAATTAATTTGTACACCTAAAATAATTAGCTTGTACACAGTATTTTTCACATCATGTATCATCGTTTTCCTTTCGGAACTAATACATGTCTTAGTCTCAAACTCGTTATAAAATATATGTACGCTCTGAATGTATGTGAGTGATATACCAGCGTGTATCACGTATAGCACACATGACCTAAATCAGAGATGTTCAGCGTCTGCCGTACGGGCAGCATTTTCCTTACCCTGGGCCTAATACAGAACGGCGGACACGAAGCCACGTCCATGCGAGCACGAAGACACGCCCCTCCGGGCACGAAACCACACCCCTCCGGACAAGGCTACATGGATTTGTCACACGCATTGTCACAGCTACGTAGCCAGTTACGTCTGTCTACGGTCTACCCCCACTTCGCTGAGTCACTTGCCCCTAGCTTTGCCCGTCGTTGTGCCCAGTATCGTCAGATAAGGAGAGGGAGCACGAATTGAGGGGAAAAATGCACGATAAAGACGTAACGCATCACGTGACCGTGCCGCGACAGAAGCGTGGGAAATAACGTGGTAGAAAGGGAACTTAGAGTTGGGGAACAAGTCTTGATCTGGCGACACTCGCTGTGCCCACGAGCATCAGCGGGCGCCCTTGCCCGCTAATGAGCATGTTGAGCAGCTCTGGCCTAAATAGAAAGTTAACGGCGATCCACGTGCACGGAAAGCATGAAAAAATCGTGCCCCCTGCAAAATGCAAGTTGTTATCCGTCTATTAAATGTAAGAATCATGGAATCGACAGACATTCATTAATAGATTTATGAAACGTACAAATAAGATGCTGAGAAGGTTAAACCTAAGATCCACTCTGCATCTTAACCAAAGAGTACGCATGAACCAAATGGTCCTGTGATTTCAAGGCACCCTATATATACCGGCGTCAGACATGACCCTTGTCCTTCAAACGGCCTTTCTACGACCGTACGGCTCCGTGTGTAGGTATACCATACATGTCTCATACTTAACGACATGCGTATCCCGCACGAGAAAGCCGGTCATCGCCGATAAACTTCTGATTGTTTGTGTTTCGGTGTATGTATGTATGTACGTGTCTATTCGGTAACTCCGTGCTTGTACAGACCACGTTAAAAGCCACTCGATTTCACCGTTTCCACGAGTTGCCGCCGGAAAACTCTCGTTACTGTCGTGTTCCTTTATCCTTTGTCGTATTCCTTGCATGCCTCGAGTTTGTTGGATCTCTTCATGTTAGTCACTAATTGACTTACAACGATGCAAAAAAAAAAATCGAGGTGCTCGTCAGTTTAGAAATCTTCCCGAAACGTCATTTTATGATAAAGTGACTGCATGCGATACGAAACTGTACAGACACTGCATAATTTCAAGAATGCTTTTATATTATTATCGACTTGCGTTATATTATTAGCTTGCGTTCCTTACAATTAACATAGATAATTTTTATTTTGCATAAAGATACGTAGACTACTCGTCAGTATACATACAAAACATGAGTGGGTAGCATACCAACTAAGGTTTACAATTGAAGGGTAAAAATCGCAATTACTTTTGCACCAACCTAATAATTCTTCAAACACCCTTTAAATCCAAATTATTTGTTCAAAAGTGGATCAAATAACTTCAGTTTCCCTGTGAAGTTGAAAACGAACATTTTGAAAAAATTGTGGAGAAAATAGTGAATATTGTTTTTTATAATTTTTGTATCGGTGCCTCTAATTTAATTTGCAGTAACGTCTATGTTGAATCACCATGTATCATGGGTAAGATCATTTCTTCTGGTGTCGTTCATTGTACTAATCTACCATGAATTTTGCTTCGAGTTTCATTTAATTATGTGTCTTGAAGAACAGGAATATTAATTGATTAATTGACTACGAGTTGTAAATTAGGTCTAATCTATACACGAGTGGACACCAATGCCATGGAAATTTATTGTAGGTAATTATCACGAATGCAACTATGTAATAACAACTTAATAATTCAGAAATGTTTAACAATTATATGTAAACGGCGGACACAGAAAATGCAATAAGGTACGTATCTAGAATTTCATTGGATGACAGATCGTTTCCATCGCGTTAATGGTACTGAGAACCAAAGAACTTTTGTTTAGTCCACTGTTATCACGTACGTCCGTTAATGTGTCTAAATAAACAAAATTTCTTCGTAATGGAATTTGTAAACTCGAATCACTGGCTATGTCTGCGCACTGTTCACTGTCTCTACTTATAACAGATAGGCAAAATGGTCTACGTCTACGGTACTACGCTGCTCAAACCAATTAGGAGATCCTGTGAACGGCTTTATTGTGACCATTAAGCGAAAGTATTAAAGTTAAATGAAATGCTCATGTTCAATGTTAAAAGACTGAACTCAACTCTCATCCTTCTCCACTTGACTCAACTCAATTATCTCTTATAGTGTAAAATTCGCACGATAGTAACAAATTAACATAATGAGAAGGCAAACGAAATTCATTGTGACTCTGAGTGAATTCCTTTTTGTAATCATAACTAAAGCAAAGAGAACGGCATAAAATTGGTATTCACATCATTGTTATTAACATCAAAATCAAGTGTAACTTAGGTTCTCATAGGAAAAACGTCAGAAAAATTGGTTTTTATTGCTTTTAACTATAATGCACCTTAGCTAAAAATATGAAAAAACTTACTTCTGCAGTATATGGTTTGATATGCTAAATATGTCGATATTTTTTTTCAATTTTCAGATGCGATTAAGTAGGAAAAATAGGATAAAAACTGTATTTTCCTTTTCTCCCCGTAGCTACCCCTTAAAGACGAGGTATAGGGCTGAATCTTGGTAGAAAGGATTCTTTCTTGGTAAGCTATCGAACAAGCTATTTCCGGTAAAAATTGTTTGAAGGGTATTTTTGACTACGTTAATTCAGCTAGACCCTTCGACTTTTGTCCGGGTTATTACGATTTTGGACCACTGTGAGTCGTAGTGACCGATGAAATTTTCTTGCAAACACACTGGCCAAAAAAGAAAACGGGAGAGGCCGTGTTGCAAGCTCGTTCCCGAGCCGATCCGTTTTCACGTCGCAGGCTGCACACGTACGGGCCATCCGCATGTGTAGATACATTTAATTGAACAGCCAAGTCGAGGCCGAGCGATAGGAACCACGAGGAGAGGTTTAGCCAAGCGGCGTTCGACCGCGATAACGGAGATGTATGCGGCTAGTGGCGCCTATGCTGCAGCCAATGACGGATCAAAGAGGGCACGCTGCCATGCAACACCATTCCTGGTTTGTTTGGCCGCGGGTTTCTAAAATTAACATTCTCGCGGGACGTTGTTGCTGCGTACAATTACGAGAGCCGACCGAGCCGAGAGTGCAGCGCGCACCACGATCGTTCGAGCGATCCTGTCTGTCGTTGCCGATGTAAGATAGCCAGTGAAAATAAGAACACTGCGGTAATATACTATCTGGCAGGAATCTTACAGCAGAAACAGCAGCGGATATATGTGACTTGTTTCCGAGTAGAGTTTCGGGATCGAGCGGAATACGCTTCTGCGAACGCCGCACTGGGAGCAATGATTTCGTCGAATATCGAACATCCCCACGAAGTCCATCCCGGACCGAGATTCTCGGTATCCACTCGAAATCGAAAATAATAAAAGGCAGACGGCGACGGGTTCGCGCGAACATAGAACTCTCGATAGAAAGTGAACTGTCGTATCGTCGGGTCAGCCGAGCAACAGTTCTAACAGAGGCGTTACATATAGACGCGTCGGTATTTAAATTGACGCGTCGAATTCGGAGTACGCGATGCTGTTTTTTTTTATTTAATATGGTTTGTACTTGACTTTCCAGGTCTTCTGCTTCTGTTTACAATAAGCATGGGTAGTGCCACAGTCAATTGTAGAGTTTCAAAACGAAAGTATCGCGAAAAGTATAGTAATTACAAATTTCTAAATTTGTAAATTCTTGTCAAATTTTCGCCAGTCGGAAAGTAAGTTGACGCAAACAAATTTTTTATTTTTAACACAAATTCATGAGTATAAATACTTATTAATTATATTAGTATACGTGGCTGATTATAAAATATTTTTAACATGTAATATCTATAATAATAAGTAGTTCTTACTTGTAGTATGTCTAACACTAGAGAAGTATAAGTATGTGAGAGAATTCAAATTTATAAAAGAAAAATGGATGGAAAGAGTTTGCAGCAAATAAATAAAATTTATGCATATACATATTATATATTTATGAAAATATGTGCAAAATTAAAAAACACAGGTAAACCTGAAAATATGATAAGAACAGATAGGAAGAGAAAAACATCTGCTCGCCAAGATCGACAAATTGTTAAGGAAGCAAAAAAATCCCTTTATTAGTGCAAGACAAATAAAAGAAAATTTGTCATTGCCAATATCTATTACGCAAATTAAATTACGCATTCATGAACAAAATTTACATGGACGGATATCAAGAAAAAGACCTTATATTTCTAAGGTAAATGCTTAAAAACGTTTTCATTTTGCAAAGGAGGATTATAAAAAACCAATTTCGTTTTGGGAGTCAATAATATGGAGCGATGAATCTAAATTTGAATTAATTTCAAATAATGGAAGGAAATATGTTTGGAAAAAAGAAGGTAAGAGATTTAAACAAAAATTAACAATACCCACTATTAAACACGGCGGGGCAGTATAATGATATGGGGTTGTTTTAATAACAACCACGTTGGAAACTTAACAGTAATCGATGAAAAACTTACTGCTGGCAAATACATAGAATTACTGCAAGAAAATTTATATCCATCTATCGCAAAATTTGAAGTTCAGAGATCTTAAAAATTAACAAAAATGAAAAAATGTGTTAATTTTATTACTGTTTTGTTATAAAAAGAAATTACTATTTCGATTAGAATTATAAAGACTGAATAAACATATTACTGTTACGAACTAATATTGCATTGACACTTATCACAGTTTTTTACCTACATTCTTATGCATACTACAAATAACAACAATTTATTATTATAAATATTACATGCTAAAAATATTTTACAATCAGCCACGTATATTAATATAATTAATAAGTAATTATAGTCATGAATTTGTATTAAAAACAAAAAAATTTGTTTGCGTCAACTTACTTTCCGACTGGCGAAAATTTGAGAAGAAGTTTAGAAATTTGTAATTACTACACTTTCCGCGACAGTTTCGTTTTGACACTCTACAATTGACTGTGCCACTACACATGCTTACTGTAAACACAAGCAGAAGACCAGAAAAGTCAAGTACGAACCATATTAAAAACTTTACTTTGGAATGTGCCGAACGTAGAGAAGGATAGCGATTGAAAAAGAAAGAGGGAGTGAGGTTCGACGCTTCGACTCTCTGCTTCTTTTTCTCTCCCCTTCGCCGACCTATTCTCTTTCACGCCTGAAAGCAAGCCGAGTGCAAGCTCATTCTTTTAAATTCAAAATTCCTTATTTTTGGTTTTTCGTCGATGGAACTTTTACCGTGGTATTCTGCTCATTTTCCTGATTAGAACGACAACAAACCCGATGTAATTGTGATCATAATTACTCGAGCAACAAGCGATTCAATTTTCAGACTTCACATTTATAGAATTCGTGTCTTTGTCATAAATACTGCCGTAAAAGTGAGTGGAATACAAATTAACAGCACGCTAAAAGTAAAAAACTCAAGTGGACAAAATTTCATTTTGAAAGAGCTTCGTGCGACAAAATTGTAACGACTGTCATAGACATTTTTAAAACAATTGAAAGTAGCAATAACAATTTTCGAATAACAATTAAGCGAAAATTCAAATAGAATATTTTCTCCTATTTCAAAACAGCTTCTAATATCGTCTTTAATGCGTTTTAGGACATTAATAAAACGATTTCAAAACACCTTCATCCTCGAAGATTGCAATCATACCACAGTTTAATACATCGTTATAAACATAAAATCGATCTTGATGGACCATTTTAACGAACAACATGTATGGAATAATAACATAATTGAGATTCCTAAATGATTCATAACCAGCGGAATGATGCGATCGGGTTGCATAAAATGGATAGGTATCACCTTCCGTGTATAGCTCTTCGATCGACCCAACGCTGGAAGAGAGGCGTGCATCCAACGTGATTGTTAAATTGCTTGTTTCTGCAGTCGGATAACCAGAATACGACAAAATTCGAATCGTCGGATTCTTCTGCATTCCGAGAAAGTTTTAATGACAGTTCGTCGATTGATACTGACTCTTTTTGTAAACACGCGTAAGTTTGCGCAATTAACTTCTAACGCGTACAATTCTACACTGTCAATTGAAAATATTCCGAAATCAGAAAAGAAATTTAGCCATTGCCCTAATTGACAAAGTGAATTTTATTGTTAATTACTTTGGTTCGCTACCACATCGTTGCTTCCGTCAGCACATAAATTTCTACTGTAAAATATGATCAATTTACTAGAGCTAATTTCGAACAAAATTATAAAACGCTTCGTAAAGTTGATAATGGCGATGACAAAAGACCAATTCTTCTTTTCAATTCACACATCAATCAGTCGCTGCTACATCGGCCTGCAGGTAAACCAAGCATCATTTTCAACATGATCTTATGTGTAATCGGAAACTTGGCGAAACTAGATGACGGTGTAGAGTAAAATATGAAACTAGTAGCTTACCTTGAGGCTAGTCCTCAAGGGACCAAGATCTCTGACTATATTTTTACTTTGAATTAATGTTATTTTCCAGGACGCATTCCTGAAGGTCTGCATTCTGTTGTCAAGATCACCAAACGTAAACTGGATCAGACTTTCGAATAATTTATCATTTTCATGTGAAAGTACAGTTCAATTACCTTATACAATACTGATCACGAATGTTATTGATTGGTAATAACGTGTTATCAGAAACATACTTGTCTCAGCTTCACAGAATTGATATCCTAACATCCAAATTGCCCGTCGAGTTGCAAAGGACGTTATGAAATAAACAAAAACTACGTTAAACATACTACTGTCACATCTCGTGGCTTATACAATAATTATAGTTTAAAATTATAATTTTCTAAAAATATTGGTTAACATTTTATTCGTTTATATTTCCCGCGTAATATCGTCGGAAAAATTCAATTAGCAATTAATTATCGTTGGTGACTAAACCACGGGACGTGACGCTATACACCGATCAGAAGACATTAAAAACACCTCGACTGCTTCGAGATCTTGTATCGCTTTCAGCAAAATCTATTTAAGTTTCGTGTTATCTATTTGACAGTTATATAATCAAATTTTCTACGTTTTCAACTAGATGAATATCGCATTTTTTTTAGAGAGCCGAAATACGATCGCTCGGGCAATTTTTCATCATTCCGCCGGTATGTTTGCAATAGACCGTCTATTCTTAATGTATCATCTTACGTATGAGACTCTTGGAATTTCCACTAAAAGGTCATTTTGGTCATCGCCGCATCTCCCGCCGATTTATCAGTAATACACAATTTCTTTCTGTCGTTAGAAAGTGCAAATAGCTTGTGCGCAACGCTTGGAAACATTACCTTTTTGCAGGTATTCGCAGTTACTTGTTGTCAAATGACATTTGCAAAATGTAAATGCTGGATCGTAACATACATTCGTTCGGTTACCTTCGACATGTCCTTTTCGTTTGTTAACAAATTAAGAAATTAGAATCGTTTACAATAAATAGTTTCTCATTTAGTCGCAGTTATCTGCATTTGAAACGGTGTGACAAATAAATCGTTAAAATTAAATATATGTATGTTACAATCCAGTATTTCAATTTATTGGAGGCAGAAGCCAAAATTTTGGAAATTCGTCTGGGATAGGTAACTTTAATGAAGTTATTATGGGGTATATCATTTTTTTAAGCAGAAAAGAATTTATATAGTTATCGTTTATCATGGCTCGTTTTGTGAAGTTATACTTCTTAATCATTTCCAACTCTTTCGATCGGGAAATTGATGTGCTTATGGTTCAAATCAAATTACTTCCTAATATATAGCATTCAGTTCAGTATTTGTTGGATTTTTCATATCTAATTGTATATATAAGCAAAAATAATCTCCGTGTTGAGAAACACTTTAGAGTGCCAGGAACGCGGAGCCTGATTATTACTCTTAGCAATGGGTCTCCGGCAGTTTTCTTTCGTTTCTGGCTTCAAACTTAAGCAACGGTTTTCCGTTGCACATTTTTCCTTAGTCTCGTCCAGAGTATCGAGGTATCAAGAGCTAAAAGAATCCTTCCGAATCTCTTTAAATAAATCAGTTTTCTTATTAAAATCCACTGAGTGTTTATTATATTAAACCCCATATCCCAATAGTATTTTTCACTGAACGGCAGTAAACAGTATTTGTTTTTAATACAAGACTATTTATACGGGGACACGTTTATTAATATTTAGAACGATGTTTAAAAATCCCTTTCCGTAGCAGTCAAATAGTCAGAAATAGCCGGCATACAATTTGTTAATATCAGACTTAAGATAACAACTAACAGTATGTATGTTAGCAGATAATGTAATTAGATAATTTGTATGTAATTCGGTCTCTTATTATTTTGCATTTTGTATACAATTTAGAATCTATTAATTTTTCAGAAGAAAAAATTAAAAAGAAAAATCAATTAAAAACGACACTAAGTAATATTTGCCATGAACGGCTTCTTGCATCTATTTTGTATATGTATACATGAAGGTCTGCAGTCTACAGTGTCGGACAAAAGAAAGTTTAAATAGTAATGTGCGCAATGACCACCGCAATTTTGACAAACAGATATTTTATTTCAAAGCAGCGATGAATTTTTTAGAAATATCTACATCGTATAAAATAATGAATGTGATGAAACTACAAAGAGGGATAGAAAATTAATAGTCTATTTAACACAAAGAAACTGGCTGGAGGAAAGTAAATTTAATTCTAAAGTTTTGTGATTACAATTTTGACATTAACACGTTTTGTTTGTTTTATTACTTTGTACGACCTCCGTTTCTGTCTGTTACAGCTTATAGCCTGTTTGGTATACTTGCAATTAACTCCTTACCGTATGATTATTTTCATAGTTACAATGATTACCACCTTCTTTGTCTGTAATAATTACCTACACAGAAGAGCGAAGAACATTTATACTTACATATTTACTTTAATGATTAAATATTGGTTACAAAAGAATGGAATTCTATTTCATTTTAAAAGGAATACCATGCTTATTTAGCAGATTTTGTTTGAAGTGTTATGAAGCATTTCCACAATAATAGTGCAAAGGACCCAATTACGGTGGGAGTGGCTATATTAATTGAACTTATTTTTAAAACATAATGAATATTTAAAAAAAAGATATTAAATCTTTTTTCAATAAAATCAGTTAACATATACGTTATACATCTCTTCTTTAATATTCATTATGCTTCAAAAATAAGTTGAATTAATATAGGCACAGTAATTGGTACCTCTGCAGTAATTCGGTCCCTTGCCTTACTTTATTTGTTAATACGAGCACTTAAGGGACCCGTCTAAAATTGCCCACAGATTTCTAATAGGATTGAGATTTGAGGGTTGTGTTGGTCACTCGAATTTCTAAATTCTTTTTTCCTAAAAAAAAATTGGATATCATCTTTGAAGTGTACTCGTCGTCGATATCTTGCTGAAAGATGAACGACCCGAATCTATTATCATTATTCGTCTCTGTAATTAACGATGCAAATGTTAGTTAAACTCAATGTGTTCGTAAAAGTGATGGGGAGATGTCGACAAATGTGTACTATGTAGTATTATAATATTACAATATAAAAGACTTTAAACTTCCTTTTGTTCGCTGCACGTGTCGAACGAAGTGGATTATCAACGCATTACGTGAACAGAGAGAAATTAACAAAAGAAGTATGATGTCAATATTTGGTTTACAATATTTGGTAAACCATCTAGCGGTAAAGTTATTAACACTCGTATATACAGAAATACCAATTGTACACTTTCTTTTGTCTGCCACCTGCAATATTATTGGTTAGACGTTTTAGGGACATGGCCCTAGAGCCATGATCTCGCGTTGCTTTTCCTCCGAGAGCGACCGGGCGGCTATGATGAAATGTTGCTCCTAGTTGAATTTAATTATCGATCGACGTGACAAAAACTGTTTCTCACGTGCCGGTTCCGACCGATATCACGCGAGTCATGGTGCGCAATGATTCACGGTCCGTGAAAATGCCTGCGGTGCATTGTGTTTCCCAGCCGCTGTCTCACGGAGACGACGGCGACGACGCGGAGATCGATAAAAAAAGCTTGTACAAATCGATAGGCACAGCTGTGCAGGCAAAAAAGTTTGTGTAGATCGCGAGGCAATCGCGTGGATACGCGTCACAGGCGATAGGTGACCGCGTCGACGAGTCGCCGACTCGAGGACGAACGCCTTAAAAACGCGAATCGCGCGAAAGGATAGCTGTTCATGCTACGACTTTCACAGGAATTCTATTAGAGCAGCCGAACTGTCCAAACCTTGAACATTGAAGCTCCAGAAATACAATAGGACCCCTCCTTCAAGACGCAAGAGATACCCTCCCGCTCGACGGTGGAGCTAGGACTTCAAAAAGAATAGGGTAAGGGACCCAATTAGTATGGGGGTATCAATTACTATGCCTATGTTAATTATATTTATTTTTAAAGCATAACATACATTAATCGATTTTAAACAAAAAAATGTAATATCTCTTTCTTAATATTTTTATGCTTTAAAAAGAACTATACTTAATATAGGCACAGTAATTGGCTCCTCGAAAGTAATTGGGTCCCTTACCCTAGTGTCTTTCTGGTGCAAATAAATAGGGTAAACGTAGAAGAGACGCCACATTTGTTGCATCTTCTGAATGGAGAGAGAAAAAACGCTCCAATTGTGTTTTATTTTCATGTTACTTGAGTGCCTATGAAATCAAAGCATCTGTTCCTAAATACATTAAAAACAATATAGTTTTATTTGCTTGTGACAGAACTCGTTTTCCTAAGCTTTTAACAGAATTTAATGGTATTATATGTATATGTTATGGGCTATGTGTATACACCCTGTATAATGTCCATGGTTCTTTGGACAGTGTTTTGAATCGAAATAATTCCTTGATATTTTGCACATCTGCCACAAAGCCTAATCTTTTAATTATTGAACTTAAATTTTCTATGAAAAAATATGTTTTTTCATTGTGATAATAAATTCCTGAGTCAAAATCAACATATAGTCATTATAATCATAGTTAATCATAAAAATCAAAAGATCCGTCAGGTTCGCGTGCTGCAGTATACGCAGGAAGTATAATTGGTTGGTCTTGTATCCTCGTATGCGTGGTCAGGCCCTCTCTGCCCCCATCACGACCTAATACCGCCAACTCACTCTCACTTTTTTTTACTTAAAACCAACCAATTTGACTTCCTGCGTACATTAAAAGAAAATCGAATTTAAAGATTCGTCGGGTAAATATATCTTGAGAGATATATCTTAAAGAAATATGTGAAATTAATATGTATAAAAAAATATTTCATAATTATTTTTTTATGTTAAATAAAGAAAGTTTTCGTTCACTGAACCACTGTTATAAAAATGCAACAGGCATGCAACAACGCAAAAGTAGGACCTGCCGGGTAGCGAGCGCTCTAGATTTATCCTTTATCTCGCGCTTTTGACCACTGATAAGCCTCATCTTTGCATTATCGAGCCATAAATCCCCGCCTCCCGAACCCTTGTAACCTTGTACGATCTAGCGTTGTGTGCGCACACCAAGGCACACGCACACGGCACGCACACTGGGGCGGATCAAGGCCACCTGGCAAAGCTGGACCTTAACGCATTCGCTCGCGACTCTCGCTCTACTGACTCTCCGTCTACCGACTCGCTCTCTACTGACTGATTCTCTACCAACTGACTCTCTTCCGACTGACTGACCTAACATCCCTCATATTCGTCCCTTTTATAATAAGGCCCTCTTTCATTCTTCTTCTCTCGCACTCTCATTCTCTCTCTATCAGTTTCACATCCATTCGGAAAACCCAAATAGTCATGTATGCCCTGCGCTTGGTGCCCCTAAACACTTTACCCCTGTCAAGGAGACCCAAACACTCTTCTTTCACACTTCGGCCCAAACAGGCTTCCTTTCACGTCAGACCCAAACACGTTGGCGCAACGATGTCGCGTCCACGGTCACTCTAAACAATCATTCTAATACAGTGTCTCATTCATAACCCTACATTATTACCATCAGTGATCTATACATTGATTAAACTTCATCTCAGGAAACCAGAAATTTGTATCTTTTTTTATGTAATTAAGTAGTTTTTGGCAAGATAGTACCGAAAATCTAAGATTTAACGCGAGGAATTCACTGGTTAAAACGTTATGCGTGTTCAAAGTTGACCCATTTTAAACATTTTTGACAGGTTATGGCGCCGCCATATTGGTATGTATATACTCAGCGTCGCGCGTCGTTTAACGAGCGGAGTCGCTAGGTGGCAGCACAAGCACGGGGTGATGTCGATACCGTAGATTTGCAAGCGTAGTCGACCCCCCCCCCGCCATGCACAAACCTAACCACGGTCAAGATCTTCGCGGCTCTGCTCAATAGACGAGATCTGAATACAGACCAGTATAGCGGCACCCTCACCTATCAAAAACGCTGAAAATCGTACATCTTTACACGCATAACTTTTGAACTACTGATATCCTAGGATTAAAACTTGGATTTTCCACATTTTCTCGCCAAAATCTACAGCATTACATAAAAGAAAGTTAAAATTTCTGGTTTCCTGAAGTAAAGTTTATTCCATACATTTTCTCGAATTTTTTACTGTAGGGTAGAACATCTATAATATAATATACAGAAGACTAATTAATGACTGTGATTGTATCTGTATGACATTTTGCACTATTTAGAAAATTTCAGAGTGCAACGTTTGTCGATTATGTTGATCAAAATGAATATTGTATGCAAAACTTCTTTTTAACCATCACACTCTATTAAAAGAAAAATAATAATAATAACAATAATAACGTAGTACGTCAAACGTAAGAAATAGATGAGTCGGTGGCTGAAGAGAATGTAATGGGAGAGCCTGCGAGTCGCTTCGAGAATTAAAGATCCTCCTCTCGATTGTGTTTGAATTAGAAACACCTACGCGATGTTACAAAACTGCTCGAAGTGATCCATATATAGCCGGTGTCAGGTGAAATGTACAATCATTGGCCAGAGTTTCCTGGGAAACGAGCGTCGCTAAGATGAGATGCACGACGGAAATGGCTGTTAATTCGCTTGGGTTGAGTTTAATATGTTCGAGATGAATTCGCAACAGGTGCTCGCAAGAGGTTCACTTCGGAGAATGTACTACGCGCGAATCGAGGGTAGAAGGATAATCTTAGATTTGGGGAAGTGAATCGGAATCAGAAGGAACGTTCTCTGTCGCAAGATCGAAAGACAATCAGAAGAATCATAGACGAACAGACTTCGTACAAGGAATTACAAGAATTCCTTTGAAAAAAGCAGCAACAAAAAGAAATCGTTGAGAGTAATGGGCTAAATTAATTTACAGTGGGTAATCAAATTATTATGAACTGTTGGAAAATGGCACAAATGTAACTCCTGCCTTTATGAATATTATTGTACAATAATAGTGTAAAATATTATACTACACTTTGAAATACATTCTTTATAGTAATTATTAACAGAAAATATATATAATCTTTTAAATCTTTTTAATGAGCAGACTGTGGATTTTATGCGTTTACGATGAAAATGAGTAGGTCCAATTTAATGCAACAAGTAGGGTAAACAAATTTTAAAACTTCAATGTAATAGTCCAAGCTTATCAAAATTATTATACAGGGTGTTCATTTGAAAAATTTCCAGGTGAATATCTCGAAAAGTATAAAAGATATTAAAAAAGCGTAAAACACGTGTCCAAGGATTTCGAGAGGGACAGAGGGGGCGGTATCAAAACTTACACGGTATAGGGGGGGGGGGGGGGAATATTGGGACAAAAACATTCTCTGCGTGGGTGGAGGCGTAGAGAAGATTTCAAGGTCACCTTGATTTTTTTAAGTTGGAAAGACCTATCGAATTCTGAGTAAAACTGTATTGATCTCCATAAAATCAAATCTAATAGTCAACGGAGATATTATCGAAATAATTTTCTTTCTTCTTTGGATAATATCTCGTTAACTATTAGGTTTAGGACATATGAAGGTCAAAGCTTTTATACTCAAGACTTTCATACTCTATCGATCTATGGTATAAAAAATGGGACATTCCTTTTTAAAAAACAAAGTTGACCTTCAAATGCCCTTGAAAACGCCACCCAAATAAAAAACTGATATTGCTCCACTCTTTCCCCCTCGAAATCCTTGAACCGTGTTTTACGCTTTTTTAATATCTTTCATACTTTTCGAGATATTCGCCTGGAAAGTTTTCAAATGAACACCCTGTACATATAAAGTCAGAAATTTCTGTCTGATTAGTGTACATTGTAATTGATGCAAACAATTTTTATTTCGCAAAAAAACCACAGCCTAGTGATTACTATTTCTCCTACTTGGGCATAAAAGTAGTTCCAATATTTAAATAACATGAATGGGAACAGTAAAAAAGATGTAACTTTCACAACCAATGTGAAAATGTATTAAAACGAATATTAATTGACCATAAATTCACAGCGCGTTTGAAACAGGATTCAATATGTCATTACGTTTTGTTGATTCACTTAAATTATCTGAAAATGGAGCTGTCTCCAATACAGCAGTTTTTCACTCGCAAGTAATATAAAATTATCGTCGTTATCGTGCTATTAAGTTTCGAAGTCTTTATAATAACGTAATCACTCTCTGTAGAAAACTAAATTTCATAAAACATAGAAATGTCATTCAATCAGAATATAGATTATAAATTAAAAAAAAAGTGAAATGCCCCGCTTAAATATTTCGAAATTGATTAAATATGACCAGATTTAACAAGTTGAAAGTGGTTTTGCTATTCGAGAGCAAAGAGTTAAGGGGGCCGGCTGGTCGACTCTGTGTAACCACACACATGCATGAAATCCATATACGTATATGAACTTGCAAGGGTCAAAATCTTGACAAATTGACGCTTCAATATTGCAATGAGCAGTTTAAAAGTGGTCACTTGTGATTCCTAAAAGTCCAATCTAGGTCTGTCCAGAGCCCAAATTGCGAATTTCTACCTGATCGTGGAGTAATTTGTAATATTCGGCAGAAATCTCGGTTTCTGAAACAAGGATGACGTCACAAAATGGCGGAACGAATATTGCAAATTACTCCACGATCAGGTAGAAATTCGCAATTTGGGCTCTGGACAGACCTAGATTGGACTTTTAGGAAACACAAATGACCACTCTTAAACTGCTCATTGCAATATTGAAGCGTCAATTTGTCAAGATTTTGACCCTTGCAAGTTCATATACGTATATGGATTTCAGGTATGTGTGTGGTTACACAGAGTCGACCAGCCGGCCGCCTTAATATGCGCAAAAAGTATGCTATAGAACATTCAACATACAACATTCGGCAATCGTATAGCGACACAATGGACTAATATAAAATTGCTTCTGACTCATGATCAATTTTATGTTGTACGCGTGTACTTCAGAACTTGTTTCGCTTGGCGAAGTTAATTATCATGAAAAGTTTTTATTGCACAAAAACGCATTGCGATAGATAATTAAGCAATGGCAGGAAGAACGACGTAAAAACAGTAACGAAGTCGTTATATCTATTTATAGGAAACTGTAATGTTTTAATACCATCGCATAATAATGATTACGTAATTGAAAGTATAGGTGAACCTGCAGAACAGCTACCTAGCCTCCCATTCTGATGATTTTTAGGTATAAAAAAATCTTTTAAATTATTTTTATGGGTTCACTAGCTTTAAAGTCACTCTAACTTGACACAGTAAAAATGTCACAACCAGAGTTGCATTAGAATGCAACCTTTCAACAATTATTCGCAGGAAGAACGACATAACTCGAAATATGTTTATAAAAAAAATTATAATAATAAATATATAAGTTGTGGTGTAAAAAATTGGCAATTTTGCCTCAATTACAAGTAAAAGGAATCAAGTAAACAGTACTTTTATATTGTAATAATGTTAATAAGCTGAAACCACTGTTGCTGAGTCCACTGTTTTTTTTTTAATTTCCCAACATGTTGCTGCTACGATAAAATCGTATTTGTTTAATACAGTTGCAAAGGAAACGGTCGAAATTATGAATCAGAAGAATAGTCAAAAAAATAGTTTCAACAAAAATAAAAGATATCACTCGCTCATCTCATCAAAAACTATCGCTCGCTCAATCATCTTCTCTGAAACGACTATGTTTCCGAGTTGAGGAACGGGGAGAATCAAAATGTCGAGAATATTGTAAAGCTGTAGTAACAACTATGTTCTTCAATAAAATATTGACCGTACGTGGACAAAGATGATTTTTGCATCTTCCGTGACCAACCTGGATCGTTTAAGTGCACGGTTAATTTGTTTACTGTTTCAGGCTTTCAAGAAAATGTTTAAATTCTGGAATACATACATATGTCCCCATTTTACTATACAGGGACTACAAATATTTAAAGCATTAACGAGGAAAAATAAATATTGGAAATGTAAAAATTCAAGAGTGAAATCTCACTCCGGGCCCAAATAATATTATGCAAAAAAAAGTTCAAAATTTTTGGGTCCCAGAAAGTGAAGTCAGCGTAAATTTTTGATTCTGTGCGCGTGTTGCGGATAAGAATACCTATTCGGCTCGACATTGTTTTCTTCATTCTTGAGTGTGCCAAGGATTTATGGGTCCCATAGATTTGTCTGGCAGACCATAAAATGGCCAGCCGTGCAGCGACATCTTTTCTTCGAAAAGGATAGAATATGACATACCCACTTCTTCTAGCAATATGCGGTGTCGAGCGAACAACTTTCTTCTGTCGGGCGAAGGCCCGATAAAAACGAATAGAATAATTTTGGCCAGTTGCGAGGTCAAATACGTCCCTACGGTGGGACGTTGGATTCGTACAAACTCGCCTACGGAAACGAGGGTGAAAACGTTCGAACGATCGGGGAACACGCGAATGTGCTTAACTGCGATCAGCCCCGCTGTCAGCATCTTCAGGAAACGAGGAATCGGGGAAGGTGTGCGTGTGCGCTCCAGGACGACAACGGGTACACAGGTATGTATTGTGTGTAACGGGTTGACACGCACGTCGCGGACGCCCATGGGACGGCGATAGATAGCGCGTGTGCGGAGGCGTGCGTGAAACACACACGCAGATAGGGAGGCGCGCGCTCGAGCGTTCGCCGGCGCACACGAATGCAGAGGACACGAATGTTTCCGAGGTTCTCTAATCGTGTCTTGCCTATATAAGATACGTGTTGACGCTTTGTAATGGTAGAATAAAAGATGGCCCGACGCCAGTGAAGGCGCCACATACCAGGCGCCGCCTAACCTCTCTTTACCCTCTGTCTCTCTTGCCTCGTCATGCTCCGCTCTAACCGTCTCCCTTTCCTTGTTCAGTCGGCTGCCACGGCAGTCTGCGTCCTCCTTCTCTTTCTTTCTCTCCTCTCTCTCTCTCTCTCTCTCTCTCTCTCTCTCTTTCTGTCTCTCTGTCTCTCAGCCTCGGTCTCTATCTGTCTATCTATCTCTGCTATCTCGCTCTAGCTCTGTTTCTCCTCACAGCTACTCGAACGACTCCCACCTGAAGCTACCTTTCCACTCTTCTCCGCTTTATTTTATGCTCTATCTTCTAGGACCGCCGTGTGTGTACCCGCTTGGCGTCTCTAACCGGCTTCCAATCCCTTCCTGAACCCCTGTTCGAGAGCACACGCAGTCGATTGCGCACCCGAAACCCCAGGACTGCGATTGTTTGCCCTTTTGCCACCGGGTGAAGCAAGGTCCAGGTCCGTTCGTTTCCCGGCACAGATCCGATCGTCTGATGTTTCCGATTAGGGTGGCGCGCTCAGTGGATCTTTTTTTCAATTCTGTTCTCAACCACTCCGTCATTTTAAAGGTTTTTATTCGAGGATTGAAATTTTTGCCAATTCGAAAATATGTAATCCACGAGAACACATTTTAAAAATGATTTTAAGGATAACGTTCCTTTCTATAAGAACTCCACAGAGACAGACATTTTCTAAAAATAAAACGTGCAAGCCCGAACGGAAATATTTTAACACTAGATTTACGGGACCCGTCAAAATGACTGACTGATGAATATTTTTAACTTGCGAATATTGAGATTGTAAAAATGCATCCATGAGCAATTATTTAACAAATTGATTTCTTTGGGTATATATTATTTAAAAAATGGCTACAAACTTTGATAGATACATTCATGTTATTTTTATAAAGTAATGCGAAATAGTCATTTTTAGTGCTCCGTAAATGTAGTGTTAAACACGCAAGATTAATGGTTATGTTTTATTGGGGTATTGAAACAATCAATCTTGCGATTTTTAAATAAGTCTGTGGATTTTATGCACTTATGGCAAAATTGTGTGGATGTAATTTGAAACGGTAAAAGTTTTAAGACAATTTAAGAATATCAATATATGTTATTTTCGATTTAAAGCAATTTTTAAAGATGGAACGAAATGTTTGTATGGTTCCTGTGTCTTCTAAGTGATGAAAAAAATTCTGATTTTGCATAAAGATCCACAGTTTAGTTATAAGCTCCATCCAATTTTTTAATTTTCGGTCGTTTACGATTGTCTGTATTAGGTGTGTTAAAAAAGATGTTTATAAGTCTCTGAATGGCACGTTTACGAATATGTGCATATTATTTCATGACTAAAAATTTCCCAGACATTGAACGAGGTTCTCGTAAAATTGTAGGTTTGCGAATAAAAAGTAAATCAAGATCTATTTTTGATGAACACTTGCTAGTTTAATCAAAGTGAATGTCGATTGGCTTTGTCATTTTCAAATTTACAATTCGCGTTGTTAATCGACGATTATATTAATAATCAAAATTTGTTTACACTATGTATTGTGTAAGTTTGAAGTTTTATGTTTTATAGTAACAATGTTAAACTAAAACTCGAACTGATCGAGTGAACGGATAACAAGTTAGCTAGAATTTTATAAAAATATTTTTCCCTTTAATCGAATCTAATTTTCGTGTATAAACATCTGCGAGGTATGTGACTAATGGTGGCAGTCAATAAATGTGTAACGGAACGAGGAAAAGTTGGTAATTAATATTGCCCTGTATTTATCGACTTTCGAGGCACCGGCACCGGTTTCAAAAATCGTTGTCACGGAAAATGCGTTTCGTTATTTCCGAATGAATTATGGGGTATAAATTTAACCGGCTAATTTCGCCGGTTTCTACAACCTACCGCATGTGGGCATTACGTTAGAATATATAACAACTTCGTTCTCTCGCAAGGTGCACTTTACGGTATAGCGTACCATTGACGTCGGACTGGGCGCAGATTTAATGTTAATGTTAACTCATAACGACTTTCGAGGCAGCGACAGTCCACTTCAGAAGAAGCGAACGTATCCCGAGTTTCTGGCCCCGGTGATTTAGAACCGCCCGATTAAATTAATTCGTCGTCACACTTCTTTGCTGATTCAATTTCTCCGAAACTTTCGGGTCGAGCTTTTAGCGGTAATTACCCGCGTCTCTCTTCAGAATTTCCTACACTCCAGGACACAAAGATAACAGCACACATCAAGATTTACATGATTTTAATTTTCTCTCGCGTCACAACTGAAACTTGTTTTGATACGCTATTCCAGGGCACGTTTATTAACCACGAAAGTATTCGAACGCTCTTTAAATCAGGATAACTTTTTCAAAATTCGACCAGACGACTCGACTTTTATTTTTAGAAATTAGAACCATTTATTTACGAAAAACACTTTTTGAAACTTTGTTATTTGAGCACGTAATGAACATTTAAGTCTCATAAATACGTATTTTTAGTAAATTTTTTTGTACACCTGTATTTTTAGGAAAAGTATTCCTAAAAAAATCGCTACCTTTGCAGTATGAATTGCAGCGTGTTCGTGTTGGAAAGTGAATTTATCTTCAGCAACGCTTATGGCATGTGTGTCCGACTTGTCCATCAGTAATTTCTAAACACTTTGTGCTATTCGTTTCTCTAGCAATAGTAATATAAACATAATAGCTCGTATTGAGTAAAACAAATGAAATTCAAATTGTAATTACCGTTATCGTAAACTTCAAAGTGCTTCAACCATGAATAATTGAATCTAACAGGTTGAAACCTGTCGGGTTTTTTCTTTTGATCAAAAGCAATTGTGGAAGTCCAACATGTGCGAGCCTAAACGAGTAAAACATTTATATACATGGAACTAGTATTCGACATCGAGCGTCTACAGACTAGAGCTTCAATTTGCTGCATTCAAGTCGAAGGCTGCGCATGATGGCGACGTGCTATAATGGCCCGAATAGTAAGGAAAAAACTTGGCCGAAGTTCTAAAACTTTGTAAACTCATGTTTGCAAGAAATACATATACGTTTTAGTATAGTATTGGGTTGGAACCAAAGTTCTTTAAATTAAGCGATTTTAAATTAAAACTCCAGGCTTTCAAAAATTGTTTAAAAATCCTACAATACGCATTGAAGTTCCTATGTTGATTTATAAATGTTGGAACGTGAAATGTTAAAAGCATTAATGGGAAAAAATAAATATTGGAAAGAAATAACTTCAAGATTTTTGCTCCCGACATAACGATCCTGTCCACGGTAGGTTAAAAATGCGAATTAAGAAATGAAATGTTCGATTAGGTTTTTTCTGAACATGGACCAGCGTGGTGTCGCCTGCGTAAAACTTCGCCGCTACGGCAAAAAGGCATTTTTTCGGGACGGAACCTGAAAGGGTGTATTGTTCCGCACGGAGCATAAACTCGGGTTAACAAGCTGGCTAAAGCCGAAGATTGTCAGCGGGTTGCAGTTTAGTCGCAGCACGCGGCGAGCCAGCAGTTTTGAAAACAAAGCTATTGATCCTCGCCTCGGACTCTCGCGGGAGTGTCATTGCACCGTTGGAATTCCAGCGTACGACCTTCATATTTTTTATTCTTTTCGCGCGTTATTCGCGTGCAACACGCGTACCGCATAGTGCACGGTATGCGCGTTATGATCATGCATCGCGTATCGCCGCGACGCCGATAGGAATTCTCTCGTCTATTTTCGTCGAGCGAAAAAAGAACCGTATCACGTCGATGTAATTGCGAATTCTGAACCTTGCTTTCTAACCGCGCGTCGTTTATGATACAATGTACGGAGGCCAGGGCGAACACCGTTCTAACTTGTCGCATATACGCCCCGCCATCTATGCGGTAGTTCCACAAATGTATGTATGGTAAATAGGATGTCCGAAAAATACGCTTCCTCGATAGAGGTGATCCTTGAGGTGATTCGAAGTAACTTTTTCCTTTGCGAAACCGTTCTCGATGGCTTTGTTAGGGAGGTATTAACGATAAAACACGGACCAATCAGAGCGCGGCTATAGCGGACAACGGATTCCGGCTCGGCCAACGCCACGTTCAACGGGAATTGGCCTAGCCACGCTCCGATTAGTCCGTGTTTTTCGTTAATAACTCCTTAACAAAGTCGCAGGAAACGTTTTCGCAAAGGAAAAAGTTACTTCAGATAACCTGGAAAATCACCCCACTCAAGGAACATATAACATTTTTGGTACACCCTGTATAAATAAAGCAATTGTTGACTAGGTAACTCACTATACAAGCCACCAATCAGTGAACAATTGGGAAAATGTCGGCCACGTACCGAGAATACCAGCGAAGGGCCGACAATACTCGAATCACCTCGTGCCGAAAAATCGCTAACCAAGAAATTGCGAAATAGCCAAACAATTTCTAAATTACGAAAAAGAGAGTCAAAGTTGCTTTTGCAACTTTTTCATTCGGTCTCGTAACAAAAATTTCAAAAATGCGTTTTGTAGATTCAAAAATCTTGATACTTAAACGACATGTGGACGTCGTGTCATATTTTTTTCAACAAATATTTTTCCTTATGCTAATTCCAGAATTAAAAACCTTCTAGGTAAACTAGGCTAGATTTCAAAATATCGCTAACTAACTTCTCCGAAGACTTAGAGATGCTTTGTGCAAAAAGAGGATCTACCAACATCTCCATCACGTAGATCCCGAAATCGATTACGATTGCCGTAATGTAAATACAATTTGCAATTTAACACGTCGCGTACGTTACACTTTTTATTCCAGTTTCCCATGGCTTATCGCCGCGCCGCGCGTCAGTGTTATCCGAGGCTCACTATGCATATTCCTATTGAAAGAAAAAGGAGCCGTATTAATTGTCGCAATAAAAATAGGCGCCGCGTCGGATGGTAGCGAGATATTATCGCGGTGTGATAAGTCATAAAAGTTTCATACGGTGGTGTGCCTGTGTAAATTATGCCCCGATCGTTATCTCGATCTGCTAGTATTATTCCTGCTCCTTATTGACTCCTGAACTTTCATTATTTTATTATACACGGCCGGACACTTAGATTCTTATCTTAAATTAATCCGTACGAACGACCGATCTGCACTGGTTCGCTATATATTGGCATGCGTGTTTGGCGATCGACGCTGTCCACGCACACGGGTTCGTCGAATGTTTCGCGTGGCGCTTCGCAGATTCGCTCGAACTCATTGTACCGACAATAGTCGAACACACGTGGTAACCAACGTGCACGATACCGTTCGCACAGTATTCTCGTCGCGCAGTGATTTCAACCAGAGATCAAAGTAAACAATGATCGTTTGTTTAAAAAAAAAAATACTGCTCGAATTTGTATGCCTCGTTTAGAAAACTATCTGTTCCTGAGGAATTTTTATAGAAAGAAGTGCCACCCCCACAAATTCTTCTAAAAACCGTTCTCGTGAAACAGAATCTGTATTTTAGAATCTGTATAATAAAAGGAACTCAAATAAAATGTACGAAGAGTGAATAAGTTTTATAAACATAAAATGGAAGTTTTCCATAAAATATTTCCATATTTATCCATGAGATTTATTTCGAACGTTTATTGAAAGAGCTTCAAGGAAACACAAAAAATGTTTGAGCTCTCAATTATTTATGTAAATATTACAAATAAATAACGCATTCAGAATGTCAATTCGCTGTTGGTGAAATTGGCGCTAGGGATAACTCAAAAATTACTTGACCGATCAATTTCAAACTTTGCATACTTTTAGTTCATAATATTCCTTAGAAGACGATAATACTTGTTTAACTAAGTTGTTAATTTTAACCACTTTTAAAACAAATAAATCGTAAACATCTTGCGAGAATCACACTGAATTGTTTGAAGTATCGCTATAAAGTATTTTCAAAATATGCAATTTTTTACACCACTTTAAGTTCCTATTCTTACGCTTGTCAAATAACTTGAAAACAAATTGTATTGGTCTGTTTTAAATAACTGAAAAGGACGCTAAACCTCGAAAATAACTTATTCGCGACAGTGATTTATTTCTTTTGTGTTCATCATAATTTTATTATCACAAATTTTTTTAGTTTTTATAATCTACCCTTAAAGAACCAAAAGGATTTAAGGATTTGATCAGTTCGAAACAAATTCCTAAGCATTGATAGAAAAGAGAAACCGTTTACGGGGGCTTGTCCCCTTAAAGGGTGTCCGATCAATTGACTCACTGTAGATTTGAAGCAGACTGAATGTCGTGATTATGGGTGCATCATCGAACGAAGGAAACGTACGGGCACCCCGAATGAACGCAGTAGAAACGGGATGGCTCGCTTCCTTTAAATAAGATGCCTATAGCGACGGGAATCGCGTGGGAGCCTGCGCCGCGTATTTGGACTCTGGTAGGCAGACATTACGTATCGTGTTTATGCTCGGCCAGTGTGTGGGGCAGAAGCATGCAGAGATAGGGAGAACAAGTGGGAGTATTTGACAGAACGACTGTAAAACAGACAACAGTAGTGAACGCGTGTCTCAGGGGTGGGGATACGGGGACAGGAGCGGTAGGGGAGCCGAGGGGAAGATTAGATAGAGGCTGTAGGTAAAAGACTAGGAGATTAAGCCGCTCACACGTAACGTCAACCTCATATATGCTTATGCGTGCTAATTGCTGCGGCAATTTTACCGTACATTCCACATTTTCCACGATCGCGCGCTCACACGCCGGCTGCTCGTGCCGCATACTTCTGCTAAAAAAGAAAACTAAAGAAGTAGGAAACTTCGTACAGGAATTTCTCAACCCATTGCAATCCGGCGCGAGTTGCCAAGTAGATGGAGGAAGATGCTTATCTGAGAAAAGTTCGTGGATTTGTAATACATAAGATATTTACTGAAACAGTCTTTAGCTTTCGTTTCGGCTAGGTAACTTGATTAACAATACGATTCTTCAATTTTGTGCCCGTTTCTAGTGGTTCTTAATCGGGCTTACGCAAATATTCGTTATAATGCGAAACCACCTCATTTTATATAAACTACTAGTTGTCCGCGAATTATAAATAAATAAGAATTAAACAGGAAAAGACAAGAATATTCTAACTACTTCTAAAGTTTCTGTTATCCGTCAAAGAGAAGACAAATCTGTAAGAAATACGTACGATTTCAAAATACAAGTGTTCTTGCAAATATTTTATATTTTTGCATTTATCAGGTCAATATTTATTTATTACCTTTCGTACTGACTGTTTTCATTAGAAATGCAAATGATATATATCGAGCAAATTACTTTTTCCTGTAAAATGTAAATTTATTCATTACGATGAAAGTGTGTAGACGACGTTTTATTTTACTTCTATATTCTTATCAACAATTTTATGCTACTCGATTAGATATTTCGTAATGATCGTACCGAGTTGTACGAACATTGCACTTATTAGATCGAGTAATTTCTAACGAACTGGGTTCTATGAGCGTAAACAGCTCTTGGAAATTCGTTTACATGCGTTTCACATCAGCGCGAAGGAAAACCATCTTTTTCGCCTATATTTTATCTATATAAAATTTTATCTATACATAACCCTGCCTAATAAAAAACTTTTTCGCACGAATAAAAAACTTTTCAAATCCGTAAATTTTTTCTTATTTTTTTATCGCGCTGAAGGTCGAAAAAATTTTGAAAATCGGTAATTTGGCTTCAAAGTGTCGCCATTTCGAACGTAATTACGATATTTAATTTCTTTTCGTTCGGACCATAATTACGTTCATACTGGTTGATAAACAACTTCAGCTTTTTGTTTCCGATCAATAGAAAGACCGGAATGATGGTAACCATCGACCCATGTTTTTTCAAAGACATACTATATAAAAAGATATATAATTCATGTACTTCAAATGCTAATAAATATATAGAGACAAAATCTCAATGCAAACGGTTTAATAGTTTATCTAAAAATTCGTGTAAAAACAGTCGCGAAAACTAGAGTATCCCCATAAATTAACAAAATCTGTTACACTTGAATTTGCATGCCCAATCCCCACTCGTTGCCTATTACTTATTGCCTCGAGCTCAGCGAAGGTTTATCTCAGTAGACAAGGAGAGAGAGAGAGAGAGAGAGAGAGAGAGAGAGAGAGAGAGAGAGAGAGAGAGGGAATGTGTGTGTGTGTGTGTGTGTGTAAAACTACTAGAGGAAAGGAGAGAGACGTACTCTAAGAAAGTGGCGCTAACGTGCAGTAAAGAAAATTTCAAGTTTAGTAATATTTCTAATGTTGTGACACGTAGTACCAATTGATCGTTGAGATTCTTCCGATTCAAATAAGCCAAGACACGACGTAACTCGGACTAGGTTTATCAACTTAATGTAATGACAAAATTAAGGACATACATATGATTGCAATGTATAGTCTACAAACTTAGACCGATTTACGTCATGTTTGTACACATTTTAACCAGAAGAATCTCAACAATCCACTGCTACCACATCTGAGAAGATTAAGACAAACATGACTGAATTTGATGTTTTCTTCACAGTCACAGTTATCGAAGAGGTACTACATTCTTTGTAGTGTTCCGAACTTAAAGAGGGATAGGAATTGAAAAAGGAAGCGGGACTGAGATTCTAGGCGTGCGGAAAACATTAAAGGATCATGCAAGCTCAGCCTTTGAAATTCAAAAATCAATATTCCTAATTTTTTGTTTTTCATCAATAAAACTTTTACCGTTGTATTCGTGTTGTTCTTCTGATTAAAATCCCACAAAACACGATATAATTACAATCATAATGATTTATCTAACAAGCGATTAAGGTTTCGGACTTCACATTTACAGAACTTGTGTCTGCCATAAATGTGAAGTCCGAAACTTCGATCGCTTGTGACACAAGAAATTATAATCGTAATTATATGGTGTTGGATGTAATTCTGATCGGAAGAACGAGATGAATAGTATCATAAAGAAAAAAAAATTAGAGAAGTTGCAATCTTTTTGTATGCAGTAGTGTGAGCTTCGCCGATACTCGACACCTGGTTCGGTAACTGGTTCCAAGGAGGATCTTCCGAGTAAAATACAATTTCAACAATTACGGTAGGAAGCTTAAAAATAATATTTTATATAATAATCTTAATGAAAATTATTAAATTACGTTAGTGAGGATGGTACTCGAGGTTCATTCACGATTCAAATAGCTGTAGCTGTTGAAGGAGCTATTAAAAAATCCTGAGCCATGTTCATACCATAGACTTTTGAAAATTGGAAAATAATCGCCAATAGATAATGTGTTTTGTCAGCATTTCGTCACGGTTACAATGCCACCGTTCTTATTTCGTCAGATTTCTCGTCGCGATGCTTGTCGAGGTGGTGCTGTAGCTTCCACGGTGTGGAAAATGAGATTATGAATTACAGAGGGCAGCGAGGAATTCGTCGACGAAAGGAGAATCTGATATTAGCGAGTCGGATCGATCAAGCGAGTCGCACGCACGGGCGCATAAGTAAAAAATTTTCCAACGAGTCGCAGCCATTTACGCGCAACGCCGCACGGGTTTATCGCGCTGAATCCAAGTGGAACGATCACCGAGTTTTACGGCAATTATGCAGAGCCGATTGGCGCCGCGTTCTATCGGGCGCCGATTGAAACACTCGAGAGAGCCGTTCGATACGGAGGAGGCGTGAGAGTGAGCTTCTCGGAAGAGCGTACAAACTTTGACAGATGGTCTCGTGTATCTCTCGCTTCTGATGCTTCCTGGAATGAACGATTTGTTGCAACTTCGCTAACGTTATCCGATCGCTCATTTTGCTCTATTAAACCGAAAGGATCGAGGAAAATTTATAAAAGCGCGCTTTGCCGATGAAATTTAGCTCTGCCGATGATTTTGCTTGAATGTATCTTGGAAGAAGTGATATTTGAGCCGCTCAATTTGCTAATTTATTCTCAACTCCACATTAATGATCGCCTTCGAAAGTTAAAAAGTAGAGAAAATCGATGGAATAATATACATTTATTTCCAAACGTTCTTTCGATGCTCGTCATTCAATGATATTAAGCCATTCAGGAAATTCAGTTTACAGTTATCAGAAAATTTTTTAAAAGTCTATGATCTGTGGTTATATATATAAAGATTTTTTAGTAGATTCTTCAACAGCAATAGCAATTTGAATCGTGAATAAGCAAGTCATCCTCAGTAACTGTAATCTAATAATTGTGTTTAGGATTATTATATAAAATATGACTTTCATTCTTTCGTTTGGTACAACATAATTAGTGAAAATCCTATTCCTGGATTCTCTCCGTAACTGTGAAAAAGATCTCTACCGTAACTGTTAAAATATGATCCTTACTACTAGTGGGATCCTATATTGAACAATCCTATTAGGTAATAAGCTCTGGTAGATGAAGTATTAACATAATTAAAAATAATGTGTACACATGTATATTACCAATATAGACAGACACATCGTGTTAATATCGAATAACCAAAATAACTTGTTTTTAATTTTTTATAGAAATGACGGAATGTTTTCGTTGAGATTTAACACAAATTTTATTGTATAAGAAGCTAATATATCGTAGATTAATCCATACAAACAAAAAATTTACTGGAGGATTATTTCTTTTTGGAATAGTTTTTGAAAATAAAATTAGTATGAAGGTTTACCTTCTATTTCGTTTTATTCGTGTCTGTCGTAGTTACTATAAACCGAAAAAATTCTCTTCTCGATTAAGTAGAATTAAATCGTTTGAACATTAATCGGAACTATCAATCGGCCACGCATCTCTAGGAAACAGGACGTAAACGGTATTTCACAAAATGAAAGATTTACGGAATCGATCGCTCTGGATCGCAACGCAGAGATCGGAAATGCGACGTGGCTCGCAACCGGCTGCAACTTTTTCGCGTTTATCCGTGGCGGAGGAGCGAGTACCGATCTCGTGGCGATATACAGTTGACGAAGAGCACTTGTGGATCTATTTTCGCTCGATCGAAAGATTGAGGCCGTCGACCTAAACGGATCTCTCGAAGCGAGGAGAGCGAGAGAGAAAGTCGGTAGCTGTTGGAACAAACTCGCCTAGAGTTTGTTCCAACGAAGAGAAACCATTCCTGTCGAGACGAAGAGAGACGTCTGAACGAAAGAGAGAACGAGAAAGGAAGCACGAGAGGGGGGGGGGGAGAGAAGAAGAAGAAGAAGAAGAAGTAGAAGAAGAAGAAGATGATAAAAATCACGAGACGAAAGATTCAGAGAAGGAAAAGAGGGTAGAAAGTAGCGTGAAGGAAGAGAAGTAGGGAAGGATGAAAGATGGAAGGGAAGGCTTGAAGAAAATCGACGCGGAAGAATGAGAAAAACAGCGACGAAAACATTCGATGGGACGATAAGGGGAGATGTCTATCATTTATTTGGGTGTATAGAGTCGATTCGAGATCGTGAAGAAGATGTTTGTAAAATGGGAATCGACTTCAGCCATGATCGATCAATATTCTGATCGATCGGAGTCGAACGGCGTTGGAAGCAATGGCAACGGGGACACAACGACAACGCGCGACGTCGCTACGACCGACGACGAGTATTCAATCCTTCATTTTATTAAGAAGCTTATTGGCGCCGCGATTTCATTCCGGCTGAAGTGGGCTGATCCATTTCGATTTCATGGCGCCCCCTCTTTGCGTGCCTCCGCTCTTTTCCATTGACGAGCAGCTCGGGCACAGTTGGTCGTCGCATTCCCCGGCCTATCGAAACGAAATCGATTTTTCTCGCCTCACAGTGGGCCGTTTCTGTGAAATAGGTGGAATTAATTCCTAAATTTTCATGCCATGAGATAGGTTAACACGTTGACTGTTGCGAGTGATTAGTAGTGACCAGCCACTGAACTTTCCAACTTTGACAAAAATGAGTAAAAGTCGCAAACAGCAACGTTTATTATTTTGTAAATACAATTATTACTAGAATAGTGCATTAAAACAATAAGCGTACACGTAAACATATCAATATTTTTATCTTTAGTATTATAAATTGAAATATATAAATATATGATGCGATTATAACGTGGTCAATTTCCCATTTTCTCCGGCACTGGAGAGAAAACCAATAAAACACGCTCGGCAGTCAACGTGTTAAAACTATATCAGATTATGAAACTATATCTATTAAGACCTAGAGTAAGAAACCCGATTACTGTGGGAGTACCAATTACTGTGCCTATATTAATTATATTTATTTTTAAAGCACAACGAATATTAAAAAAGAGATTACATTTCTTTCATTAAAATCAGTTACTATTGATGTAAATATTAATATTAAAGATTTAAATATTACTTTGGTTAAATTATGCTTTAAAAATAAGTATAATTAATATAGGCACAGCAATTTGGTCTCTCACGCTATATCTTATCACACTTGTTAAATAAATAATAGTCCAGTTCAAGTCCTTTCAAGTCATGTATCAATAAGTTTTTTTCGCGTCTTTCGCGATTAACATTCGTGTTAATGTCACTTTTTTCTTCTAAGCGAATCTTTTCTTGCCAAGTAAGAATGAATTTTTATAGTACGAGCATTTATCTGTTTCTGTAAAAAAAAAACTTATATTTTTACTTTCTAGTAAAGTCGTACTTCACAATTTTACACTAAAAATAATATTCGATGTTGGTCTAGGATAGGAATGTTACATCTTTTTTGGTATGCTTAGGAATATCAAAATTCTTCCATTGTTATGTTTCGGAAACGCTACTGCTGAGATGAATTCAAAATTTAGCTATAACGACTTGCAGAGCTGCAACCGTGAGGCAGGTGTGATGCAACTAATAATACTGCCAATACCAAGTTTTGTTCAAAATACTTTTTTTTTGTAATTTTAAGTTCTTAAGTTTCTGTTCATTTAAAATTCGTTTAGACGTCTAAAACTCGCGATCAGTCAAAAATCGAGATATTCGTGAACATTAACTCTAACTGTTTACTTCCGAGAGTACGTCTATAAATGTATTAATAAACGTATTACATTATAAATATATTAATTGCTTAAAGTGACATTCGAAATCATAACTAGCAAAGTTTCAAATTTTCAGATTGCAACACCCCCTATAAGGGTAGTTTCATAAATACAGTTTCTCATTCGAGCAAATAAGTAATACCAGAATTACATTCTACGACCCCGAAACGGTTCTATTTCTAACTAATAGACTGCGGGGTTTTATGCTAAATGAAGATTGTGTCAATTTCAAGAAAAAGGAGCTAAATGTTAATTTCTCTTTTCTGTTATTGATTTTGATAAACTGGTACTATAACGTTGATATTTTTAAATTGTTGTAATCTGTCTTCTCAGCGACCGAGATACTGGATCTCTCGAAGGGGTGATGTAGTCGCCATAGTGGGACAAATTTTTCATATCACGGACTTTCACGTACCCCAAAGACAGCGTAGCGACCCCCGCGTAGACCCCCTGTAGCGTCTCATTACACGATTTCGTTGGGCTTGTGTTTAGCTTGTTAGTACATTAATTGGGAAGGTTACCGGTGAAAGCGGGAGTAGCTGACAGCCATTAGACGCGAATTTTCATAGGAAATCTATAATTATCGAAATAACAAACGGCCGACTCGACAATTTGTGGAATCAGATGAATCACGGGAACGGCAGACGCCAGAAACGATAAAGCGCGCGAGAGATCCGCGAGGACTAATTGCAGCCGTTTTAACTTCCAGTTGTTTCTACGTTTAACAATCTGCTCATTTTTTTCTGCCGGCCTGGAAAGGAATATTGTTCGCGTGTTTCGCAACGGCGCAGCGCACCGATCGAGAAAAACAGAGGCAGACCGAAGACGCAACCAACACTTTCATTTCTTAATTAAGAAAACTTCTTTTACATTGCTCTCTAGACAATTCGTTCATCGAAAGTTGGCACTCGAGTTTCGAATAGAATTATTAGCGTGACGATGCACGGTATCGCTTGACATGCTTTGCGAAACACGTTTTTTCCTTGAAATGGCTGGATTGTTCGAATTCGACGCTTTATAGCAACTAATTACAGAAACGGAAGCAACATGTGCTTGCTTCAGACTGATTGAAGTAGGGCGCGTGAAAAAAAGATAGCACGTCACATATTTTTTCTCGTTTAATACCGTAAATTGAAGAAAATTAATATTTTAGTATTGTTAACATTTCTGGACGTGTCCATATGTATAATGTACCGAGTATCGTCCACAACATTTACATCATCAGAATTCTAGGAACAAAAACGAAAATATTGTGGTCCGTAAACGGGACAAAATGATTGCACACTTAACGAAAAACTTGAAATACAAAACAATTAATTAAGAAACATCAAACCTCAATATTTTGTAGAACCTCTTTTATATCTAACCAGTTCAATCATTCTGTTTGGTAATGATTTATACATTTTTTAAATACTTTTTTGGCTAACATTCTCTCACTCGTCCAGAATACATTGTTTTAGATCGTTAATATTTTGAAATTGTCTGCCATTTTGGTGTACGGCTCTGGTAAGATGTCCCCAATAATTTTCGATAATGTTGAGGTTCCGGGATCTTGCCGGCCAATTTAAAGCACGAATACTCTTCGAAGAAAAGTATTTCTTTAATATTTTTGCCGTGTGAACCGCGGCATTATCTTGTTGTAATCTGCATCTATTTCCAGCAATTCTTACAGCATATGTGTTTAATTGTTCATTTATCATTTCAATATACAGTTCGCTATTTATTCGTTCTTTTATAATTTTGATTTCTGTTTTAGCCCGATGTCCAATACCGGCCGAAATCATTATATTACGGCCTCCCATTTGGCGATGGCTTAAAAATAGCTGTTCCTTTCTGAAATCGCGATAGTAATAACCTACGCCGTCTGGTCCATCTAAATTAAATCTTTTTTTGTCAGTAAATATGATTCTTCACCACTTTGTTCACTCATTTATAAGCTTTCCGGCAAATTGTGAGCGGAGCGCTTACGCTCCTTCTTTATCTAATTGTAAGGTTTCCTCTGAAATTTCCTTCGCATTTTTGTGAAACTCGACGTACATCCAAGGATTGTTCATCCTTTAACTTCAATATTGTATGTATTTCACATTCATTTAATCTTTTTCCACGGCCCATTTTTTAACACTGTGCTATGTTCTTTGTATGAAATAAGCACAAATAAACGACGTACACACTTTAACAATTAGATTGTACAATGCATGTATCCACTTCATGGTGTTATACACAACTGAGAATCGAAAATCTGCAGCTTGTGCTATTATTTTGTCCCGTTTGCGGACCACAATATTTACGTTTTCGTTCGTACAATTCCGTTGACGTAAATATTGTGGATAATACTCAGTACATTATACATATGGACATGTCCAGAAATGTTGACAATATTAAAATATTAATTTTCTTCAGTTTATGGTATCAAACGAGAAAAAATATGTGACGTGCTATCTTTTTGTCCCGGAGTGTATAACCAAAACATCTAACATTTGATTAACCAACTAAAATTTGTTGATTAACTTTCCGGTTCTTTTTAAACGAACGTCAGATGCTTTCGTAGCGGAGCTCTAAGGGTTAACTTCTCAAGAGGACATTCTGGTTTCTCATTTTCAAAAAATTGATATTTCTTCAGTTTCCGTAACCCTCCAGTGCACGAGTAAAATGAACTCAATTTTTCAGAATTTTCAGAAAGAAACCGGTATTATGACAAACGTCGACCCCAGTGTTTCAGAACATACTCCACAAACAAATAAGTCATGTAATTTTGAATACTGTTACTTAACAAAAATCACACATGCATTTTAAATCGCAATGAATATATGTGCAAGCTCCTAATGCAAAAGGTTTAGTAGTTTCTCTGAAAAATTCCAATAAATCAGTGAAAAAGTGGTGTCGAAAACCAAAATACTTCCTTATGAGTATACAGGATCTTTATACAAAATAAAGATTTTCTACCTGAATTGCAACATACTGGAGTGAAATAAAAATTTATTTTCTTTCTTAATATGTTTAATAAACTGTAAATTTCATTTTCATTAAAAATTGCATTTTTAGATTCTTCTCATGTTTTTACTGTTTCAAATGACACCTACTCATGTTTTTTCATAAATGCATAAAATCCGATGTCTATTTAGGAGAGCTGTCAGGAGATCTGTTAAAGAATTGTGTACATGAAGAGTATGTTGAAGCTTGTTTCAAATGATTATTGCGGTGATTAGGACTCCGTTGATCAAAATTTAAAAAAAAATCTCTTTTGATGATCCGGTAGACACAGACTTGAGACACATTTTGTAAAATTGGAGAAAACTAATTGCGAAATAGTAATGTGTTCTACGGCAGGAGACAATCTGGCTTTTCTTCTACGAATCAAAGAGCTCTTTTCCCTTTAACCCCTTGCCCTATACTCTCGAGTCAGACTCGTGATGAAGATTCTGAACGGAGTCTAATAAATATGTATGTTATTCATTTCCTTTAAACCGAAATAAAATTCTATGTTGTCGTAGTTGGTGTATATCCTTCGGAATATATACCGTAAATTTCTATGAAATTCTGAACAATGAAGAATTTCTAATCATTATAATCACAAAATAAATAGTAGTGCAAGGGGTTAAAGACTTCGATTGAGATGCATTGCAGTGTCTTTGACTCTCTTGCGAAGATATTGCACCGAGAAAGCTCCGAAACGAAGTCGGAATCAAGATCAGCGCGGCGATAGGTATCGGAGAAGACTCGATAAAGTCTGTTTGTGTTTTGCAATTGTTTATTACTACCAATTATCTAATACTTATCGACTAACAGATCTTAATTATACAATCATCTATTGGTCCTTAGCGTCTTAAACCCAGATAGCACACAGACGTCTTAACACATTGCTGACCGGTCACGAGTTAACTCGTGTTTTCGTAGCAGAAATCTCGCTTTCTGAAGCAAGGATGACGTCACAAGATGGCGGAACGCCTCACGACTGGCAGTGTGCTGCCGAATATTGCAAATTACTCCACGATCAGGTAGAAATTCGCAATTTGGGCTCTGGACAGACATAGATTGGACTTTTAGGAAACACAAGTGACCACTTTTACACTGCTTATTGCAATATTGAAGCGTCAATTTGTCAAGATTTTGACCCTTGCAAGTTCATATACGTATATGGATTTCATGCATGTGTGTGGTTACACAGAGTCGACCAGCCGGCCGCCTTAAGACACAGTAGTTTAGTTCTTGTACAGTATAACAGCCACTATCATAACATCTCCAAAACTTAAAACCTCTTAAATAAAACGTCTCGAAAAAGACGTCTTTCAGACGTTTTTACGTCTGAAGTGAGTCGTCTTATAGACGCCTGAAATGAGACGTCTTTTCCAGATGTAAGACTTCCAGTTGTAAAATGGACGTAATAAAGATGTCTTTAAGACGTCGCGTGCTATCTGAGAATGACATCCTTCTTATCTTTTAATGCTATTTTTATTTCGATAACCTATCGGTCAGGCATAAATATTTCTATAATTCTTAAGGCGTATGTGCATATAGTGTATCGAACATGAAACGAAGTTGAGATGCATTTTTAAAAAGTGTAAGTACTTAGTAGCTACGCAGTAGGTTAAACGTATCCTGGAATGGTGTCTAGAAACAAATTTCAGTATACAATGTGAAAATAAATGAAACTCGTGTAAACAATTTTTGCTATCATTTTGGTCCGGAATGTATGAGGGTTAATGAAACCCTTCCTCTGACCGGAACAACATTCTCCCAGCCGCAGAGTTGCGACCTAACGCAACGAAGAACTGTTTGCCACCCCTGCAATTAGCCACAGCTCGCTGAAGCATCGTTCATTTAACAATTACATTTTCTCCGGTCGGTTGTGGTGAATGAATCACACCTTATTATCATGGTACTTGACAAAGTAAATTGCACAGAAGCCAGAGGGAAAGACGGGACAAAGGATAGATAGATAGATGGATAGATAGACAGACAGGTAGAGAGAGAGAGAGAGAGAGAGAGAGAGAGAGACGGAGAGGGCTGACAGAAGCAAACCATGTGGAAAAAAGGGGGATCACGGGAGCGAAAGAGGAGACGATAGAGGCTGATCGCTGCTTCGTGAAAACCAGGAAGAGACCGATCGGTCGAGTGACGATTTTCCTAACGAAGGGATGAGGGTATCCCGGATCGGAGATCTCGCGTGGAAGAAAAGAGCTGACACGAGCAACCTGTTGCGCTACAATGTCGGGATATCTGTCTCCAGTAGTTTTACGCTGTGCAACACGTTGCAATCCCTCCCTCCGACCAGCGGCCGCGATTCTACTTCCGTTTAGAAGAGTTTCTGAGAAATATTATGCCGCGACTTACATCAGATAATCCCTGAGATTTATCGTCCTGACAGGACGAGGGAGTTCCATTGCCTCGTATGAAGTCTCCCCGGACCATTTCACAGTAAAATATAAATATAACCGTAAAATCATCCGAAGACCGAACCACTCCGGAACGCCATTTGTACGAACCAGTCGCGTCAATGCACATGCAGTTTCTGTAATCGTTCGCGTAGTAGATGTCTGTTAGGGTGGTCTTTAGCTATAGGACTTAGAAATGGTTTCTAAAATTTTTCTGGACTTTGGATTCTGACGCTTGGTAACAAAATGCGTGCCAAATTTGAAAGTAGTCGCACGAACCGGTGCCGCATTTGAGTGAACATTTTTTAATTTTAATAATTTCACGTCATATTCGAGCACAATTGTGTTTCATTGTTTTAAAAATACAGTGAAAACGGCCTATAAGGCGCCCAGACTTCTAAGTTAGCCGACATTGAAATATCCCTACTACCGTGGGGTATACTCCGTGAGGGGCCAAGAAAGATGAAAGCAGTCGCCGCCGAGGAGTATGAACACGACACGGGTCAGGTATATCGGTGTGAGACCAGGAGACCATTACTAATCCAATTACAAAACTTTTTTATATTTCATTATTTTTCTATGGAACTTTCACCAAAATATTCGTGGCATTTTTCTAATGAAAATGATATCAGATATAATATAATTCGGATGATATGTACTTGTGTAATGAACGATGAAAGTTACTTCCCATTACAATCATATTAACGGAAAATTAGTATAAATATGATCCGAATTGTATCGTGTTTGGTATCATTTTAAACAGAAAAATTCAACAAATATGTTGGTAAGAGTCTCGTTAAAAATAATTCATAATAAAAAAGGTTAAATTTTGATTTAAAGGTCTGAGCTCACGCCAGTCTTTATCATCAATTACGCAACGAGGGTTAAAAATCGCCCTCGAAATGCGTTCTTGTATTTTCGAATTAGTCAGTTTTGTTTTAGAGAAAAATTGGATCCACGGTCGGAGCGTACACTCCGGGGAAAAAAGATAGCACTGATTAAAATTTACATGATTTCAATCCATTTTAATATTGCAACTGAAATTTGTTACTATACGCCATTACAGGATACGTGCAACAACTAGGCTGTGGATTTTATGCATTTATGAGAAAAATGAGTTAGTTGAAATACGAAACGATAAAAAACTGTTGTACTATTTGAAACTATTAAACACAGAAATACGATTACATACAATTCCTACTTACTGGAACCAATATGGAACATTTTTATATTACATAAAAATCCGCAGTCTAGTCATAAAATTATTTGAACACTGAATTTTCGATGCTCGAGAAATTGTCAATATTTGAATTATTATATTTGTTTTATTTTTCGTTAAAAAAAGTAGTACAATAATAATTTATATTTAATTTGTGTTCACAAATTTATATTTGGACTGATTTTAAAGCTCAAAGCCTCTACTTTCACAAACCATCATTAAGTCTTTTTCTACGGAATTTGTGTATGATATATCATTGCCTATAAAAATTGGTCACAGTTTAAATATCGACAACTACTCGAGAATGGGAACTTTAGTGATCAAATACAATTTGGATTCACTGCAAGTAAAATCATACTGGACTTTACCAACCTATTTAGTTACATTTGACAAGAATAACATTTCTTCGGGACAAACTGATAACACTAGTAAAAACAAAATTTAAAATATTACCAAAGTGAATTATATTTTGGTGCGTCTTCTTTACATATAATAAGAGCAGTGGTTCTGTTGGCTGCAGATTTATAACATTTTAACTATTTCTGTATACTACTGTGACAAGATCCCTTCATCAGTTTTGAATCATTTTGAGATCGGGAGATCTTTTTGGAGAATCTAAAATTTGAATTTTTCTGAGCGAGTGGTATTCCTTTGCACAGTACGAACCACAGCATTTCCGTGTTGGAAAATTAATTTCTTTTCAGCAATACTTGTAGCATGCGCGTTTATTTGTTCATCAATAATTTCTAAATACTTTGTGCTATTCATTTTTCCAGCAATAAATGTGATGCCAATTTTCCCATACTAGTCAATACAGTGAATTCCCGATATAAGTCACTACAAGTCTCGTGTTTAAAGGTCCGAAGGTGGGGCCGAAGCTCGAGAGCCGTCGCCGTCGAAGAGTGTAACATAATAGGGTCGCGTATATCGATGTGAGATCAGAAGACCACGACTAATTCAATGACAAAACTTCTTCATTTTTCATTATTTTTTATGAGACTTTCACTAACATATTCGTGGCATTTTCCTAACGAAAATGATACCAAATTTGATATCATTCCGATGATATTTAATTGTGTAATGAACGATTAAAGTTTCGGACGCAAAGAAGGACAGCGTATGAGAAAGAAAGAGTCGCGGAAATATGCAAGGTCATACCAACACGGTCAATGATACCAAAACGTTCGGCGAGAACCACAGATTTCGTCTATATGTCCCTTGCCAGAACAGCGCAAGGAACTTATGTCAGGAATTCACTGTACTGGAACAAATTCTTGCGCCACTACCTTCCACTTGACGATGGTGCAAAATTTGTTGCTCGTGTTTCAAATCGTGATAATAATAATTGTGACTATCAGGTTCATCTGCCAAGTTGTAAATCGAATCTCTTCTCGTCCGTAAATATGACTCTTCAGTATTTTTTCCTTCACAGTTATATCCTTCCCTGAAAATGGCAGACGTTTGACTTTATGTTGCTCATTCAAATACGAATCCTTCTGGAATTTTCTGCTTGCTAAGTGTTTACACTTTTTAAAATGCGTCTCACGTTCTTCATGTAGTTTCTGCATCAATATTGTGTGCAATTTGTCTCGCAGTCACCTTCGAATTTAATGACGTTTTCATCGTCGCCCGCCGTTAGCAAGCAGATAGGATCTGCAGACGCCCAGAACTCTCGTGTCTATAATTTTCTGGATCTTTCAGTAACTCCATTATAACTGAACAGTAGATTTTATGCGACTATGACATAAATAAGTAGGCGTAATTTAAAACAGTAATAATAGTAGAAGAATTTAATAATACTGTTATATTATTTTCAATCTATTAAACATATTTAAAAAGAAAATAATTTTCTATTTTACTCCAGTTTATAGCAATTCAGGTAGAAAATGTTTATTTTGCATAAAGACCCGCTGTCTAATTGTAACCTTACGAATTCAGTTTGTGGCTTTTGATATTTGTGTCATCGGATATTTTTCATTTTTTAGTGTCAATTAGGGTCACATATCACGAGCACTTCATTATTTTCCACGGCCCATTTTGATTAATCTGTTTTCTTTTCTAAGCAATGTAAATCACAAAACGTTATCACATATTTTATTAACTATATTTCACGTTTGCTACTTGTTATTCAATAGCTCATGTACAACTGAGAAGCATAGATTTCGCGCTTCGTGCTTCGTGTTATCATTTCTCCCGTTTGAGTCCTGCAAAATTTACATTTGCATTGTAGAATTTTGTCCTAGTGCATATTGTGGAAATGATTGACATATGTACATACAGGCATGGCAAAAACTAGTAACGATAGGAAGAATGTATTGTTACTCATTTCTATTACAGATCTTTATGAAACGTAAGATGTTGCTACGTCCCGGAGTATAGAATGTATTTGAATCTACTCAAGATGAGCTACGCAAGAGGTAGGCGCACAATTTTCGTACCTTTCCATGGTGAAAATGAAATCGTTCGAAAATTTTAGATATGCGTGTTGTCGATCGAGTGAGGCGTTTGTAAAACGGGTGCAATCGAACGAACGAGAATATAATTTGTATGCAACGCAATTCTATTTTCGCCGGACACTCCATCTCCGCTAAAAAGCGTCGGGCATAGCGGGAAGAAGATCGGCTACAGGCGCCACTCGGAAGAACGTTCGATTCATATCCCACGATCCGGTGAGAAAATAAATGCAGCTATTTTCGTAGACACCGCGGTAGCCGAGATCGCCAAAACAGACGAATGCAAGCGAGATTTTCGAACGTGATGGGCCTTTTGATCGGCTTTAATCATGATGTTCAAGGTAATGCCGTTACGCTGCTCGGAGTCACAAAGGGAACACCTTTGATCGGTTTTATCTCGATACAAATTCTCAACAGAGCTCAGCATTTTTTCTTCTCTGAACAGAGAAATCAGGGTTAGCGTAGAACGGTGGTAGATCAGTCTTCGTTAGACCCCTCTATCGGTTCTTACGACAATTCATTTTCCATCATCGATGGTAAATATTGGAAATTCTGTTTTGCTAATATGCACCTACGACCAAAAAAAAAACTTCAATTCTTACTCATATATTTTTGTAGACAATTTTACGAAGTAGGTATAACAGTTTAAATTCTTAGAGTCACTCTGCCTTTTAAGTAAGGTAATAATACAGAGATAAACGATGCTCCGATTTAAAAAAAACAATAATAGAGGACTCTGTAAACCATTTTTAAGTATTATCTCGAAAATTTCAGAAGATTTCTTAAACCAACAACACTTTCGTTATATTTGTTATAAAAACGCAGATTTTTAGATATCAATTTTCGAGGGCTAATTTGTAGAAATAGAAATCGATGGATAATCGTTATTGATCGACTAGACTGTTTTGCAAAAATCAAAATAACGGAAAAGTTTATTTCGTCGATCAAAATATTCTTCATGATCCGGATAAACTAGAAATTAGGCATTATAAGTCAGGATAGGGACCCCTGAAATGCCTGTTTCTCCCACGAACCTCTTTTCCAGCCAGCACGCAACTTCGTCGCGTTCTCTGGTGTCACGCGTCTTCGTTGCCCCACGGTGTCCCACGGTAACGACGCTTACTGGAAGGGGGCGGTGGGCGCTACGGTGGAGACGGTCTTGACTCAATTCCGACAAAAATGTCCGTCCCAGCTCTACATCATAAATTCCGTGAAATAATAAATTCTACATCAATTACAAGAAATAGGTACTGAATAGGAAGTCTGTTCTTTCTTTAACAATTTTAACGGAATGAAAATAATACATTGACGACATCTTCGTTTACTCTTCCTACTATTTTAAATTTCATTAAGTGAAGTTTGTCATAAATGCATAAACTCTACAATCATTACTAGACCCCGGATCTTTATGTTGAATAAAAAGCTTGTGCATTAATAGCAAGATACAGGAACTAGGTATAAATTTATATTCTTCACTAATAATTTTAATGTAGTGAAAATAATGTATTAGTACTTTAAAGTGTTGCTATATGAACCTTATATGGTTTAAAGCAATAAATAATAACAACAACAACAACAATAATAATAATAATATTTTAAAGTCTTAAACTTTACACGAAAATCCGGAGTCTAATTACTATTCTTTTTATTATTTGAATTAAACAAATACATACATAGAATTACAACCCAATCATAGAGTAATTGAAAATTGAACTGTCTCTACAACGGAAATGTGTGAATTTTCACTCGAGGAGTATTCAAGGGTTCTAATGCGTAAAGATATTTAACAGTTAAGCAGTTTGCAGTTCATTAATTAAACTGTATCAAACACTTTGGTATAGATACGGAATACTAGAAAACTGTGAACGCTATAAATACACGGAAATTCGTTGTTTATTATAAGTGAAGTTCTGGCGGTGCCACTTATTTTGACATACATTACGAGCTAAATTAACTCGAATTGGCTAATTGTAAGTTCCAAAGAATATCTGAAAACTTTAAAGAAACAAACAACAATAGAAAACGATACAATTCATGCCGATGGTTATAGATCATTAAATAAACATGCAACAATCATATTTCTAAAATTCTCGAGTTGAATACAGCAGTACAATTCATATCAGTGTTGGGCAAATATTATTCCAAATAACGACTAACTTCAATTATTTGTTATCTCTGTATTATAATAAATAATAAATTCAATTATTCGTTATTTAAAGTTTTATTTTAACAGTGTATATCCTAAGTGTATTTATAGGAACATCTAACATTGTTATTTATATTGTTTACAACGTAATCTATCATTTCGTTATCACATCATCATACAATTGAAGTCAATAGAAACACGAAATAAGAGACTAAAGAGATGTAATATCAATGTAATAAGGATAAAGCATAAAATGTATTATTAAAATGTATGTAAGATAATTAATTAAGTTGATTTCTTTGAGCTTTTATGGGACTAGATTCATTATTGTGGAAAAAAGAAACAGGTCTTCCTACTGGCAAAGGTGGCAGTATAGGCGTGTTATACCTAAGAAATATTTTTCTTATTTTGATACTACCTTATTACTAGACTGCAGATTTTATTCACTTACAATAAAAATGGATTAGTGCAATTTAAAACAAGAAATATAACATGAGAAGTATAACATGTGTTATAACATGATTAAATATGCATCGGATTCTTGATGCAGAAAATTTATATTTTGCATAAAGATCCAGATTCAGTCTACTTAATATAGACCACGTAAATCCAGATGAAACCGCAAATGGGAACTGATGAATAAAAAATAACGAATAAGTGCTCTTCCAAACTAGTAACGAGTAATTGTTTATTACTCACTCTTATTTAAATAATATATTATTTTAGAGATCAAAACAATCTTTTGTTTCCAAAAAATTCTGTTCTAACTGAGAATTTCCTAACCCAGGAACTTCTTTAAAAATTATTTTCATGGCGTAGATATTTTAGAATCTCTATAATAAAAATTTCACGGATACAATTTATTTAGAATATTTCCCAAAAGAGCTTCTATAAGATAACCACTCTAACCACAATGTTTGAGCTCTAAAATATTTATCATAAATATTACAAATAAATGACGTATTTAGAATATCAATTTAATTGTAATGATTATTTATTTGTTATTGCAGTGCTGTTCATTAAATAGTGTTCAGTATTTGAGGAATAATTGAGAATTCTTTTAATATTAATTAAAAGAATAAATATTGTAGAAAAGTGTTTATTTTGATATTTAATAGATTCCGTTCGAATTAAAACTTTTACTTTCGAGTCTTTATCTGTTTTCATTAACACTTCTAATGTTAGAACATTTTTTCAAAAAATGTTCGATGGTTCGTGTTTAAATAGAGAAACAAAGCCAATATTTCTAGAACTTTTTCGATCTCTGATTTATTCGTATGATGCGCAACACTGATTCATATCCTTCTGCGGACCAACGTCGAGTCGATTCGGTTGCTCCGTCACGTTCTCAGCGACAACGAAAGAACTTTCGCAAGCTCGGATGATCAAATTTCATCGAAAACAAAAACCGACCGTCGAACCGCCTACGAATTCGCGGAAATCCCTGATTACCGTATAAAAAGCGGACAATCTCTCGACCCGGTCTGAGAGCGCCGGGGTCTCTCGTCGGGGCTCCCACGATTTCCGTGAAATCGAAGAATGCTTTCCGTGTGCCGAGAAATCGTCGAGGCTGAATTTCCCATCGTATCGCTTCTACTCTCGGACTGGACCGCTCAGTATCACAATTTTCCCATCGCGAGCCGGTAATCTCGTCGAGCGTTTCTTTCACGGTGACGACACGTCCGCGAGTGAGAGCCCATGAATCGACCCTTTTCTCGCGTAGTTGACTTAAGCGCGATTCCTTTGCCTTGCCCGTTGCGAGCGGGACGGCCATGTTTCGATCGATCGAGTCGTTGCACAGTGTTCGAGACCAATTTTCGAAGTATTGGTAATATAATGTAATTCGTAATACTGCCCACAATTTTTAAATATTATATGAATTTATTGTAAAAACTGAATATACAGCTTGATACGTTTCTTAAACACGTGCTATTTGTTGAATTTTTACTCGATTAATTTGATGTTTATAACTTGTGTTTAGTGTTAGAAGCCCTTTCACGCGACACACAATTTTTTTTCGCATGTTAACAATTTGTCCCAATTTTTCTTGTTAAGTGTTTATCAGCTTCAGAAGTGCCTGTCTGATGTGTTAGACACCACTTCTAGATACATTGTACACTAAATAGTATTCTATTTTATTCGCCCGCCTTTGCCCGAATCGGAGAGATCCGTTTTCTTATAGTTTCATTTCGATTTTTCACTCATTTCCGATAACCTGACAAATAAATTTTTCAAACGAAAGTTTGACCAGTAATTATACGATAATAGATAGCAATAAAGAAATTATCAAAAAATTTTTTATTTTAAAATAAAATATCTTTATTAACATAAAGATAACTTTAATGTTTTTTAATAAAATTCTATTTTTTTTTCCATCCATCGATGCACCTCCTTCTCATATTTTCACTTGATTTTCACACAATAATTAACACTAGATTTACAGAGAACTGAAAGTGGTCATTTTACATTACTTTATAAAAATAACGAGAATGTGTCTGTCCAAATACTGGACAACCATGTTTGCATAATATACACCCAAAGAAAAAAATTTGTTGAATAATGCCTCATCTTAATAATGGAAAATTAAAAATATTAGAACCCGTCATTTTGACGGGTCCTGTAAACCTACTATGTAGTCCTGTTAACGATTATAACTAACGTGAAATCGTGTTCGTGATAAATGATCACGGTTACGATTACTAAGTAATCTAGTGATCATGATTAATGAATAACTTGAGACTTTTAAGCGATCAAAGCAAATCTAATTATTGGACATAATTAACTCAGCAATCATAAATCATTAATTAATCACTTTTTTAATTATTAACTAAAAAATTCGATATTATGGCAATTATAATAATTTTAATTCAATTATGTATATAATGCTGACCCAGACTGCGGGTCAAAATAAAAATTTTGGACATCAATAATGAGAAGCAGGTGCCAAAAAGTTCTTCTTCTGTATAATAATTTTAATAAGTTGAGCAGAGCATGTTGATGTTTCTAAATTCTCTTAATATTTTCACTATTTCTGTCTAATTACAAAATAAATAATTACATGTAACGTTAGTTTTTATAAAAGATAAATTAATCATTCGTTCCGCTATTACCGATTACCGATTACCGATTACCGATTACCGATTAATGATTCATGATTATAGATAGCCAAATAAAATCATGATTACTAATTTATTCTAGTACCCATTACTGGATTAATGATTATGATTACCACGACTACTTTTCGTACTCAATTAGAAAAGTAATTAACAAATAATCAATTACTTCCCAATTCTGCCACAAATACAGGAAGACAAAATAATTTTCGAATTCACTACTGTAGTATACAGTGTTTCAAATTTAAAATTCCTAGGGCAAATATTTCGAAACTATATAAATTATATGAAAAATATTTTAGATAGAAGTTGTATGATTTGGGGAGGGGGAGGGGGACACGTTAAACTGATATTTCTTCGACCTTGAGGGGACCTTGAAGAGGCCTTTAAAGGTCAAAGTTGAATTATTAAATTGTTACCCATATTTTTTTTTATTATAATTATTATTGCTGACATCGAGGAGTTTTCGAAACATTATCCGAACGTAATTTTATCGTAGGCCGAAATATAAACTCCCAAAGTTGACAGGCCTGTTTGCAAAATAAAAACATTCCGAGTCAATTGTAGGGACAAAAATAAATGAACGTCTATGAAAATGTGATTGTTATTTTCATTTGTAAAATTGGCCATTTTGAATTTTGTCTAGCTAGATTGGCGATTCGTAATACTGTGCGCCGACCGAGAGCACGCGTGTGAGCGCGACAAAGGCCTAGCACCAAAATAAATCAATAAAATAGCGAGTTGAGTCGAGTCGGCTGCGTATATGTATGTGCTATGTACATACCATACAAGCATGTCGCGTATGTATGTACAGTGCGTATCATAAATACACCGATGTGGTGCCTTATAATTTCAATAATTTCGTCTCTCGAAACTAAGTTATGCCATAATACTGCCCCCGGCAGAAAATATTCGAGCAAAATCATGAATATGATCGTTGAATTATGTGGCCATGTATTAAATATGAATAATAGTACAGTGTACGGGGTGAATCTAGTAATTGAACTATAACTTTGTTCCTTTTGCAGATAGAAACAAAATTGTAGAGGATAATTTTGCATTGTTTAACAAGCTCTATAATCAAGCACTGTCAGTTTTTACAGGAGTACATCGGTGCAGTTATGAAGTGCAACTGTACTTGTTTTTTAAATGGAACCCTATAAATTTTGTTACATTACTTGATTTTTCGTTCCTTTCTAAACAAAAAAGTGTTAGGACACTATGTTTAAAAAATTAATATTTCGTGAGTTATTTCCCATTTTATTCAAAGGATACACTAACGCTGAATAAAATTTGTAATATGTCATGGAAAATTAATTTGTTCAATATAGTATCCTAACACTTTTGATCAACATGATGTAATTAAACAAAAATATTAAAAATGTTTAATACAAGCAATGGCTAAAGTTCCTTTTATTTGGTACTATCTCAGTTATTCGATAAACTAAATTTTTATATACATATTTTATACAGTATTGACCAAATTTATCTGGAATTACCAAATTGAACATTTCTCGTAATTAATATTATTATTTTACTGATAGTTTTACTGAGCTGATCCTACACATTTTTTACAATAGATTTCTTGTAGTCTTGAAAACATATTGGACAACCTAAAGTTGTGGTATCAGTTTGAAAATATTTTCGTGAAATACAAAAATTATTTCGATCATTCTACTAGCATAGTTCTAAATTTATTTCCCAGTCAGTTGCAAGAAATCAGCATGTCCTCTCGTGTGAAATTAATTTCAAACTTTCGCTATAAGAAAGTCTGCTATTACGGAACCTCTCCTATACTACAAGTATACTGCAAGCAACTTTTTTAATCAATAAGTAATAACGATTTTCATTAGTAAGTGCTGATAAGGAGAAACTGAATTTTTATGGCCTATTGGTTGGATACACTACTTTGACAGTCTTTGAAAAGTTGGGAGAATTTCAAATCGTCGTCGTGTAGCGAATAATACGTTATGATACAAAGTTCACTGACGACTGTCTTCGAAAATGCCGGGTCCTCAAATTCATTAAGAACCAGATAGGTGTAGAACAACGACTAAAATCTGTTCGCTAGAATTGCTGTTCATATAAATTTCATATAAAACTTCAAAATTTTGATCTATAATAATCTAAAAGTTCTTCATCTCACAAATCATCGAGAATCGGATGTTCTGAGTAGGAATGCTCCCATGACTCTGAAACTCGTGATTCCCAAGGCCGTTACGTGAAAGATTGGGAGTGAAGAGTGTTCTTTGAACCTATTATTTCTAAAATATTTCAAAAATGTCATAAAATTATTTATTGCCGCTTATGCCTTTCAGATTGCTATATTATTAAAATTATGGATAAAAGAAGTATGTACGGTGTGCCCGGTTTGCCTCGAAACGCTCGAATAACTTATTTGTCCTTGTAATGACCTTTTGAACCAAAATCAGTAATTTCAAAGTGCTCTAGGTCATAAGGGACGATAAATAATCTTATAAAACTTTTCCCATCCGGGGAGGAGTTCGAGGAATCATTGTTAAGCTAATCCAGCGACGTTCGAAATGTCTTACTATTTGAAAATCAATATTTCATATCGACGAAATTGCTTTCGAAGATGGAGCAACGAGGGGCGAGAAAAAGTTGGTCGTCGCACAATGTGTCAGAATCGTAAAAACCCAGAATAAATTCATAAATCCCTTAACGATACAACTTTATTTATAAACAGGACAATTCTAAGGGATTTTGGGATCGCAAATTACGTTTCTAGCATTATTTTTTCGTTGCGACAAGAAACTACCCTTACAAGAGATGTTTCATGCTATCGAAACAAGGTTGGTTTAAAATGTAATTTTGAGCAACTAATTTCGTATAAATTTGGCCTCAAAATTCAATAGTTAACAAGTTATTACAAACAGAAGTTCAGATTTTCGCCTAGGTTGATATATGTGCTCGTTCTAAACGAATTCTAAATGATTAAGGGATTTCTTGAAATTATACAAACCTTATTTTGTCTTCTGAAGAACAGATTAACAGAAAAATTAATAAAATTATTCTAAACAATGGAAAAACATTTTTTTTTATTTTTTTATTTTTTTAGTAGTCATTTTGGAAATTATTTTTTCGGTCTTGATTTCATGAAAAAAATTTTCGCAATACAGGCTGGAAAGATGCACTGAGCTGGTTAAAGAAACTGAAATGACCATGCATTGTTACAGATATATTGCTATAACCTCTGTTTAGGCAAACTTAGGAAGAAAATTGTATACACGTATTTCAAGTAGGTACTAATAAATAGTTTCGTGCAAAATTGATCGTAACTTCGCATGAATTGCGTTTTGTGAAACATAATTAAAGCGAAGAGAATGGAGAGCGATAAAATTTATATTTACGGAAGGGTAGTTTTATGGGTGCTTGAACAACTTTATTTCTTTTACATGTACATATAATCGAATGGGTATTATTCAAGACTAATTTAACTAGATTTGAGATAACCCTCGTCCGTAGTTAAATATCGTGCATCAAAAGGAAATGTGATTGTTCTAGAGCGTCTTTTTCGATTTCAAAGTGTTTTTAGCTAATTTGCTACGACTCATACTATAAGATAATATATACATTTAAGAAACTGTAACCATAATTTCATATATATCGGAAGTCTAAAATTTAGTCCGAGTTTTTACAATTCTAGTCCACTGTGCGTCGTTGCGTCGACGAGGACGCAGGTTATAATACGCGCTGTACGCTGGCGTAGCGAAGACACATATACATAGCGCGAATATACGGGCTGTGGCGGACCGAGAAGACCGAAGAGCGACGGCGATGGGGCGGGGGGCTGCGGACAGTGTAGAGGGCCGAGCATAGATCGGGGGGTGAGGGGCGGAAACGAGACGAGACGGGACAAGACGAGACGAGACAAGACAAAACGAGACGAGAAACGGACGAACGAGCGAGTGAGCGAGCTAGCTAGCGAGCGAGCGAGCGAGCGAGGTCGAGACACGCGGCAGCTGTCTGGCGCCAGGGTCCCCCTGTTCCCTCAAACAGTCGCGCCGAATGCCACCCACCTTAGCCGACCTATTGTGCCATTCTGAAACCTGCATCCCGGGAGCTTGCTGGCTTTCCCTCTCTTTCCTGCTCGCGCGACCTGTTCGTCCTGATTCAGGACGGCGCTCCGTGCTGCGCCGTGCCGTGGCGAACCTCTTCTTCCTTTTCTTCTTTTTCGTCCTCCTCTTCTACTTCTTCTACTTCTTCATCGTCTTGCTCCTCTTTTTCTCCTCCGCTTATGACAGAGATTTGACGTCATTATTTATTATTAATGCTCTTTGTTTTACATCGGAGATCCACGCCGGTCTTCCCGGCTTCATCGAACCGTTTTTTATCTTTCTAATGTATCGACAGATGACTCGTATCCGAGGTTTTTAGCCGGCGGCGAACCGGTCCGCGTGTTTCCTCGGGAAAACGGATTTTCGTGTGATCTTTTGTTTATGGAATGTTGTTTGAAAGATTGCCAAAGGCCTGAACGAGTGCTTCGGAAGATTGGTAATCGTGGCTGTGGTCTCCGACATATCGAATCTTTAGGATCGAAAACTCCTTTCGTCTTACACAACGCCGTGTAATCTGCGAGTGCGAAGAAGCGGAATCGGGTTTTTCGGGATTGAGTGAACGTCGTCAATGAAACCACAGGTGTGGCTTCCGATTCGAGAATTTGATTAGAAGCTTATCATTTGCCGTTTTGGAAATTGTATAATAGAAAATATCGAGTAGCGAAAGTATTCTAGTTTAACGCTGACACATGGAGATACGTTTATGTTCCAATCTACAACAGTGGAATTTATTTTTTATTTTTGCTTCAAGAATAATATTGTTGACTCTGCGTGCACGGGTACACGAGCGGTCGCATTGTTACTTCCTAACAAGTATCTGCCAATTCGATTTACAAACCACACACGGTAGTATTAATGGCAATACTAAAAATATCAAATTGCGTTAATATGTTCTAAACGAGTTTGCGCTCCACGTGTCCTCTTCAGCTTCGGAGTAGTATACCATGGATGCATATTTTTCGTGTCAATTGATTTAATATGGAATTTTTTGTTGAACTACAATCGATTCTCTATAATGTTCCCAATTCTTATTTGAATACTCTTTACGAATTTTCCAATTTTGTGTCAACCTTTTTTAACATTTAATTGGTATACTGGGGTTTCTCCTGACCCCAACAAAATTTCTGTACAGTAATTAAAGTTACTGCATTGCACGATAATTGCAAATATCAAGTTTCTTTAACTTATTTAAAACATTTGGGTCACATAGTTTTAAATTACATACTCAAAGATATCTGAGAACATTTATGCAGAATTTTAGAAGCACTGTGCCATTTAAGGGTTGTTATCTTTTATTGCAGAATTATTATTGTTAGCAATTGTTCTCATATACCATGTAGTTGTGGCATGAAAAAATGTAAATCAGTAAAATAAATAATTATATGTGCAAAGGTCAACGTCGAGACCGGCTCAACATAGCAGCAAGAGTTAATGCCACGGTCTGGATCAGAGAACTGTCGCCGGTGAAGAATAATTTCGGAAAGGGGTGACAAATAAAAAGGCAGAATTTCAATCTCGTTCTCGCCGCTGTGTTCCACAGATCATTAAAAAGTGCATTCGTTGCGAACGCAACTTGAAGCTGACTTGGGGACTTCTGATGTCGCGAGAGTAGTGGCCTTTACATTGGCAAAGGCAGATAGCAAATGTAAAGGTTTTCGACGAACGAGGAAAACTCGCATCTTCGAGAAATTTCGATTGCTCATCGTCGTGGACGCGTGACATGACCCGTATCGAGTTTCCGAAATTTGTTCGCGAACGCCGAGCGGGTGACTCGATCGTGTACAGTGCACGTTGCACCGTATGTAAAAAATTTGTGCTTGTCTTCTCGCGCGGCGATAAATATAATGTATGCGACATCGTCGGATAAGTGCAATCGAAGGAGGCGTTAAAAATTATCTTACCAAGCGTCTCGAGTATTGAGCAATTTACAATCGTTTCGCGCGTTGTTGGTATTACGCGTACTTCTCGTTTCTCTCTCTCTCTCTCTCTCTCTCTCTCTCTCTCTCTCTCTCCCCTCCCCCTCTTAGCCTGCGTCCGCGCGTCGCAAACAGCATTGTTTTGCGATGCAGATGCATGCGTGCGCCTCTGACGTAGCTATTAATTTATGACTCGCCTCCCTGCGTAATCTTCTTGAGTCGACTCACCAATATGTCGAGTCTGATTCGAAGATTACCGACGAACAATTTTCTTTTCAGGGTGAAACTTTATCGCGCGAACGAAAGGCGTGAGCAAAAGCTATTTTATGCAAAATGTGCGAGTATGAAGTTCAAAACGCTCGGTGGCTTACAGATGTTTCTTTTGCAAAAAGACTCGAGGAAGCAATCATGTCGATATTTTGTATGTATTTAGTTTCATTTGATAAAAATAACATAAGAGCTACATAGTACCTGTAGCGGTACGTGATTCGCATCGCAAAATGTTAGAATTGACCGCCTGCAGATGTTAGGGTCTAAGGTAATAAAACCTACCCTGACGTTTGCAGGATGGCAAAATTATTTTACTTCCGAAATGACTTTACGGATGTAGAAAATTTAACTACCCCATCATGAACGTTGCCAGACGGGTACCGCTGGGGCCTGTCCGACCGCACGACACGCGCGGTCCCGACAAGACCTTTTCCCAACATTTGGTGACAAATTTAACAAATTCGAAGACCGAGGATCCGAGAGTAAGATCATTTTATAATTATAACGGATCAGTGGGGCGCTGCTACTGATCGATGTGCGTGATCGATGCGTAGATCAGTGCGTAGCCGATCCGTGTTTGCGTATGTACGTATGTTCGCTCAGCGCCGAGTCCGTATGCTTCGCGCTCGCTATTACTAATCGAGGGACTCGCGCTCGCTCACCGGAGATTTGTAACGGGTGGACTCCTTAACAATCATTTTTTAATTTTTCCCACTTCTCTTTGTATAAAATCATTCAACAGTTTCAAATTGCCTGCTAGTTTGTACACTACCGTGATAAGATCCCTCATCTATTTTTAATAATTTTGAAATCGGGAGATTTTGTTGGAGAATGTAAAATTTGAATTTTTCTGGGCGAGAAGTATTCCTTCACTACCTTTGCAATACGAACCACAGTATTTCCGTGTTGGAAAATTAATTTCTTTTCAGCAATACTTGTAGCATGCGCGTTTATTTGTTCATCAATAATTTCTAAATACTTTGTGCTATTCATTTTTCCAGCAATAAATGTGATGCCAATTTTTCCATACTAGTCAATACAGTGAATTCCCGATATAAGTCACTATGAACGATTAAAGTTTCGGACGCAAAGAAGGACAGAGTATGAGAAAGAAAGAGACGCGGAAAGATACACGATCATACCAACACGATCAATGATACCAAAACGTTCGGCGAGAACCACAGATTTCGTCTACATGTCCCTCGCCAGAACAGCGCAAGGAACTTATGTCAGGAATTCCCTGTACTGGAACAAATTATTGCGCCATTACCTTCCACTTGTTACGAGCCAGGGCTGCGAGCAACGCGAGAGCCCGGCGAGCGGTTGTTACCCCAAGAATATGGTTTCAATTTGGAAATCTTTGTTGATCTGAATTTAACATTAGCAAGCCTCGTAACTTATATAATTTAATTGATACAATCCGAGCGGTAAGATTGTATCGTGTGGGAACGTTCAATTATTAGATTAGGATGTTTGGCAATAATTAAAGGTTGTAATTTACGCGAGTTAACAAACAAGACAATTTATTCTGAATTGGAATAGTTACAATTGTAGTTGTTGTGTCGCGAGTGAAAGTAATAAGTGTACAATTATAGAAATTGTTACCTATGATGCACGGTGTTGACGCACTGGCAATGCGGGGTCGGAGAGCGATTGTTGAAAGCAAAATAGAAACTACACGAACTAACGGCTTCTATAAGGTAACGTTTGATTCGAAAGGGACTTTAACCCGATCTCACCAGAATTTAGTCTGATACGAGTAACGCGACGTGACTTCACGATTGCTATACCGCGACCGGACCACTTCTGAATCTCAACTGAACCGCGTCTCGACTGAACCGAAGAGGATGAAAATGAACGGGTTTATATACCCCAAAAATGAGACAGAAATGTGTATGTATTATTGTACGATCGCGTACTCGTATTTGACGTTTCCGGTAAGTTTAAGGTTTGCAGCTGGATCTTTTGTTGAAAGGGGTAAAACGAAGGGTTAATCAGGATGTTTCCTATCAAAGACTATTTTGACAAAATGTTCCAGAAGGGGATGTTTTGAGGATTTCCATATTAAGAAATCGTACGGTGTTGCTCATGCTCTGTGCCAGTTGCGTGCAGCCGGAGTACAATCATTAAACAAAGGGGCCTGTTGGGACGCTTTTCGTTCTCAGAAGAGAGATTAGAACGTCTAAACGAAAATGAATCGTGGGGAAACGTCTCCATACGTAACACACTTGACGATGGTGCAAAATTTGTTGCTCGTGTTTCAAATCGTGATAATAATAATTGTGACTATCAGGTACATCTGCCAAGTTGTAAATCGAATCTCTTCTCGTCCGTAAATATGACTCTTCAGTATTTTTTCCTTCACAGTTATATCCTTCCCTGAAAATGGCAGACGTTTGACTTTATGTTGCTCATTCAAATACGAATCCTTCTGGAATTTTCTGCTTGCTAAGTGTTTACACTTTTTAAAATGCGTCTCACGTTCTTCATGTAGTTTCTGCATCAATATTGTGTGCAATTTGTCTCGCAGTCACCTTCGAATTTAATGACGTTTTCATCGCTGCCTATCGTTAGCAAGCAGATAGGATCTGGGGACGCCCAGAACTCTCGTGTCCATAATTGTCTGGATCTTTCAGTAACTCCATTATAACTAAACAGCAGATTTCATGCGACTATGACATAAGTAAGTAGGCGTAATTTAAAACAGTAATAATAGTAGAAGAATTTAATAATACTGTTATATTATTTTCAACCTATTAAACATATTAAGAAAGAAAATAATTTTCTATTTTACTCCAGTTTATAGCAATTCAGGTAGAAAATGTTTATTTTGCATAAAGATCCGCTGTCTAATTGTAACCTTACGAATTCAGTTTGTGGCTTTTGATATTTGTGTCATCGGATATTGTTCATTTTTTATAGATTTTTGCATAGATTTTGTGCTTCTGACTATCATTTGTTCCGTTTGCGTACTATACGTTTACAGTCGTAGAATTTCGTCCAAGTGAATATTGTGAATAATAATGAGCATGTTGTACATACAGGCGTACCCAAAACTAGTAACGACTTGAAAAATGTACTTTTACCAGTTTTTACTAGGAAACTGAAAAATATAAGGTGTGTTATCTTTTTAGCTCAGAGTGTATATTAAAATGGTTCATACTATTTGTATATCTATTTTTCTTTGAAAATCTTAACTCTTGACTATTGTACGCGACCCAAAAATAGTTGCGACATGAAAAATATATTTTTACTGGATTTGTTAGAGAACTTTGAAAAATGTAAGACGTGTTATCGTTTTGCCGCGGTGTGTAAAATCGAAAACCGATTTTGAGGGCGGTTGCAATGCGTGGAAGCGGAATGGAGCTGTCGCGGCGGCGAGTGCACTGCTTTCCTCGTTCTAGTCGCGGCCAAAAGCGTTTCTGGCATTCCACGAATCAACAAGAAAGAAGGAAGAAAGATAGGGAGACGAAGAACACGACGCAAGGGAGCGACAGAGAAAGATGAAGACCGTGCGGGAGGGAGGGAGGGAGAGGGAAAAGGAGATTGCGGTAGAGGGAGGGAGGGAGGGAGAGAGGGAGAGAGAGAGAGAGAGAGAGAGAGAGAGAGAGAGAGAGAGAGAGAGAGAGAGAGAAACAAAGTGACGAAAAACGAAGAGTTCGCGAATCGCGCGACTGCGTCATGCGTGAAAACCTGCGTGCACGTCAGCCCGCTGGAACGTGCGTGACCGTGGAAATTTCTTCGTCTTCGAAGGAACACTTTCGTCCGTGTTCGTGCCTCGTATTTAACGCCGCGCATCCACCTTGTCCGACGTGGCTTTCTAAGCGAGATAGACCGTATTTTTAGAACGGTGATATTGCTTGGAATTATGCAGCCGCTGCGGGCGTTAATTCTTCACCAAGAATCTCGATCTTTGACCTTGCTCTCGTTCGTTCGGCGTAATCAAGATTCTGCATCGCTGCGCGAGATCCGCGACGTCGCTGATGCCGGGACGAGCAGAGAAATTGGAAGATGACGACGCTCTTCGCGATCGTAGCACTGCGTTGCGTTGTACACCGCTTAAACACGCGTCCCCTTTCAAACATTAAATTTTTCTCCGCTCTTGTGGCCGCAGCATTGAAACATTAGTTTATAGTTTACAGGCATCGAAACGACAATATGATTTTGGGAAAATTTCGTTTTCATTTTAGAAAGCTTTCAGCGCTACGTTGAAAAGTATCCTCCTAGTTTGATACCCGCAGAATGGTAAATGGCAGGTGATGTACACACGAAACATTGTACGAATTCTAGCACGAATTAAAAAAACAATATCTTTCAAAATTTTAATAGATATGCATACTTATTCTTACCAGACTCCCAGAAGTCCTGCTAATCAATTTATTGAAACACAAAAAATTAATTAATCTAATCTACAAAGCGACCACTCATGTACAAACTCGTAGTTGCTAAAGACTCTTGTGAGATTGTTGCAACTTTAAAAATTAAAAAAAAACAAAACTTATTTCTACGATAAGCGATATCGCCTTTTTTGATAAAATTGATCAAAGGCCCACTAAAACACCCGTCCTATTGCATGTATTATGCGTATAATGAAGACTCTTATTCGAGGTTCCAATTCAATTCTAAAACCCATTAATTTGAAATCCATTAAAAACAATTTAGTCTTTACGGTCTTTTACACGAATTTAGAGTTTGAAAATAAAACTATATGCAATACCGTACAGTTGCAGAAGTATACTATTACAATCTCCAAGTTTAATATACATTATTTCTGGTATGAAGCTGATCTTTATGGTACTATCTTCAGTTTTTATTAAGATATCTCATTTTACTATTACATCAATTTTATTTCAACGTCAATCAATACGGGTGTCGTGCATTCTTCTTAAATGAAAGTACAACACATTGGCAACAGTATTATGTGATATTTGTTCAAAATATGATAATTAATCAACACACTATTTGACGATAGCAAAAAAAAACTTCAAAATCAACTTTAAATATTTATAAAATTCAGCAAATTAAGATATCAAAAAAATTGTACGCTACATTAAAGATATTTTCGTTTAAGTTAACCCTTTTTAGTTAGAACTATGTCGCGTGTACGCTATGGACGAGATATCTCGCATCGAAATTTCTATTTCGTGCTGCTATGTACGAGATTTCTCGCATCGCAAGTTCTGCTCCGCGATGATATGAACGAATATGCTTTGTATCCATCCTTCAATATCTGTCCGTACGTACCTATACTTCAATATCTATCCGTCAATATTTACAGTACAATGTCACTGATTCGATATATTTAATGCGACTTTTTGCGTTTGGTTTGATTTCTAACTTCAGTTATTACTCAGTTTTACAAAAACTGATGATATAAGATGCACCAGAGAAAAGATACGCGAGATGTCTCATCCATGGCGTCGACATGGTACATGTGACATAGTAGTAGCGAGATATCTCATTCGTGGTAACGAAAGGGTTCAGAAGCGAAAATGCCTAATTACACTTAAACACAATTTGTAAAATATTATTTCGAATTCTACGTATCGTTAGTATAGTTCTTTGCTGTGGTGACTGAGAGCGGACATACATACGACTGGAACGGTAAAAAAGGTTTGGTGGCTGAGAGTGGACATACGACCGCAAAGGGTCGTATATACAATTTTTTATTTCTTATATTTCAGTCACTTTTACCGCTGGGTTCAAGCCACCAAGGTTTTGCTGGACATACAAAAAAAAAATAAAGCTAAAATGTTGCTTAATGTTCACTATAAAAAAAAATGTTTTTTGTACAGTATCTTTATATGCGAAAAAAAATGTTCGAGTTACTCTACTTTATTAGGCCCACAGGGTTGTATACCCCGTTAACGAAGACACTCTCTCATCTGACATTGCGAACGCGCAATCGTGGAAGAACAAGAGCAAAAATCCGAATATCCTCGTTCTGCAGCAACATTAGAACCACGGGGATGACCGCCTTTCGGACTGGTGAACGGGTCTTGGTTAAACCAAGGACCCGAGTATCCGAGGACCGTCCAGCGATAAATTTTTGCGGTGTGTCCCGGTCAGTAATTCTTTAAAGATCTCTCGGAAAGTCCTGGCGGACCTGCAAACCAGTTCAGCCGGGAACCTTTCCGATGGTCTCTGTTCTCTTGGACACGGAAGTGAAAAACGTGGCGAAAGACGAAGAGAAGAAATCGCTCGTAGCATCGTTCAAGGTTAACCACGTGGATATAGGCGTAGGCACTGACCAATGGCGTAGCCGGAGGATCGATCTACACGGGAAACAACCGTTAAGCCTAATGAACGGAATTTACACGATGTACAGATTCCTTTTTTCTTTTTCTCTTCTCTTGTTTCTGTCTTCCTCCTTTTTTCTTTTTTTTTTTTCTTTTTTTGCTTTCCCGTCGGTCAACTATTAGCGGATCGTCCGCTCTCTGTTTAAATGTTGAATCGTCCGCGATCGCATTAACCAGCTGTTTGCATATTCGAAACGGTAAAACGTGTTGGGAGAAACGATCCATAAAATCACCGAGTGATTGACGCTAATCGTGATCTTTTGTAATCATTAACAATACCGACGAACAAGGACCGTTTCTTATCGGCGATCAATAATGACGTGTAAATACATGGGGAACGTCTTTTTCCGGAACGATGCGTTTAATGGCATTGAAGTTTTTGTCTTTGCCTCTTTTTTCCAGCCATTTAAAATAGACATGGTCGGCGAACGCTGTTTTGAATGTCCTTATCGTCATCTTTTATTTGAAGAATTGTCGCCGACTAACATTTTCTTTTAAGGAGACTGCAAATCCTCACACGAAATAAAAATGGTCTTCGCCAATTATACGCAGGGACTGATACCGGTATTCGAAATACCGATATTATACCGGTATTTTTTTGGTTCTAGCATTACGAGTTGCGGAATATCTCGTTTATGGCCATGAAGCTTAAATACCGGCATTTATTTCGGTTTTCTGTATAATACCAGTGTCTGTGCAATACCGGTATGGGTACAATACCGGCATCGGTGAAATACCGGTATCGGTACAATACTGTTATCGGTTTTGGTAAAGCTTTACTGGCATAATATCGGTATCAGAATAACACCGATATTAAATCCCTCGGTTTGGATGAGAATAAACTTGTTCTCCTAATAATGTTAATAAAATAAACCATGATTTAGATCTACCGATTTTGTCCACATAAAATCCGCGCAGTAGATGTATACAATTCTTTCTGCCAAAGTTATTTGATATCATTGAATATGTATTTTCTAGTACTAAGAATCAGTACACGCCTCTTCCACTATAAAATGTATTATCTAATCTCAAGTAGCTAGAACAAGAATCGATGGAATTTAATTTAAAAAATAGACGTTATCCGAACGGCTAAAATGTGCCGAGTTTGGTGACTAAGTAAGTCTGAAAGACAACGATAATCGCGACTAAAATTATAACCAAAATACGAAAGCACGAGCGAATATTGGATTTGCTAACTTAGTTGGACTTGCCTCCTGCTACCTTAACAAAAACGAGCCTAACAAAACCTGGAGGCCCCAAAATATCAACTCCCTCATCGCGATCTATAAATGTTCCTCCGCGCGAAATGTCCTGCCTCGTTGGTCCTTTAAAAGATGCTCTCCTCATTCACCGTAAATAATCCCTTTACACCGAGTGACGCTATCAATCACTGATCGATTCTATCGTTCGTGCGATCCAAGCTTCGCGAGTTTGACTTGACGCCAGAAAGAACGTTGGATCTTCGTTTACCGCTAAACCTACCACGGTCAAACGACTGGCATTTTTTACTTTATCATTATTGATATTAGAAAGACAATATCAAAGGAAACGATTAAATAAGTTTCATTATTCAAGCGTGTGTTACTATAAGAACCGTACAAAATCTGAATAAACCTGAATGAAGTCACTGTTCCAACGTTCGGCGGGTTTTTAAAATAAAAATATGTTTCTGTTGGTTGCTCATGAAATGCTAGAGACGTATAGGGTAACCTGTGAATAGAACACTTATGCTGCATGTCTGTTGAAATTAGTATTCGCAAATTGTTATGTAATTTCCCGGGTGCCGTTTTTATAAGAAGGCATTGTCAAGATAATGGTGGTTATAAAAATCAACTCAATTTGTAATGAATCAAGTTTAAAAAATTCGTTTACCCATCGATACTCCGGACCACAATGTGTTAAGAACTTCCAAGGAGGAGGTTATCGGTAATTAGGGCGATTATTGTCGCGAAATCATGGCAGAGGGACATCTATCGAGTGGAACACGACCCGGACTAGGGGACTCAGAGACACAGAGGACCGCGGTCAATGGGTTGGAAACGAATTGTGACGTTTGTGAGGTTCCTTTTCTATGCAGCCCGCGTTTTCGTTCGCGCGTCGTTTCACGTCCTCGGACGACGATGATAGAAGCGAGTACGAGTATGTATAACCTTGAAGACATAGTTACCTTCTCCGTTGGTGGTAAGGGAGCCGGGAAGTGGCAGGGGTGTGCTGTTTTTGTACCGACGTTGATCCCCTTCGCTGGGCGCGCGATCTGAAAATAAACGGCAACCCCTTTAGAAATGTCCCTCGTGAAATGCGCCTCCTCCATCCTTTCTTCGTTTTCGTTTATTTCTCCTATGCCCAGATAACCCTTCTTCCCGTGTCCACTTCGGGAGAAAATCCACGCCACATTTTTCTCTATGAATCCCCAGGACCTGTTACTCCGGTCTCGGCTTAACCGAGTCCTAGCGCGAGTGAAACTCTTTGTTACTCGATTGCTTTGCGTTTTCTTTCTTTGTTATTCCAGTTACACCGTGCGACAGAACTATGTCACGTTGGTGCAGAATTGTGGTTTTTGTTCTTTAAAAAACAGAACATTCGTGGAAACGGATTGTTCCGGATTTCTTCACTACACGTGTATTTACGAACACGTGAAATGGAAACCTCTAGTTTACATCCGGTAATAAACAAATAAAATTAACATTTAAAAGCCATACAAGAATGGAAAACATTTATATATATATATATATATATATATATATATATTATGTATAGTAATATTACTTAGTATAGTGTATGTATAGTATAATTACTAGGGCATACAGTTATATAATCTTAGAACATTACAACAAATTTTGTATTGGTTAATCACGTTAAAAAAAATGGACTTAGTATTAACAAATGATATAAACCTTCGCCCAACAGAAACACTGGTCTTGTTTAATGTAAAGAAAGCCTACCACTATATTCAAAATATCACTCACACTTTTTTTAATATTTTAAATTTCTGTACAGAAGTGTGTCGTTTTGTCCCCCTAGATTTTGGAACAAATGATGAACATTTGCCATCACCTTGTAATTGAATTACGTATGTAGTTTCAATGGCGGCAACATCCCGTGGGATGGTTTAGCTTTTAATAGCTTTCAATACGTTGACTGCTAATTACGAGATAACTTGTAGTCTATGTTATTGCCTAGGACGCCAACTACGAGTTATCTCGTAGTTTGTTTATTTGCCATAATACGATTAATTAGTAAAATAATAAATTATTTAAGAAAAACAGTCTTTTGCGATGATGATTAAATTAAATTAAATTGCATTTTTACAACGGAATCCTGAAAGGTACCATGACAGACAACGTGTTGAAACCTGCATTTGTTTTACCGGTTGTTTTCTTCATTTGTTTTAGACTTTGATGAATTTTATTAGACTCTGCTACTATTATTTTTTCCACCTGGAAAATCTTTTTAAATTTTTATGCGCAGCTCAATAGTAGATCAAGAAACTATACATCAGTTTCCTCTTAATCTTATTTATCGTTAACCAATGGATAAATCGTAGAACCAAACTAATCGCTGAATATTTTCTTTAGATAAAATTGGATTCACACTTCGTTTCTGTTTATAGCGAATCATACGCATGACTGCATCATTGAAAGCTTTAATTACGATTTTACTTATTCCTCGCACGAGCCAGACCTACGACTCTTCAAGTTGAACTTGAGATCTGTGTAATTAATCCCATCAAGGAACACACTTACCAGGAAACTGCCAGTATTCTTATTGTTGAATTATGCAAAAGCATGATTTCTTGCGGATGAATCTAGCGCATCAAATGTTACACAATTCTACTGTATCCTTTAGCAACGAAAATATCGAGATAGAGGTGAAAAATGTATTCAATTTCTCACAAGTTTTAATTTAAAAATTTTCATTCATTTCTAAAAAATCAATGTATCCGTTAACAGATATTCGCTTTTCACCACAGCAATAGAACCTTTTCAATTTCTTATACTTTTCCGAGAAAGATGCTTCGCACGATAGGTCGATAAACTATGTTGCATCGTTCAATAAGCAATGCAAAAATGAAAATGAAGGCACATTTTTAGTATGACATAAGAAGACGTCTTTATATAACAAAAGAATTCATTCCCACATTGTTTACAGACATCAAGAAGTTCGAACAAAACATTTTTCTGTGAGTCACTGTGTGACTAACTACGTTGGTGTCCATTCGGTACGATAATTATCTAATAGTTAATGATTCTTGACACTGCGCGTTTGAACGGTGAAAGTACTACATTATCTTGCCCAGTAATAGTTCGTAGATCCCGGTAACCCACAGCAGACAAGATACAACGTTCCATAGCACAGTAATACATTCCGTAACTGTCGTATCGTCGGGTCTGTAGAGCGACAGTTCTAGTAGAGTTGCTACATTCTTAGTAGCGCGCCGAACGTGGAGAAGGATAGCGATTGAAAGAGTGAAGAGGGACTGAGCTTCAGGTGTTCGGCAAACAACAAAGGACTCGAGCCAGCTCAGCCTTTTAAAATCATAAATCAGAATTCCTTACTTTCGGATTTTCGTCAATGGAACTTTTACTATCGTATTCGTTCAGTTTTTATGATTAAACTGATACCGAACACGCTATAGTTACAATCATAGTTACTTGTGTAATAATAGACTTGACATATGCGTTCAAGGTACAACAAGTAATTATAATCGTAGTTATATTGTGTTTGGTGTCATTTTAATTAGAAAAACGACACAAATACGATTGTAAAAGATTCATAAAAAAAAGTTTTAAAAATTACAATATTTTGCTTCGCTTTCATTAGTGTGAGCTCACCGATACTGCACTCCTCGCTGGCTCGGATGGCAAGCGTGTTTACCGCTTGACTGGCTCCAAGGGGGACCATCCAGTGGAGGGGATTAAATTTTTACGATTACGATAGAAAACCTTTGCGACAGTTACGAAAATAATATTGTACCGATCGGTTTTCGCGAATATCTCGGAAACTAAGCGAGACCGCAGCTAATGTGCAAAGGAAAAAGTTATTCGAAATATCGATTTGTACAACATATCCAAAAATCGTCGAAATCAGAGGACACATAGTTGTTCTGCAGTTTCACTGACGAAACTGTTGCCGATGATCCAAGCGAAAAAGCGGTCAGGAGGTGGTGGGACAACACGAAAAACAGTGCGCGAATCCGCAGTTTGCGACACGGTCATACCAAAACTGTCATTGGGGAGCGAAAAAACAGGGTCGATTATGTATTGCCAAAAACGACATCATTAACCGCGACGCGATATGCATCCCGAGGTACTGCCAGGTATTCGACGCGATTAATGGCGCGTGCAATTTGCAAGAATTCGACGATCGAGAATACGACACACCGGAACGATTAATGATTTTCAATAGGCGGAGACAGCAAAGAAGCATTTCAATTGGTAGCCAGGTGAATCATAGTTCTTCTGGAAGGCAGACCCGCCTTGTACAAAGACCGCAAAAGAGGTGACATAATCGTCTAAAATAATGATTCGCCGAAGGCGGATCATCTATCCCCGGAGCTATTGGAAAATCCTCGTTTAACATTCGAAACGATCAACTAATTCGTTCGAAGGAATGTTATCTGACATCGCGGGCGGGCTTCGTCGTACTGCACCTGTAGCTCTGCCGCCTGTTTGTAGAAAAAAACCTTGGATACTTGTTTTTTCAAAATGCCCACCGATTTACATCTACGTAATATGTATGTTCATGTTACATCCAACATGAAGTTGTGAGAAAAGCTTTTGCCGATTATTAATCACAATAATGAGAGAGTATAAAAACATATAGAAAAGAAGCACCAATAGTTGATCGCTTGAGAAAAATTTTCTGTGTTTAAAATAGATTTTTTTACTAATTTTCGGAAATTTTTTCAAAAGTACTATTAGGCATGTTGCATTAGGATTTTGCGCACACATATATGGGTATTTGAAGTACATGCATTATGTTCTTAAAGTTGGAACAATAAAAATTACGTGAGTTACACATACAGCATACATATAGCATTCTTTCGTATAACATGTTTTTAAAAACACTGCATTGATTGTTGCCATCATTCCGATCGTTCTGCTGATCAAAAATAAAAAAAAAACGAGAAAACCTCTTAATCAGTATGAATGCAACTATGGTCCGAATCAAAATAAATAAAAAATAAAGAATGCTCGTCATGAAGAGCCTACCAATGTTTACACTTGACGTAGTGAGCATATCTCTGAATATGTTCCATAGTGAAAACAGTCAAATATCTCAGCAACGGTAAGTTTCAGGACAAATACACTTTAGCACTTTTATGCCCAGAATAGGCCAATTTATCGAAATTGAGCATAATAATTGGACATGAATTATAAAACAACAGTAAAAAAAATTTCATTTTTTCTTCACGAACGGTTAATTAAAATGAGAATATAATATTAAATTCGTGATCAGCGATCTCAAAAACGTTAGTACACGGTATTTTTGGAAAGGTTTTTAATGTTCTTCTAGTATTTTTAATTGGCCAGCTTTTGGGCATTATTACATACTGTGCGGCGCCGCGCTCCTAATTTCATCTTTTTTAGTCGATAATGGCAGATCGTAAAAAAGAATTGGATCGCACACGTGGATTCGCACGACAACGATACCGGCGAATTTTCTACTCGTCGTGCACCGATCGACGGCACCGAAAGATCGTTATAACATTATCGGAAACGGGTTTTAATACTGCATAATTCTATATCGGCGGAATGAACCAGATCACGCGACTAGTTTTTGCTCTCGGTTGGAAAACGAAAGCAACGCGAGCGAGCTAGAGAGAGAGAGGAAGAGCGGAGAGAGAGAGAGAGAGAGAGAGAGAGAGAGAGAGAGAGAAGGAGAGAGAAATGAAGGGAGTGAGAAACGAAGTCTGGTGGCCGGTTAGCAGTGGCTAAGGTATCGGCGAGCAGCGATTTCGACCAGGAGGCCGGTTTTCTGGGCTGATTCCTGTCTCAAAAATCGCCGGTGGACTAATCGTTTTAGGGCTTGTCGAGCATGGAAGGCGGGATTCATTGACTAAAAGAGAAGATGACGTCAGAGGACAACAAGTCGGACGAAACGGGGGTCGCATTCTTTCTGAATTCCAACGGTTCGTTCCAATGGGCGAGGAGCATTTCCTGCTGCTAAACCGAACATCGCTAAAAGACGGGCAACAGTAGCGAAAGGAGAAACGCTGCCATGAGATCCGACGCTCTCGTCAAGTATTTTTAGGAGGGATTTCATGGAAGTGTCCGCGGTCCCAATGCGCACCAGAACCACGAAATAGACTTATAGCTTATCCTTTCACGATGAATTCCAGGCGAACCTTCTTTTTCGATTTTTTAAACATTTCTTGTTGTCTTGTAACTTTGCGACATTTCTGTTTCCACGTGCTGACAGGCGGAATGTACAACGGGGAAATTGAGAGAGGACTGCGGTTCTTAAATATTCGTAAAATATTATGACCACTCTTCGGTAGAAGAATATTTGAGATCTTGGTGGATGAACATGTTAACACTTCACCTATCGGAAGCCTATTAATAGGCTTTTTCAATAATATCTTGCTACACCAAATGAAAGCTTAAAAATCTTTTTTTACACAATAATACCAAATGAAAGTATTAGATTACATTATTGAGGGTTAGTTCTTGTGATTCACGATCGAAATTTTTGTTGCTGTTGAAGGATCTATTAAAAAATCTTCAGCCATGCGCCATAGACTTCCAAAAGTTATAAAATAATCGTCGGTAGATAATGTGTAACATTTTTTTCGTATTACGTTCTGTGTTTAAAGCAGACCATAACCACGTTCTTCCATCCGGAAATTTCAATTTTATGTATATAATAAGCAGAAAGTCGTTTGCTTGGAATTTTGACTTAGGTACGAATGAAGAGCTTAGTGGATGAACATGTTAAGTGATATTTTTGAAAAAATTGAGATATATATGTTTACTATATATATATATGTATATATATATATAGTAAAGTGAAAACATGAAAATATTTTGTTATCAAGTCACATGCAAAAGACTAAATACATCGAAACAAGAAGGCACGACTTAATTGATTTTCACAATCACCGGCATATTTGTGTAATATACTTTGTTTTTAAAAAAACAATCAGAAAACTTGCTTGTGACAAACAAATCTAATGACCGAGGTACTCTATTTTTATAATCTTAAGAATCAGCGAAGGTACAATTTTTTTGCTTTGTTTACCTAAGCTAATCTTCAAACTGAATCACGAAACTGTATCACGACAGATTATCATAACTAGACTGCGCGGGTCTCTATGCAAAACAATGTAGAATACTGTGCCTATATGCACAATTACTGTGCCTATATGAATTATAGTTATTTTCAAAGCATAATGAATATTCCAAAAGAGATATTACATTTTTTTCATTAAAATCAGCTAATACATGTGCTATATATCTCTTGTTTAATAATCATTAATATTTTAAAAATACGTAAAATTAATATAGACTATACTGTATATTAATATTGGTACCCCTACAGTAATTGGGTCCCTTACCTTATTTCTTCTGTTATTCATTTTAATAAGTCGATCATAGTACATCGGCATTCTTCAATTCCGGTAATGTCCACATAGTGTCGTAATATGTGCATTCATTTTTGTCATAAATTTTGTGCATAAAATCCAAATAAAATAGGAGGCACGTTTTGTTTCTAAAAAAAACTTAAGAAAAATGATGATTGCGCGAAAGGACATGTGCATCGATAAGGACCAAATTGACACATAAACTTGGCAACCCATTACCGCCGTTGGTCACGATTAAACACGTTTATTCATGTATTTACGAAATGTTCGATCCAGTTATGTTTTGGCATGCACAACATTTCATATCTAAATGATTCGAGGAACGACATTTTACTCCATGCTTCCCCTTTGTCTTCTTATTTTCATGAAATACTTTTGCTTTTCCTACTTTAGAGGTTAAATAAACCTTTTCTGCATTACGCGAAGTCTGACCAACTCTGAAATGGATTTCCACAATCCATTCTTTGAACCGAACAAACTGAACTATTTATATGAAATACTATGTGCTGGAGACTTCTCATGACCAGAATCGCCAGATCAAGACTAGTTCTCCCACTCTAATTTCCCCTTTTACCGTGCGCTATTCCCCCATGCTTTCGCCATGGCCCGATCACATGACGCGTTTCGTCTTTGTCGTGCAGAGAGAGGGTAACTTTTTCCCCTCAATTCGAGCTTCCTCCCCTCATCTGGCGACACTGCTCACGACATGTAATGTTAACGCTTCCTGTGCAGATGTACAACTGAGAGGGGAAAATACGTCGCGTATCCTTTCATTCTGTTTCACTTCAGGACTGCAATGTTTACGTCTCTCTTTATAACATTTCTTAGAAACAGATACCACGCATTATCTTCCCCCCGTACATATATTTGTAGCTACTATCAGTCACATAATTGTAGGCACATACTTTAACTCAGAATAAAATGTGTTTTGTAGATTCATATAAGTTGTACACTTCTAATTCTTTCCACTCTCATACACATACACATAAATACTTGGCAATATTATTACTAGATAACCGAATTGGGCAATATCGAAATTAATTATTTGATAAATAATCGTTAAGATACTATATTATCTTATTTGGCTACATATCCTTTGTAATAATCATATGTTAGCTCATTTTACAGTCAAATAATATTTTCAAACAAATGTCGTTATTTGAATTTATCCTAGCCCCCTTAATCGATTATTGCGAAAAAGACTCTTGACATTCGTTCGAAGAAGAGGAGGCAGCCGAGAATCGATCGATTGCGACGGAGAATCTGAGGATTCTGCTTGGTGTTGGGTTGTTTGGCTTCGGGACCAGGCTCGGCACATCGGTTTCTGTTAATCCGGAAACCGTGTAGGGGTTTTCGGTATGGTCGCAGCGCAATCGAGCCGGTGAAGGAGGCAGCGGAATGCGAGGCAGCCACTCCCGCCTATCGGCGAGCCTCGGGTTGGTCGAGTAGCGCGAACAGAAAGACCGAAGGAGGAGTGAGTGAGCCGGTGAACAAGAACGACCGAGATGAACGTATCGTGAAAGAAAGAAGACGGCTGCGAGACAGAGACAGTGCAAGAGTGCGTGCTTTCGAGTTCGTTCATTTGGTCGAACCAGGTGAGACGTTCGTCGACGAGCAGGGAAAGGAGAGGCTGAGCATAGTACGCGAAAAACGAAGAGGGAGAAGGCGGAGTACGCGCAGGAACTTGGAGAGGGAAAGATAGAATACGTTAGAGAAAATATGGTCTACAATGTTACGCGCCTGACCACATTTTTCGTCCTCGTATTATGTGGAGCTAAAAAGTAGTCACTTGCGACGACACAGAGGGAAGGTGGATCTCACCCCATACATAGTATATGTGACCAATTACCCAAAATGTACTTCACTAGAGCCGAAAATACGTGTGACTTGGGGCGTGCCTTTCCCGCATTCCTTCCTAGTTACTTCTTTTTAACACCCAATAATACCAGAGATTGTTATAAATTCTTTCTCATGTATAGTCCATGTCTCACGAGAAGACATTCGGAAGGAATGCGAATTAGGTACACACACTGATACAGTTGAGTCACACGAATTCGCGCTATTCGCTGAGTAGGTACATACAACCAAACTTGTCACGCGGGCTTTTATTCCCCTCAAAATGCTTCGCCCTCTACCACTAAACGTGGCTCAATTCTCTTCTGGCGACTCTCTGCACGATGGGATGCGTGACGTTCTCTCTTTCGGAAGCGTACGGACTCTACTCTGACATGCCTGGTTGCAACTAGTATGCGGTGTCGCCAGATTAAAACCTGTTTCCCATTTTAGCTTACCCCTTTTATGTTGCCGTTCCCCCGTTCTCCTAGTGTGTCATTTCAAAGCTTGGACATTTATTAACTCTAACCGTACCGAGCCCAAAATGTGACTGGTATACGTTGTTTTATAATAATTACAAGATTTATTATTAAAATGTTAATGCGAACAGGTGAGTCACAGTAGACGATATCGCAGACAAATTGGTTGTTTTAAAGAACCAAAATGCGACGCAAAAATGATTGTTGCAAATCGGACCACAGTGTTTTCACGATGCAATAGAAAACTGGTACTTACCGCGGTGAGAAATGTCTCGATAAACAAAGAAACACAACTTGAAATACTGAATCCACATTTTTTTTTAAATACTCTTCCTCGTAAGATGGTGTACGAATTCATAAACAACTGCAAAGAGGATATTGTACGCGAGCATAAGAGGCGGAAAGTTAGAATATGCGAAGGAGAAAGAGGAAACGCCGAGAGCAAGGAAGGAAGGGAGTACTTGACTGTGCGAAAAAGTGGAGGGGAGGGGAAAGCGGACGAAAGAGTGAGTTTAAGAATGAATAAAGAAACAGGGAAAGAGCAGGACGAGAGATAGGAAGGGAGCGAGCAAGGGGAAGAGAAGGGGGAAGGAAAGAAGGAGAGGAAGAGAGGAGAGAGAGAGAGAGACAGAGAAAAGGGCGGAGAGAGGGAGAAGCATATCAAGGACGGTGAAACGAGCAGAGAAGCATAAAACCGAGGCGACAGGCGCCTACCACATTCGCTTGTATGCCGGAGCCTCCTATTACTAGTACCGGGGGCCCCTCCCTTCGGCTGGCGCTTGGCGCCCTGTGCGTACTTGCCCTTAACCGCGTCTCAACTTCTGACGCGTTGTTTCTACACTATACGACTCTTCCCTTCTTTCAAGGTTGCGCACACGTTTCGGTCGCTGACACGTGATCTGGAACACGCTTTGGCTCCTCGACACACTACACCGTACTCCGCAAGCAACTTCGCGCAGTGCTCACTTCTTGTCCGAAAACCTGGACAACATTGGCAAGATGTCAAATGTCGGCAAATGTCTCCAGTTTATGGAATCAAATCAATGTTATTATGTATACAATTCAAGTTCGTTTTAAAGTGCAGACCTTCAACTTTAACATTTACGGATAACTAAAAGTGGCCATTTTGGATTATTTTATAAAAATAACAAGAATACATTTAGTCAGACTTTCAACGGCTTTTACCATAATATATGTTTGAAGGAATAAATGTGTCGAATAATTTGCCTATACATAAAACTTTACAATTCCAATAATAGTAAATTGAAAAATTTAAAACCCGTCACTTTGACGGTTCAAAAAGTGTGATATTTAATACGATAGGTTAGTTTCAACACTTACAAAGATCTAAAGATCAGGAATGTGTCTGACAATACAGTGGAATATGCCTGGCGACGCGATAAAATGCACTGAAGACACAGACACTAGACACAGTACATGGTACATATATCTGCGAAACATGCATTTTGGCAACATTTTGCACACTATGCAAGCTTCAGTCACCCAACCAGCATCGCGACAATAAACCTATCAAAACAAGAACAAATTAGCAAAATTTGGAATCCGACAGTTAAATTCTTGTGTTACAGAGTAGCGTTTCTCTTCGCGGAATTGACTCGAACACAGCTCGGCAAAGAATATTAAAAATATTTTATGTGTTTGTATCTCAATTATGATATACAATAAAAAAGAATAGCGGTATCAGAGACACTGGAATTAACAACTAGAATTCAATGCTACAATACCCATATTTTGCTATATAAAATTTTCTGGAGATTCCAAATGCGAATTGAAGAGCTCAAGGCAACAAACGGTTAGCTCGATTTCGACGTGACTGTAAAAGAACAAATTTTTCGATAGTTCGGTGCAACAAACGGTTATATCATAAAACATTTGTGACTGTTTGTTGTCCCGAACGATTAAAAACTCTAAGTGGGCAGTCACGTAGAAATCGAGCTGACCGTTTGTTGCCATGAGCTCTTCAATTGTGGATACATGGCTTATCGCGATTGTACGGGTCCAGGAAGCACTATTTACGGTTATTGCAAAATAAAATTAATTTTCCTTCTAGTTGTAGTTTGTAGTTGACATTCTCCGTGTACTTGACGTTCTGTTGTGCTTACACATCACTATTAATGCTTTAACTTAGTTTTATAACTCTATTTCTTTGAAAAGTAACACCGTCTCATATTTCCACCCGATTTTCTACTAACAATAAGTCGAATTTCCCTTAATATAAAACAATAAGAAAATCAAAAAGCTCTGTAAGATTCACAATTTTATGCAGCACATTCCATATTAAATTCCTTAAATTTCTACGTTGGATTTTTCCATTTATATCTATTCTGAGAATTTCTAGATAAAAAAATAAAATAGGTATCTCATAGTCCTACCCTCTCCTCTACTTTATAGGAAAGGATTCTCAATATAGAAAAATAAAGCGTTAGGAAATCTATACCAAAACGACTGTTGGAGATGGCAAAAAATAAAGGTGCCTGTACATACTGTCAATGAACAATAAAAATAAAGTAGTCGTATTAAATTTTTACAAAGAACATTATGTATCCAATAATGTGGTCGCGTATAAAAATATGTGTTATTCATTTTATTGTTATAATTTTTGTCGGTATAGATTATAGTTTACCGAAAATTACTTCTCACAAAGTAAACAATACCCTTGTGTAGGGTAAGGGACCCAATCACTGTGGGCTACCAATTATTTTGCCTACATTAAGTATACGCATTTTTAAAGCATAATCAATATTTAAAAGGAGATATATAACATATATATTAAGCCTTAACAATCCGGAAGTATTTCAAGACTACTTCCCGCCAGGTTCAAGCTATTTTTCATACGAAGAGAAACTGTGGACTCAACATTTTTATATCAAGTATAGAAAGGAAAATATTTATATTTTAATGAAAATTTATTAATATATATTCAGAGCAATAGGATAACGAGATGATTTAAATTTCATTTTTGCTGCCATATACAGTGAATTCTCGTTGTATGACAGTGTCACAACTCACACCACCGCGGTGTGTGATGGAAGCTCGAGAGCCATCCCGCCACAACATTGTCGGCTATATCGGTATAAGACCAGAAGACCACTACTAATCCAATTACAGAACTTCTTTATTTCTTTATGAAACTTTTACTAACATATCCGTGTCATTTGTCTGATTAAAATGAAACCGAATATGATATAATTCCGATGATATATACGTGTGTAATGAACGATGGAAGTTTTCCCATAACAATTACATCAAAGGAAAATTAGTGTAAATGTAATCCGAATTATATTACGTTTGATATCATTCTAATCAGAATAATGCCATAAACATATTGGTGAAAATCTCATAAAAAAATAATCAATAATAAAGAAGTTAAATTCTTCATTTAAAGGCCTGCGCTCACGCGGGCTTTGATCTGTGTCGGCGGCCGCAACTCTCCGTGGTTCTTTCTTTCCCATACGCTGTACTTCTCTATTTTCGAAACTTAGTCGCTCGTTACACAAGTAAATATCATCGGAATTATATCATATTTGGTTTCATTTTAATCAGAAAAATGCTACGAATATGTTGGTAAAAGTTTCATAAAAAAAAAAAATAACGAAAAATAAAGAAATTTTGTAATTGGATTAGTAGTGGTCTTCTGGTCTCACACCGATATAGCCGACAATGTGCGGAACACTCCTCGGCGACAACGACTCACGAGCTTCGCTGCCCGCTTCTCCGTGCAACATTGTATCGGAGACGGACATTTTCGGAGACGGACATTTTCGCAGTCTTCACGTCAGTAGCGCTTACTGGTCATAGTTTTCGTATGATTTGATGATGGTAGGACTCTTAGGTTTCCAGTGTGCCCTATGTATTTTAACACTAGAACTACCGTGCAATAAATGCGACTGACGTATATTGCTTTGTAACAGTGACAAGACTGTGCCCATTCAGGCTTCATAAAACTTTTTTTGTAATATGTGCTCGAATGAAGAGGTTCATTAAAAAATTTCCGATGAAAACATTTTTACAATTTCAGTAATTGTGAAAGAAAAAATTAGGAACCAGTCATTTTGACCATTTCTAGTGGTAAATGCGACGCTCGGCGAGAACCTGCAATTTCGTATTCGTATCAGTAAAAAGAACGGCGGGACTGACATACAACAAGATTTTACTGTACGCGGTATTGGACCCAGTGAGTAAAAGTGCCATGAGGCTTGTATGGCGGCATTGGTCCGTTAAGTGTTAATTGACTTCAATGAACAAATTTAACATCTCTTTTTTAATATTCAATATGCTTTATACTTTAAAAATAAGTATAATAAACATAGGCACAATAATTGGTACCCCCACAATAATTGGGTCGCAAACCCAAAGCGGAACGAACAAATACTTATTCCTAACAAAGCTTCGTAGAATGTCTTGAGTATTGTAGAATGAGTGTACGCTACAACATTTACACTTAAAGAAAATACAAAAGAAGAAAAAATCGATCTTTTGAACGTGAAAAACCAGAACATCCCCTGAGCGCTAAGTATACTACGGATTTTAGAGAACGCGGCGCTGAGGAAATAATTGAATTCGAATCCAAGAAACAACAAAATGTCATCGTCGTGACGTTCCTTAGTCGGAATATGTAATGCGGTGATTCAGGACGGGTTGAATCGAGAGCGGGAAGCTTAAAAACGCAGCCGGCGTAACGCAATACGAACAAGATTTGTCCTCGTGCGTTCGAAAGGGACTGCGCGCAGAGTGTTGTGCCATGTCCTTCGTCGTATTCGTTGAAATTTGCGCAATCGCTGGTCGAGCTCTGTCGCGGGCAGTGTGCACACAGCACGTGCGGAAATAAATCGTATCGCCGCAGAAATTCTTCGTCTGCTTCGTCTCTTGTCCCTTTCCTTTTTTTGCGAAACTGTTTGTAGACACAAGCGCGGCCAACACCAAGCCCGAGTGCTTTGCAATGGCAAATGAACCCGCACCAGGAGATTCTCGCATAACAGTTCGAAGAACTCATTTATTTTTATGAACTATTCTTGGAAAAAATACTGACTGATAGAATCGTTAGAGCTACTTATATTCCCAAACAGAAGAATAACACCTCTGTGCTACCTTTAATTTCTCTGTGACAATATGCAGTCGGTGTAGAACAGGGATGGGCATTTGTGTCTGAATTGAGACAAGACCGTCCGCAACATAGCAACCACTGTCCCCTTCCTAGCCGCTGTTACCGTGAAGCACTCTGGGGAAACGAAAACGAGAGACACCAGCGAACGTGACGAAGGGGTGCGCTACACGAAAGAAAGGTTAGTGGGAGAAGCAGGCGTTTGAGGGGCCCCTACCGTGCCTTTAAAAACAAATAACTTTTTTCAAATTGGACCAAACAGTTTAAGTTTTCTACAGATGTTAGAAAGATTAAGTTATTAGTTGATATTTATCGATTTATGGAGCATCAATCCTTGCAAATTCCGAATATACATTCAGCAACAATGCAGATAATATTTCTCGTCACGTGAATAGGAAATATGGTTTACGTGTTGTGGATCTAATAATTTTATCAGCTATTGTGTGTACTTTGTTAAATATTAACAAGGGAGCGCACCTCTGGCTTCGTAGATTGCCTATATTATTTTTGGCTCCGAAAAGATCTTTCTAAATTGCACTGCAACAATCTCGTATTTCATTTTTGTTGTGTTTACGAAGCAATGCACACATTCGTAGACCCTTCTGGCAATGCAGCTGTTGCTGGCGGGCAGAGTAACACCTGTCACAATTAACTGAATGAAAGAAATGGACAGGTTTTTAGTAGGTAGATAGTTTTTGCTAGAATTATACATTTAGTAGTGTTAAAATATTATCATGTTATTTAAAAATTTTAGATATAATCAGTGGAGAAATTTCAAACGAATATTTTTTTAACGAAATTTTCTGATATCCTGTTCATTGATTTATAAAATAAAAACCTGATTAATTTTCGTAAATGGAGTTGCTTTAAAAAATCTTCATCCGGATAGATTTTATCGCCACTATTTAATTACAGCTCGAGTGAGGAATGATCTTTACTTCTCTAACGAAAAAATACGAACGCACACTCGACCTTTTATACAGTTGTGTAATTAACGATGAATACATGTTGGAAGATGAGTAATTGAATTAAAGTGATAAACTCGAAAGAATTCGTAGGTGCGAACACTAAACGTCGGTGGCCGCTAATAAAAATGTGTCCTACATTTGGTAATGCTCAAAACATTAATTCGCAAATGAATACACAACGGTCTAGGGGAAAGATTGCGAAGCTACTACAAGAATTTTCATTCTCCATTTTCTGAACGTGTCGGCTATTCGCCTTGTTAATTGGTCATCATCGGTTCACAAGTCCGCCGTTTCACAAAGTGCTGGTTCAAGTTTCATGAATGAAAAAATCTCTCCTATTTCCCGGGTGAATGCAACAAGTGGCGATGCACAGTCTTTTATCTATTCTGTTCCATCGCGGTGGCCCAGTTTCCTTCCTCAAACATAAATCTACGCGGCTGCGTCTGCTGGATCCTGAGAGACGAACTCTCGTAATGAATTTCTTCCTTCCAGGAATCACAATCACAATCATTAGACCATTAGATTTGGAACCATATTAGTATTGGAATCAAATAAATATCGATTTCCTCCATTAATATTTGATTACAATAAACTTGGACTCACTTTAAAGCTTGAAACCTCTAAAACGTATGTAAAAATATTGACAACGAATATTCCCCTTTACAACGAATGCATAAAGCTAGGTCTAAAAGATGTTTCAATAAAAGGTATGCTCCCAAATTTGAAACAATATAAAGTGTATACCGCGAAAGCTTTATGCACACGACCAAACTTGTTCTGTAAAGCAACCAAAAAATCGCAAATCAATTTCAAAACAGTGTTTGCACAGAGGAAATCCTCAAATCTATGATCGACTCATCCAGAAAAAAATGATGCTTTCACAGACGATTCAATCTGGTGGCATTTTCGACCAAATACGTGTCCACAGTCTTTCACTTGCTATATTAACACTAGAACTAATGAAACAGTCATAATGACTGGTTCCTAATTTCTTCTTCCACAATTACTGAAATTGTAAAACTATTATTATCAGAAATTGTTTAATGAACTTTTTTATTGAAGCTCATATTAGAATAAAAATGGTATGATGTTTGAATAGATATAGTTCTATCATTATTACAAAGCAGTTCTAGTGTTCTAGTAGTTCTAGTAGTTCAAAGTAGTTCTAGTGTTAAACTGAGTCAATTATTAACTATGTTTTTTTACGAAATTACCATAGTCCAAGTATTGACGATCTTTTGAGAATATTTAATATTTTTTAAGTTGAATTTCTACTGTTTCTTGATTCATCTATTAATTTTTGTCACAAATGCATAAAGTCCGCAGTCCACAGTTGGAATTCCGCAATTCGAATGACGAATAAAAGTACTTAAATAATGTTAAATTATATTCAGAAGTTGTTTACCGACCGTTCTCACAGTGACTCACGTAATCATTCAAATTCTCTTTAAATTGAAACAACTTTCTTAGAAATGACCAACCGACTTCAGATTTTCTACGAAGCTAGAAAGATTAGTTTAATAAATTACCCGTAATGGAAATTTTTAAGAAATTGCATTTGGTCAAAATCACGAAGAAAATAGTAAAAATCGTGTTTTATTAATTCTATGATGCGCCTGTAATGAAAATTTAAAAAATATGTTTTCAGAATCCTCATAATTCAGAAAATTCGGAAAACTATAATTTTAAAGTGTTCAAACTTAAAAATGTTATTCCGACATGGCGAATTACGTGAGATACTGTGAATTGGGTGCTTTCTTATTTCATTACTTTCTGTGTTTCGCGAAACTACAGAAGTGTTATTTTTTATAGTAGTTGTATTTGAAATTTCTCTGCAATAGTATTTACGTGCTATGAATTTATGTTGATAAAATTTTACATAACATACAAGACCTATACCTTCTTTGCTGCAATTTAAATATCTGAGCTGCTCGAAGCTACATTTGTATCAAAGTAGAAGCAAATCATCCAGTAAAACGATTTAAAATAAAATACAATTTATTTTAGTGATTACTATACAGAGTATGTATAATGCATTCAGAAATATACTATAATATTTTATACTATTATAACACAATGATATTTCCAAAGGCAGGAACATAATTTGGTCACCCGCTGTGCATGTAGGCGATCCGAGTTGGCAAAAATTCGATAGACGCGCGAAACATGAGACGGTCTTTTTCAGACAATAGCACACTATCATTGTAAACTTGAACGTCAGTTCAAAAGAGTTTCACTTTGTTGTTCGAATGAAGTAAAAAGAAATCTGTCCTTGGCCTGGTTTCAATTTAAAGGAATTTAGAAATCAATATATATTTCTGTATTCTTTATATTTTTATTCTAATAATGAAAAATTGCTGTTCACTGTAGTACAGTCACCGAAATTCGTTTAAACGCACTTAAAAAATTAAGGGTCTTGGGTAAAAAATGTTCTACATTCAAGCAAGACGTATATACAGTGGAGGACAAAAGTATTCGTACACTTGGAATATAGAAATAAAAGCAACAATATTTTCTATATTATTAGGTATATTCAAATATACGTAACTGTGTATTATAGATTACATTTCTAACAAAAAATTAGCAGAAAACTAAGGCAATGACATCACTTAGTAAGTTGAAATGAATTAAAAATTCATACTACCGTAAGAAATTGCCAGAACGAAAGTATTCTTACACCACCATTTCTGTTGATAAGTACAGCAGTTATTCTAGTCGTCACGAGTACACGTTATTAGTGAATATTTGCAATATGGGGAAAACGCATTTAAACTGCGTTGGAAGAACGAAAAATTATTATACAGTGAAGAGGGTAAATCATATAGGCACATATCAGAAATTCTAAACAGAAGTCGATGAACTGTACAGGGTATAATAAGTAAATATAAAAAGAGAGAACATTGCAGGATAAAGAAAGAACCGGCAGTCCCCTGAAGCTAACTGTGAGAAAAGAGCGTAAAATTGTCCGAATTATTAAAAAAAAAAACAGATACCAGTGCATCGGAAATCGTGACACACCTTCAAGACTTTATGCACAAGAAGTTCAACCGAGAAACCAGTACGAAGAGTGCAACATCGGGGAGGATATAACAGCAGAATTGCGAGGACGCCACTCATCAGCAAAGTAAATAAAAAAAGAGATTAGAATTTGCAGAAGAATATATAAACGCTGGCGACGACTTCTGGAGGAATGTAATATTTTCCGATGAGTCGAAATTTAATATTTCTTAGTCGGATAGTCATGAAAAAGTGTGGCGGAGAGCTAATACTGAATCGTATCCCAAAAATATGCAACCCACGACGAAACAGGGAGGTGGAAGTGTGATGGTGTGGGGATGTATTGCTGCTTCTGAAGTTGGAAAATTAGTAATCATAGATAGAATAATGGATAAACATTTATATTTAAACATTTTAAAAGAAAATTTACACGAAAGTGCAGATAAATTAGGTATTTGGAGACCATTTTACTTTCAACAAAACTGTGTTCCGAAACATACAGCCCATGTAATGCGTCAGTGGTTATATAATACTCCCCAAATGTTAGTAACTCTCCGCAATCACCAAATTTAAATCCCATCGAAAATGTATGGGCGAAACTTGACAAAAATGTACGAAAATACGACATAACATCGAAAGAATATTTTTAAAAAATATTAAAAAGAGACTGGTTTAATTTAGAAGTTTAGTGTTATCGATGTCCAATAGATTACACGAAATAATTTGTCAGAAGGGCTATCCTACTAAGTATTAATTTAGAAAATTCCCGTTAAATTAATTGCAACACTTATAATAATGAAATGTACGAATACTTTTGTCCCTATAGTTTCTCGTCATTTTGTAAAATTTTTGCTATTGTATCATCTCATTTGTTGTTATAAGTGTTTTATACAATATACAGTTACATATGTTTAAATACAATTAATAACATAAAAGATACAGTTGCTTTTATTTCTATATTTCAAGTGTACGAATACTTTTGTCCCCCACTGTAATTACAACGAAAGATAGCAAATATATTTATATACTATACAAATTTATACATATATTTACAATTAAATATGTACACGACCTTATGGAAACAAAATCTCATTTTTTGGGCGAAATTCGTTTAAACGCATTACATAAAAAAATAATTTATAACTAAAACTACATTTCATTATAGGGTTATACGCTGTATTATCTTGCTGGAATAAAAAATCCTTTTCACCAATTCCGTCTTCAAAAAATTGAATTAATGCCCCATCAAGCATATCGGTATACTTTTCTGAGTTCATATTATTAGGAACAAAGCAAAGTTTTACTTTCCTATGAAAGGAAAAAGCTTCCCATATCAATACATTCCCTCCACCCAAAATTTCTACATAATTTTGGATCATTTTTATTACGCAGGTTGTGCCAATAGGAACTGTATCCGTCAGATCCGTTTAAGTTAAATTTTTTCTCATCAGAAAAAATATCGTTTTTCCATTCGTCGGTCCAATGCATGTTTTTTTTTTTTGCAAAATCTAAGCGTACAGTTTTGTGGTGTGGCATCAGCATCGGTTTTTTTTTGCTATTTTTTATAAATAATCTTTGGAGTGTTATGCAAAATGTGTTGTACACGCGTCGTGTAGCGATAGGTAATACAAGTTTTTTCTGTAAAATTGCATTTTTTCCCGCCTTGTTATTCTTGTATTTCCTGCTGTAGCACGGTTTTTCCCGTAATGTTCACCGAGTTTTAGAAAATGTCGTACAACAAATTCAGAGCGATGAATTCCTTAGGAATTTTCCTGTCAGACATTCCTCTTGTCTTTAATCCCTTAAGAACTGTATACCACAATAGCGGAAAGCATCAGTTTGAACGGTACGCCACTATAGCGGCTTTTATACCATCCGCGGCCAAGCTTACCGTCCTTGGGAGACAGAGTTGCATATGAGCGCGCCGTGCTTAACAAGTTAAAGCCGAAATTGCGTCTTTCTCACTTTCAGTTAAATATTTTGCTCTGACCATTGCTCCCTTTTCCGCAGAAACAAAAATATTATTAAATTTTAAAGCAGAGACAACAATATAAAACGATATGGATCACTTACTCTTATGGTATCTTTAAATATCAAAGAAAGAAGAGCACTGCGATTAAATGAATTTCTCACTTGTGTACAGAGTTGTAGTACTTTGGATTCTTTCCTTGCCTTGTTCGACCCAACGACTGCAGTGAGGGTACGTTGGCAGTGGAGGTCGAGTAAACAAAATATATAATCGTGACTACGTTGTTTGTACTTTTCTATTAAATACGCAGGAAAATGAGAAAACCTGTACGTGCGTTTAAACGAATTTCGGTGGATGTATCTTTTTTACATTTTGTCAGCACCATTTCCGGGATTTAATAAAACAAAAAAAAAAAGGATCAGCGGAGCTAAGATACCGATGATCTGCAGCAAACATGATGGAGATCACTTACTTGACTACATTCGCAATTATTATGTAATCGGCGCATGAAATATCGAACTTGTCTACGAATTAATACAGTCATTTTCTTGCTCAAATAATTTTTACAGCTCTCGCAGCTTAAAATACGTACGATCCAAACGGCACGAGTCATTGGTGCACGGTGAACACACGATGGATCTATCGATAACCGAAGAATCTCCAGCTGAGCTTTTAGCAATGCCGAGAACCAGTTTAGAATGAGTCATAAAAAGAGAAAAGATTGGGACTGGGAGTAGTCAGTCAAAATCAGCCAGAGGAAACTGAGCCTTGAAAAGTGTTGAAATAATGTAGTCACATTGTAAGTAAAACTCACATCCGGGAATGTCGTGGCGTCGCTTTGGATGTTACAATGTAACAACTTGAAAATAGGCTAATGGAGTGTGCGTCATACGTCGAAATGACGATCGAAAGAAAAATGACCATCGACACGAGACGAGAGTGGGGAAGACGTTAGCTGCACGCCCACCCAAGAATCAGTTCGGTAAAAGAATCGGTTTGGGCAGGACATACCTGGTGCAAGTAATAAGTTCGATAGAAGAATCGGTTTGGTCAGGACATACCTGGTGCAAGTAATAAGTTCGATAAAAGAATCGGTTTGGGCAGGACATACCTGGTGCGAGTAATAAGTTCGACACAAGAGTCGGTTTAGGCAGGACATACCTGTTGTATATATTAAGTTCAGAATTCCAAGTTTTTATTTTATATTAAAGTTCCTTTATTCACTAACGCTATGCTATATGATAGAATATAACACCAGAAAATTGTACGATTGCTTTTCCTAGCTTATTAATCAAAACCTTAGAAAAATGAATAATAGTAAATAATAGTAAATAGTCAAAATAAAGAATAATAGTAAAAAAACACTAACATTAAATTAATAATAATAATAATAGTAAATCAAAAAGACTATTGAACTTTCATGTCACGTATTCTTATTGCACAAAATTATTTTCTTTGATAAATGTGCATTCATAAGAAAAGTTACGCAAGTAAAAAAAAAGGGAATTTTACAGCAGAGCCATTTGAAAATTACCTAAAATTTCCAATTTAAAAATATATAATAATTTGTAATTACTGGGTTAATTGTCATGTACATTAGTTATAAAATACCCAAAAATTTATATATTTATTATTGTAATTCTTTTTATAAACATATTTTGAGTTATGTCGTTTTTCATGCAAATAAGCCGGAAAGATTGAAGAGTTGAATTAAAGTTATGACTTTTTTACTGTGAAAACTTAGAATGACTTCAAAGATGTGAACCTGTTATAAAGATGTGAAAATGTTATGAATGAACAACATGTGCATTTCTGGAAACTAATTAAATTCTACACCTATTTATTATATCGTCACGCGTGTATGACAGTACAGTCTTAGCATTGTCACGATGCACAATAAGAGCGATCGACTTCCATCAAAGCGGATCAATGTTTGTCAGCGGGTCGACGTTGACCACGGAAACGGCGATACCCTGAAACCTATCTCCATACGACTCTCGTCGGAATCAGTAAGATCGACTTACAACATGTCCGTTGTAGTTCTAAATAAGATAATATATGGAAAACGAGTTGATCGTGAATGCCGAAAAAAATAATCTGCTCAGCATAAATACGAAAAATTCATTTATCTAGTCCTGAAAAATTTGCTTCTTTGGGATTATGAAAATATGTTTTGTCACTTAAGGCAAAGAATGTCCAAATCTTTGATCCATTCCATCACAATGTCCAAATTCTTTCGTTTTATATTTTGCAGATGAATTTTCTAATACATCTTAATGCTTCGCAAACGATATCAAAATTATAAGCAGTATATAAGCAGCAAGATTAATTAGAAAAACTATATGCAAAGCGCAAAGCTATATTCAATTAAGAAAGCTTTATGAGACTAACATTTTTCGCGAGTTTCGCTCACAAAAATACCAGCGAATCTTCGGAGAGGCTATTCTACTCGATAGTGTAACAGTGTAAACAAATAGACAAAATGTACTAACCTTCGGGTCTCAGTCTGTCGGCAATAAGGCAGTATGGGGGTGGCGGCGACTCTGAAACAAGGTAAAGAAAAATAAATTAGCAATGCTACTCCAGTTGAGATTCATTTATTTCCGAAGAACATGATATTAATTTTATTTTTTAATCATCTTCGACCGCTACTGTCGAAAACTTCATAAAATTTCTGAAACTAGTAACAATTTCAATATATAATGCCTGGCAAAAATTATTCGATCACATTTACAAATCGCATAATTTTTTTTAACTTGAACCAAATGAATTCAGATCTTTTGACATGTTAGACATTTCAACATGTCATGTTGTATGACATGTTATTAGTTTACTGGGTAAAGTGAAAAAGACACATAATCAACCGTAAGGTAATCACGCAGTAAAACGTGTTTGAGCTCTCTTAGTAACAATGGAAAGTAATATAAAAGATATTATTACTCCACTTAAGCTATATAATATTAAATTTCAAGACCCCAAAAACGCACTTATTCTAATTAATATTTCTAACCCAACATAACATAATCGATTACAAAGAATTATTAATATATGTGCCAAAATTAGAAGCATTTTTATTTTGATAATAAATTACTAAACAGTAAGAAATTATCTGTGTTCCTAAAATGCGATAATGAATGAAAGATGTAAGAATCTTCGAATTTTGAGCTTACGATTGATCTAGATCGCAGTTTCTCACAATCTTTGCCACGTTACGTCTTTGCAACTTACTTAAATCAACAAAAGGCGTATATTAAATTTTCATTATAGACAGAAATAAAAAAGTTAAAAATCGTGCAATCATTACTTTTTTCATTGCAAATTCGACCAATAGTAATTTTTCATTAATTTTTTGTAGTACACTACTAATCCCTCTAACATCTAAGAAAAAAACTCAAGTCGTTTGGTCCAATTTAAAAGAAGTTATTGGTTTTTAAAGGATATGCATTTCATTTTGTCCCCGAGTGTAAATCATCCGGTGAAGATTTTCTTCGTGAATTCATACGTCAGTGTCCGAAATGGTTCGTCGTTCACGCGAAATCCCCGGTTGTGTATCGAACGTCAAAATCGGACTTCGAAGAAGCGACTTTTACACCATTTTACACTTAGCAAAGCCATTAATACCTGTACGGTCGATCCACGAGCGGATATGCACGCACTCCTGGTCGACCTCAAGGCGACAGTAAACGCAACATTAGAACGAGACGAAGACATTCATTAACGGCGCCAGCGAGGGCACGATAAATCTATTTTAGCGGGGATAGTTGTTCTGCCTCGCGTTCCGATTCCAATTTAATCCGAAACGGACTCGGTGACGGTCCGAGAACGAACGAGAATTCCGACTCAAGGCCCTGTTTTCGATTAAGCGGCATTAATGGGAATCGAGGCGGGCAACGAAACATATGTAGACGACGAACGGTGTCCCGTTAGGAGCCCTAATCCAAAAGCGGAGGATTCTATTATTGGCGTGCCCCGCGAAACCGGTATGTCGTTTTACGTCCTTTTACGTGTCGCACTGAAACCATAGGCGACAAATTGTGGCGTGAATATCGCGGACGTCAAGGTAACACGATGCGGCGCTTAGGAACACGAGAACCTATTGTAGTCACGGTGTAGATCTTTCGCGACTCGCAAATACAGTATTATCTCCGTGACTGTCATAAATGTGTCTACCTTAACTGTCAACATTTTGTACCCACCACTGGGGGAGATCCCCCTTGGAACCAGTCAAGCGGTAAATACGCTCGACGACCGAACTAGCGAGGGGTCGAGTATCGATGAGACTCACACTGCTTCGCTTGCATTAAAAGACTGCAACTTCTCTAAATTTTCTTTTCTTTTTTTCATGAATGCTCTACCATCGTAGTCCTCTAGTTTTCATAATTACAATGATTCTTAATTAAACACGATATAATTACGATTGCAATTACTGTGATAATTACGTGTAATAAGTAATTCAACTTTCAAACGTGAAAGAAGTCGAGGAACAGAAAAGCAGGAGAAGCAGAGTCGCATCATCGAACCTCAATCTCTCTTTCTTTTTCAATCGCTATCCTTCTCTGCGTTCGACACATTACAAATAATGTAACACCTCATAGGTCTCTTCACCTCGTATGTCATATTCTATCCTTTTTTAAAGATGTCGTTGCACAACCAGCCATTTTACGGTCTGCCGGACAACCATATGGAATCCATAAACTCTATCAAATATCAAGCCGAAAAAGTACCCTCATCCGCAATACGTCGAAAGCAGTTCCGAACCATCGCCTTATATCGAAAGAAAACCGTAGACCGCGATTTTGTATGCAAAATAAAAACTGTTCGCACCAATTGCAAGACAGTGTGTGGCAAGGTCCAGTGAATGAACATAATTCGTATTAAACGAAAATATAATTTTTATGACGCCTTTTTCATGTTGAAATTTATACAGTAATTGTATTGTGAATTCATAGATATCTCGCTGAAGAGATCTAATTCTTTTTATAACTCATTTGAGACTATAGTAATTTGAACAATTTCAAGATTATTAATCAATTCATTAATAAGATACCACGGCAGGCATGAGAAGTGGCACGCTGCGGGAATCGTACAATAATTTAAGTAGTAATAAAGGTAACTGCCTAAAAATTAAACGTTGTTATTTTCAAATACAGCCAAACATGTATACGAAATTTTAAAACAGTTGGCGATTCACCCTTTTCTTATCTCACAAAATTGTTTAAAATTTCTGAATGAGAGTATGCCCATAAGGTAACTTAGAATTCTATTCGAAATAACGTTTCACCATCAGAAAAAAGAGGCGAAACGTGAGGAAATACGTGTCGCGTGCCCAAGTAAATTACGTAAGAACGAGGACAATCCTCGAAATAGTGCTTTTAATATATTTATTTATACTCGCGAGAAAGTTTGCGTTTGCGTTTGCGTTTCACTGAAACTCGTCGCCGGCTCTAGCAACGTATAATATTACTGAGCAAAAGAGCTTTAGCCACCGTTTGTACGCGACAACGTCGCGTCACGTCGACCTATCAATTAGAATTAAGTTTCTGACTCACAGTCCGTTTGAAATTCTGCACCATGCGCGCCGGCGCTCCTCCAATTTGTCAAAACATGGTAACCTTGTCCACCATCGCCACAGGTTGCACAGTCGCGGGAGGTATGAATAGTGATCTAACGAGGGACATCGCCTAAACTGCCGATATCTTTACGCATATATGGCATTTGCTAATTTCTGAAATGATGTAGCGTTCATTTATATTTTCTGAATCTGTTACACTTAAATTTCCACGACCCGTCCTCTGCCAGTTATTAGTGTCTCCAGATCAGCGGAGCCTTTTCAATTTTATTTTTATTCGGGCCACAACTACAGTGTATCCGCGTTTTATGGCAGCAGCCCGTATATTGTCGTCGACGGGACACTATTCTCTGATGCAGTGCCGAACGTAGTAAGGACAACGATAGTCACCGCTGTTTACAATTCGCCGCGGTCTGTAAACACGTCGTGATTAGTGTGTCCTATACGTTATCTGTCAAAGTCACAGCGGGGAAATGCTACCGAAGAGACCGTATCTATTCTTTCATGTAGTGCCGAATGTAGAAAAGGACAGCGAAGCTGGAGAACTTCTTCGTTTTTCATTATTTTTTTATAGGACTTTCATCAACATATTCGTGGCATTTTTCTGATTAAAGTAAAACCAGATATGATATGATTCCAATGACATTTACTTGTGTAATGAACGATTAAAGTTTATTAATCGTATGGGGAAGAAGGAAATGCGGAGAGTCGAAGTGTTCGGGAAAGATGAAAGACTGGCGTGAGCTCAGGCCTTTAAATCAAATTTGACACTTTTTATTATGCACTATTTTTTTAGGAGACTTTCACCAATATATTTGTTGAATTTTTCTGATTAAAATGATATTAAACACGATGCAATTCGGATCATATTTACACTAATTTTCCGTTCATATAATTGTAATGGAAAGTAACTTTAATGGTTAATTACACAAATAAATATCGTCGGAATTATATCATATCTGGTATCGTTTTCATTAGAGAAATGCCACGAATATGTTGGTCACAGTCTCATAAAAAAATAATGAAAAATAAAGAAGTTTTCTTATTGGATTAGTAGTAGTCTCCTGGACTCACACCGATATACCCAACCCGTATTATGTTCACACTCCTCGGAGCGGCGGCGGCTCTCGAGCTTCTCACAAGGCGAGACCACAACCTTCGGGTCACCGATTCGGTTGAAACTCTTTGCACACTTATAGGTCTTGTTCTCCTGTTCTCGAATATATAGCATTATAGGGGCAGATACCCAATAGTTTTCGAGATATTAAGTAATACAGCCCATAGATGATTAAAGGCCGAAAGTACTCCAAAAATATTTTTCCGGAAAATGATTAAAAAATAGTTTAAACATAGTTAAAAAATGTTTTTACAAGAGCTTAACAACAATCATACGGCTAGAAATAGAGAAAACATCTGATTGAAGAGAAAAAAAATTGGCCCGGGGAGGGATTCGAACCTGGTCCAAAAAGCTCTTCAGCGGTTCCGCAGTCGGAGACCATAGCTACTGCACCAACCGGCGCCGTTCAAAGTACCTTCGAAATATTGGAATATATCCTGCATAGTATAATCGTTGTTTTTTGTACTACGCAATTTTTAAAGTTCTCCGAACTTAGGGATGTTTAATATTACATAATATATTTTTACGATAATTATAACTTAGTTTTTCACGGAAAAAACGCCGAAAAAAGTGGTTTTTATTTTTTCCTACTATGACGCACCAATCGCAGAAATTTAAAAAAATTGAGCATAATACTTAGGACAATATCTTATTGCTAAATTAAATTTATTCTAGTCGCTCTTAGATTTCCATATGAAATCTGCATTTTTTCGATTTTTTTCGTGTTTTTCGATTTTTACAGCCAGTTTGCAACGAAAAAATCTGAAAACGACTCAAAGTATGTGGTTTTGTGTCCGACATGTGTCAGATTTTTTCAGAATTTTAAATTGTCATTAAATGGGGAAAATGGGCCAAAAACTGGATTTTCGTTTTTCCTCTATAACGACCCTTACAGATGAGCTATAGGGCTAAAACTTGGCTGAAAGGTATCTTTTTTGGTAGGCTATCGATGGGCGCAAATTGGAATAAAATCCCTTCCGGGGCCGATTTGACCCCCAAACCCGGCTATAGCTTTTCATTATGTTTTATCATTGCATATTTATATTATTAATTTCAATCGATTAAGTTTCACGCGGCTGGAAAGAAAACGGCTGAAAACTTGGCTACCATCGCGCCACACCGACTCTTGTTATAGGCTAGAAAAAATACGGCATTACATAGGAAATAATGAAACTTTAATCTTGAATATCTTGAAAACTATTAGGTATCTGCCCCTATAATGGTATATATTCCTGAACAGGAGAACGAGATTTATAAGTGTAAAAAGTTTTAACCGAATCGGAGGCCTCTCCTTGTTAGCCCTTCGCGGAGTATAACTGGCGGTAGGGATAATTTCGCGACGGCTAACTCAGTAGCCTTGGCGACGTATATCCCGGATTCTCTGTACATTCATACTGATTAATAAAAAAACTCCATTTATTTGTTTCCGATCACTATACAATCACTATACTATCACTATACACACACCAGTACACTATAAAAAAAAAAGTATGCAACTCGTGTAATTTTGATTAGTTTGATCTTTTAAAAACTCACGCATTTACTTCAAATAACCAGAATATTCACTTAAATTTCGAAAATTTGTTACACTTAAATTTGTATGTGCGATTGTTTTTATTTTGTGCGTGCGTGCGCACGCGTGTGTGTGTGTTCGCGCGCGCGCTTGTGTGTATGTATGCATTAAGAAAAATCTGAAAGGATCTAGAAGAAACAGTTAAGAATAATATGAGAGAGAAATGGAATGAGTCAGGAGTGGGAAGAATGGAAAAAAGAAGCGAATCGAGGAAGCGTCGTTCGCGGGTTTTCTACGAGATTGAATGTGACCACGTAAGAGAGTGCACATGTTATAACGTTTGTTATATACTTGTTATTAATATAACCAAAAGGTAACACCACAGAGTGAGTGTTAATTTAGTAGACAAAAATCCCCAACGAAATTTTCACGACCCATCCCTCGTACGACGACTCTCCTTCTCTACCATTTAGTTCTGCGAGCTCAGCAGAACCTTATCTCAGTAGACGAAGAAAGAGAATAAAACGACTAGAGGGAAGGAGACAGACTTACATATTGCAAAGAGGTGCCGCGAACGTAAAAGGTAATCGTGCAGTAAAAAAAATTCAGATTCAATATTTCCCTTATTTTTTCAACAATAATACCAGTGAATTGTTGAGATTTTTCTGATAAAAATGAGTCCAAACACAACGTAAATCGGACTTAATGTAAACAACGAAATTGAGGATAATTGTTTGATTACTATATATGAATTTTGTAAAAGTAGATGGATTTGTGTCATGTTTGGACTCGTTTTAATCGAGAGAATCTCAATAATCCACAGGTGCCACATTTAAAATGGTAAAACAAACATGACTGAATTTGAAATTTACTTTTCATAGTCAAAACGACTGTATTTCCCATTAAATCTTGACCAACAAATGCAATGACTCTTGAATTTTTTGGAAGAAACTTTTAATACTGTTTACCTCTGCCAGATTGCTCGACTCAGACAGTTACCTACTCAAATTTATTGAATTATTTTGTGTTCAAAAAATTGACATATTCATTCTTTAAAACAATTAAGCAATCGTCCGAAAGAGAAGAAAATTCCAGGGAAAAATGATGTATTTGTTAACGGTTAGAAATGGCTCTAAGTATTTGTTTACCGATGCTTCAAAATAACTGCAAAGATAATATTAGTCATGGTCCATCATTTGTAGATCCCGCTAAAGATAATTTACATATTTCTGCGTCTTCGCTTTCAGGTTTGAACTTCACAGTCCCCAGTGTGTTTGAAGTGAAACTTCAAGTTTTATTTGTGTTTGCGAAACAGATATGAAGTGCAGAGACCTACAAAGATTCGTGACTACTGCATGCATGCAATCATAAACGATTCAGCGAAACGTCGAGAAATATTATTGCTATTTTGTGGAAAAAATAACAGTGAATTGAATTCGTTATTCGATATTCGATACATGCCAATACAGTTATGAATTAATAAAATCTATTTTATAGTTCTTAGACGTGATTGATTACAAATGAAGTAGTACATAAAATACATAGTCCATTCATGTCTCCATCAAAATTAAGCGAAACTTATTATACATACGGCGACAAAATACAAATAGGGTAAGGGTCCCAATTACTATGCCATTACTATGTTAATTATACTTATTTTTTAAGCATAATGGATATTAAAAAAAAGATATTAATATTTTTTTCATTAAAATCAGTTAATATATATGTAATAATATATCTCTTTTTAAATATCCATTATGCTTCAAAAACAAGTATAATTAATATGGGCTCAGAAATAAAGTCCCACCGCCATTGAATTTTCTCATCGACGTGAAGAATTACCAGATTGGCAAGGTGTCGTAGTCCTTTCAGGTATTAATAGGAACTGGGCGATATATACATACACGCGCGCGCGCGCGCGCACACACACACACAAAATGTATATCACATTTAAACGGACTTTCTTGTCGAAAATAACATTGCCATTTTCGATAATAAATTCGTAAATTATTTTTAGGGATGGGAGAGTCATATCTATTTTAAGATCAACTTTTCAACAATGTCGTTGTGTGTACCTATAGCCGGTCAGTTTGCGAAGATTGAAAAAGGAAAATAAACCGACAGAGCTATGCTTGACCGGACTTTTGCGATATTAAAGAAAATGATATACAGGGTGTTTCAGCTAAATATGCCATCTAAATTACTTTGCAAACCATTTGGTGTATGAAAAAATGATTCAAACGGAAGTTGTATGGTTCCAAAAATACTGTGTAACAATTAATTTTTTTCTGTCCTGCTTTTTTATCGGGATACGAAGGTCACCTAGAGTTTCTTTTATTATAAAAATATACAGTGAAATATTTTGTATATGATGTTTAATGTATGTAATACTGTAACTCGAAAAATATTTCAATATGTGTACCACATACTTATCGATCGATTAAATGTATTAATTGTAATAGGGAAAATTTTCAGCATTACTTGCACTAAAAATCATATAAGGAATGTCCGATTACCTATTAGTTTTCGACCCCATGTACTCGTATAGTTCTTTATTGAAGATTTAATTTTCTCTTCAACCACAAAATTAAAAATTTACATTTTACAATTAAAAAAGTCGAGGTGACCTTCCTACCTCTATACAAAGTGTAAAACAGAAAAAATTAATTATTACACGGTATGCTACTATGAAAATCATACAACTTTATCAAAAATTGATAAAGCTGTATCAAAAATTGCAATAACTACAGTATAAACTGACCACGGCGAAAAACGTAATGCGGGCACGGAAATTTGCATAACGATATTGTCTGTCCGATGGTAATCGACTTATCGGCGCAAAATATTAACAGCTTCGCAATATCCGAATACTGACAAACACGAAAACAGATAAAGACAACACGCGTCTGTGTCGCATTGCGAAAACAAGGCGCCACCGCGAATATGCGATTCACCTTCGATAAATGCCGACGAACACCAACAGCCGCGTTTTCTGCGGTTGTAAAATGCCCGGTGATAAAGTTCCCGATAGAAAATCGCATTGGACTGCTTCAATGACGCTCATAAACCTCTGAGAAGGTGTAAAAACTTGCTGGCGCCGGAGACAGATCGTTTCAAATCCTATCCAAATCAATTTCGCCATTCATTTAGCATTAATTTTTTATTACCTTCCATACTCGCGGATACACGGTGAAAAGCAAAAGTATTTGTACCACGATGGCATTAGCTGTAACCTTTACGCAACGTAAAACTTTTCTGCTCCTGTTACAAGAACTTATTTCTTCTCTTAACGGTTTCAATAAATTGGAGGAAATATTAAATACATAAATCGCGAAAGTAGATGCTCCGAGCTTTAAAATGCGTCCTGGTTTATCGTTATATGATTCTTTTTTACGGAATTATAAGAATTTACGATACTGTACAAATGATTCTCTTGTCAGGCGAAACATACAGTGACTCACAGCAATGTACAGACACTATGGAAAACAGAATAATTTTTTTAAAAGCGGAACAGTTAGAATCATTAGCTTAATAGATGTACATTTTGAAAAATTGAATTTCTTATAAAATGCGAAATTTCTTATATGAGCTGCTTGCTTCCCAAATCAATTAACTCCACGTTACAAAGGATGTAAAAAATCAGTGTATATCGATTTTTAAAAGTTACCTCAAATTTAGTCGTTCAATGATATTGTATAATTATGAAGGAAACTTATTTTAAATGGAAAAATCTATTTAATTAGAGAACTCTAGAGATGGGTTAATTGATCTGCCTTGTGAATGGTTCATACGTCTGACACACATCTACTGTATTCAATAACTTGGTTAAAAAAATGGTACCGAGAACATTTTTCTAACGTCTATACGAACGGTCGAGTTTGCCAAATGTTTTTGAAACAAAAAACTATGTGCACTTTCTTTGCCCGTTGCATAATGTGGAAAAACTTTGTTGTGAAAAACTAACAATAAAGAAACAAATATTCTACAATGTTTTTTTAACGAAATCACAACGTGGATTTTAACGAATCCAAGTTTATTGCTATACGATTGTTTTTTCACGAAATTACAGCAAGTTAAATGTCGTAAATTTTTGGAAAATCGGCAATTATATTCAAATACTTTTTAGATCCATTGTGCATATCTCAGAACTTGTACAGTTAAGTTTTCATTACTTTTTTCGTACGGTTTTCAAATATCAATTTTTGGGTGTAGTCGGCTTTTTAAAATATTGCAGAAATTAGGTATTGTGAATCACAGCATATTCACATCACTGGATTCCTGAAAAGAGTCTAGGAACCCTTTTCCAAGTCGCATTCCACAGCGTTTCGGCGAAAAATGCCGGGAGGCTGGTTATCTTGATTTCGGGGCAGTCGGGTAGACAATAGAACCGACGAAAATACCGCCGAGTCGCTTCCTGAAAACTACCTGTGGATGCGATGGGTTCGGCCAGATCCCCGTCATTTCTAAGAAACATGCTCTATTCTCGGGACCCTAAATTCCGGGGAGGAAAACGTCGTAACGAAGGAGAAACCTAAAACGCAACGGCGTTGATTCAGTGCGCGTGATCGTAGACGCAGCACTGGTAACGGCACACAGTGCATGGCCAAAAATCAAAAAGTCAACGTTGGCATTTAAAACCTTCCTAGTGTTCCCAGATATCTATTACAAAGATAAGTAATGTAATGATATTAAAACCAATAAACAAGTATCAACTATGCTTGGATACTTCGCCTGCAAGTTAAAAGATTCTACTTCAAATCCATTTACCAATTGTGCTAGATAGCCTGTTCGTTTTACAAACGTAAGAATTTTTCATTATCTCCAAACAGAGTGTGTTACTGGAGGTATGCACTTGTTACTTTTCGAGAGAATGAGCACATGCTGCATAGAAATTCCAAATTGTTCTATATTATTTCTATGAAGTAATTGATTATCTATACTTTTCTAATAAATGTATCATCTATAATTCGAGCACAAATTATTGACCAACCACACTATCTTCAGTTTCTATTCATATTCACATATCCAATTTAACTTTTAAATAAAATTCGCTCAAACATCGAAAAACGTAAGTTTTTTTACAAAATATAACGAATTACAATGACGCTTACTTTAATCAACTATTATTTAGAGAAAATTATGTTTGTTTAAAGTTACTGTTACAAATCGGAAAGGCTATAGCCGGGTTTGGTAGTGAAATCGGCCCCCGTCGGGATTTTATTCCAATTTGCGCCCATCGATAGCCTACCAAAAAAGATACCTTTCAGCCAAGTTTTAGCCCTATAGCTCATCTGTAAGGGTAGTTATAGCGGAAAAACGAAAATTCAGTTTTTGGCCCATTTTCCCCATTTAATGACAATTTAAAATTCTGAAAAAAATCTGACACATGTCGGACACCAAACCACATACTTTGAGTCGTTTTCAGATTTTTCCGTTGCAAACTCTGGCTGTAAAAATCGAAAAACACGAAAAAAATCGAAAAAATGCAGATTTCATATGGAAGTTTAAGAGCGACTAGAAAAAAATTAATTTAGCAATAAGATATTGTCCTAAGTATTATGCTCATTTTTTTCAAATCCCTGCGATTGGTGCGTCGTAGTAGGAAAAAATAAAAACCACTTTTTTCGGCGTTTTTTCCGTGAAAAACTAAGTTATAATTATCGTAAAAATATATCATGTAATATTAAACATCCCTAAGTTCGGAGAAACATTGTGCAGACTTTAAAAATTGCGTAGTACAAAAAACAACAATTATACTATTCAGGATATATTCCAATATTTCGAAGGAACTTTCAACGGCGCCGGTTAGTGAAGTAGCTATGGTCTCCGACTGCGGAACCGCTGGAGATTTTTTGGACCAGGTTCGAATCCCGCTCCGGACCAATTTTTTTTTTCTCTTCAATCAGATGTTTTTTTCTATTTCTAGCCGTATGATTGTTGTTACGCTTTTGTAAAAACATTTTTTAACTATGTTTAAACTATTTTTTAATAATTTTCCGAAAAAATATTTTTGGAGTACTTTCGGCCTTTAGTCATCTATGGGCTGTATTACTTATCTACTTAACATTTTTTTACATGAAATAAGTTCATCGACTTGTCTATTAAATCTTTTATCTTTAGTGGGTACATTACTTATTATTAATAATAAATCTAGTGTTATATTGGGGTCGGGAGGTATTGTTGTATCTGTTTCTGTCAAGTAAAAATATTGTTAGGGATATTATGAAAACGAGGTTTATGCTTCGGACAACTAACAATTGTTAACATAACCATTGTTGTCTGGAAAAATTCCTGATGAAGGACATTTTCGATTTAAGACTTAGGGTATTTAACTGAAACAATCGGGCTGTGCACATTGCTTTACTGAGGTGTTCCAATATTCTTTGCTGTTCTTTATTATATCTTTCAGCTTTTCGTGACAATAGTGATTGCCGTATCATAAACCATGAGGCTATACATGGCATGCTTCCTAAATAATAAGTTCGGCAAAAGACTAAATTCTGATGTCACACTTTTCGATGACATAGATAACAGGATATTGAGTGAAGATAAAGTAATAAAAAGTTTAGCACAACAAGTGGAAGCGCAACACTGGAACCGCAGAAAAACGCCGTTTAAAAACGTATCTTATACCGATATTTTTGATTTTCCGGAAATGACAGAAGACTTTGACAGAAGAATAGTGGCGCGCAAAGTCCAATTGAACAACTTCGCGATGAACACTGCATAATGTCGGCACATCAACTTCGAACGCTTATATCTCGATAATAGATATACCAAAAAGAAAAGTATTCTAGTGTTTCGAAAACGTCTTGTCTTGGTATCACGTTCAAGAATACGTAATCAAAACTATGTTTCCACGCAACATTTCAATTGTAGTCTCTGCAAAGATTTTCAAGGCTACGGCAATATGAAACAAATACAATAATCATATACTCCCATCTGTATCCTACAACTTTCGTCTGAAACATTTTTTTGCATCACCTATAAATTTCGAGTAACAAAATTTTGTCCAAAAAAAAAACGGACCTTTCAATGCACTGTGCGGCGCGCGGCGCGGCGGACACTCGACGCGGGCAGGAAAGCTGGTGCCTTTGCGTGTTCAGTTCGACTCGCCTCGGGTTGACTCGGTTCGGTCAGCTCGTCGGCTAATGCCGACTGGCCTCGACAATTAGCTGGCGCCAGCAATGACATGCAGCGGCGCCGGGCCGTTCCCCCGTCTCCCTGTCAGCTCACCGGTCTCTACCCTACCCCTTGGCATCCTGTCCCGCCATCGACGCTCGTCAGTCCGATCTCTCCCGCGCCAATGCGTTCCGTTGGCTCCTCTTGCCCCTCGACCCATCCGAACCGCACATGTTTCACGGCGCCCCGTCCTCCAGACCGTGTCCCTCCACACCGCTGCCGTTTCCCTCCCCGTAATATTCGACTTGGTCTCTCTCTCTCTCTCTCTCTCTCTCTCTCTCTCTCTCTCTCTCTCTCCCACCCCTCTCTCGCTCGCCGATTTCTGCTGGTGCGCCTCTTTCTCTTCTATTTCGCCTCTTCGGTCTCCATCGTCTTTTGCTCTCTTTCCTTCTCCTTGGCAGGCCGCGTCTCGCCCAATATACGCTTTATTTTTAGATTCATTTTCTTCTGGCCATAACTTTGATCGCGCCTCTATTGGTAAATGCCGCCGACGACAGGCATTTTCCATCTCCCGTCGGATCGAACAACCACCCCGCGTGTCGACGATTCTTTCTGCTATTCGATCCACTTTCGTCGTTTTTTTCTCCTATGTATGCATACTTCTCTCGCAGTCTCTTTCTTTCTTTCTCGCTCACGTCCGGATCCCCGACGTCGCGTCGACGGCAACGACGGCAACAGGGATGAAGACCGGGGTGACGGGGAGATACGGAGACGGAGACGGAGACGGAGACGGCGACGGCGACGGCGACGGCGGCTCCACTGACGACCGGGCACCACTCTCGTTCTGTTGATTCTCTTTCTTAACGCGTCGTCTATTCATTCGGTCCACAGACGACATTCTTCTCGCGTTATTTCTCATTCTGTTTCCCCAAATATGTCTCCGGCCTCCTCTGCACAGATGCATCGGCGGGCTGGCACGACCAGCCCCACGCTATTATTAGACATGGAAACCTCAGCGTGGAATTCGAAGGAGCTCATGATTTTCCTATATGGAGATTTTTTGGCCAGTTGAATTCCATCCGTGAATCTGGCGTCCTGATCTAGGTGCCGATCGTGTCACGCGGCTCACCCGACCCTGGATACTTTCAAGGGGGTAATTTTAACTTCCTCCGGTCACAAGGTGACTGGGGTTTCTAATTGTATGTGTCCGATTGCATCTCGTTCCAAGAATCGGAGAAAAATGTTGGGAACCGACGCGTCTGCGATCTTACTCACAGTCCATGATTTATGACAGAAAATGAGTGGATCAAATGTAAAACAGAAAAAACATTTGAAGAATTTGAAAATACTGTTGCATTGTTTTTAACTGTATCAAATTATTAAGATAAGATATAAATGTCTGTCTAGCCTTTGTATCTTGCAATTGATACGGACAATTTTTATTTTGCTTAAAAATCTGCAGGTTAGCGATGATTTTTTAACCCTTCTGTCAAACACCCACATTTTCTACGACGTTCAATAACATTATATTCGTAAGGTTAGACTTCGTAGTTTCGGCGCATAGTTTTATGCTACACACGTAAATTTAATTTATAATTATCCAAGAATTTATATATTTATCTAGAAGAACTCGCAATAAACTGTAACCTCTTGTGAGACGAATCTTCTAAAGTAGGAAGAAGAGATTAATAATTTCTTGTTTGAATTTTTTGTTTTTATCGTGGAGAGATTCTGTAGTGAGCCTGTTGTTTGCCAATAAATTCTAATTTTGTTTTACTTAAAAACAAAATTTACTGTACTTAATTTTAATTGTTTAAAACGAAAATAAACGTACACATTAGGTTAAAGATAAATTCAAAATAGCTAGTCAGCTATTGACACAAAGGTTAAGTAAGAATCACCCTCCTTTCGATAATAAGTATCACTAAAAGCAGCTATATTTAAATTAATAAAACGACACTGGCCACTCAAAATTTGAACGTAGATGTTCAAGTAGTAAACAAGACAACTGGACAAACAGGGTGGCCCAAAAGTGACTAAATCACTTTAAAGTGCAATGACCTTTACATTTTTCAAAAATTCACAATTATTCTTCTAGAAACAAATTCAAATTTTGAATGGTCTAGTGACTGCTGGGCCACCCTGTACGATGGAAATAATAAGAAATCGAGTTCTATCTCCTTCGGAAGTAGTTTGTGAAAATTTAATTTTTTGCACATTCTTTTCGAACAGGGTTATTTTGAGCACTACATATTTTCGTCCACGTCTCCCTGCTAGGTAACCTTTCAAAAAATGTTTGCAACATGTAACTGCACGCATAAATCTGTTCACATTTGTTTGTGGATTATTTGAACTCGCTATTACTGTACATTGCTTTCGTGGCAGTTTAGGAATGTTCTTATATAAAATTTCTGTCGTATCACCAGACGTTTCGATATATCCTTGAATCATTTTGTCGAAACACTTAACCCAGCACTCACACTCAGGCACTCCTATGTCGAGGCTGAGACGACATTTAACAGCTGTTTACAAAATTCCGAAGTGAAAAGGGTTAAATAAACATATTTGTAAAACTTTTTGCTACGTACGAACTTGGCTCGGGTACATTCTCTAATTTGGCATGGTCGCGTGTCCATTTAGAGGATATTTTACTACGCAACGAAACACGCAATTAACCGAGTTATTCGCACCCACACGAACCGATAACGACGCATCAATTCGAGTATAACTTTACATAAGTCGGTGAGAGCGTTGAAATGTATAAATATATCATTTGTTTTCGAGTTCTCGTAAGTTTTATTTAGAATGATGGTTGTAGCTGTTCCGAGAGACGCGCTCGGATTAGCGCCACAATAGTGCTTATTTTCGAAGGGAGAAAAAATATTTTTAGAGTTGTGCGCTCTAAACTTGTCTCATTTATTCTGATAAGTCGCTACGTATATCATAATTAGTTGGCACGCACTGTCAATCTTGCCCTGCACGGTCGGTGTACAATAGTGTACATGCATTTACAGATAAAAAAGAAAGAACACAACTACGTTTCTTTCTTTTTAGATATGATACCTGAAGAAAATTTATATTTTGAACAAATCAATCATATTATGCACACAAATATCTTTATGGGAGATTAGGCGTACAATTCAGTTCTAAGAAATGCTATGTAGAATGTCGTAAACGTTATCAAGAGGGACAAAATGATAGGACACACACACACACTCCCATTTTAATGAAATTTATACGGGATGTAGTTTGTTGACAAATATTTGACACATGTTTTTTTTACCTGCAATGATCCATATCTAGGGGGTGAAATTGTCCTCAAATTTGGGGGTGAAAACCCTATTTTTACTAATATCTCGGGAACTAGAGGGTCTAGGACAATGATTTCTTTTTAAATTTGTGCGTTTTCGATCAAGGAATGTAGTCATACAAAAAGATTTCAGAAAAAATTATTTGTTTAAATAATATTGAAAAAATTAATATTTTTTATGAAATCTTTTTATACGATTACATTCCTCGATTGAATGTAAAAAAATTTAAAAGGAAATTATTGTGCTAGGACCCTCTAGTTTCCGAAATATTAGCAAAAATAGGGTTTTCATCCCCAACGTTGAGGGCTATTTTCACTTCCTAGATGTGGATCATTGTAGATAAAAAAAAATACATGTCAAATATTTTTCACCAAATTATATCCCTGTATAAACTTCATTAAAATAGACGTGTTACCCTTGGAAAATGTCCGTTCTTAGTTGTTTAGCTCAAAAAGCGTTAACATTACATGTGCGAATTTTCCCGCGTAAAGTATATAATATAAATAGTTCGGTGTGGTCGGTTCCAAAAATGGATCGCGGAAAAAATATTAGTTATTATTGTGTCTTTAATGGAAAACGCTCCAAAACTGTTTCGAGAAATTGCTCAAAGACGGTTTTAACTATTATTACCATGGTTTATAGAACGAAACTCAATCATAAAATAACCGGTGGCGGAGTTATGAAAGTGTTATTCAAATTTATACTAATAACTATTAACCCGTAGACTGTAAACGTTTCTACGGTACCCTCAAATTGTGAAGGTACATTTTCAATTTCTAATGCAATTTTTTATTTTAACCCTTTGCACTCGAAGCCATCGATTTCAGACTCATATAGTTCCCTCAGAGGAGACATCTGAGTACAAAGGGTGAATAGTTATCAAGAAAATATAATAATATTCATATTATACCTTCAAACATCCTAAATTGAGATTATCACAATGATTTGAACACATAATTTATTGAAATATTTTATATTATAAATACATGAATTTTGCAAACTGTTCGAAATAGTCCGGACACGAATGACCCCCGTCACAGTTCAAGGGTTAATAATATAGATTATAGATTATTTATAGACGTAGATGACACTTCATTATCCTATTATGTTGCTATTTACCATTTCGATAGACATTAAGTATAATTCAAGGTCCCAAGAATTTGAAGATCTGCTTAAAGGGCAGCAGTCTAGACATCGAAATAAAAACAGAAGGTAAGATTCTGAAAATCAAGTTTCTACCTTAAACGGATATGGGTATAACAAACCTGTAACCTGTATTAAGTCGTTGCATATGAAATGCCCGATTTTTAACAGTAACATTAATCCGCAAAATTTGTTCTAAATAAGCTTAGTGTCCAAGGATGGCACCCTTTTGTAATCAACATGTATTATCGATATATTACAAGTTTCTTGATTCTATTATGGTAGAATTACATTTTTGGTCATACACGTGCTTCATTTATAAGATTGACATCTCCATTTTGTAGTATTTTTTACTATCAATGAATATTGCGTTGATTGATCACCACATTTTCACCAAATACCCGATAACGTTATCGACAATATGTTGTTTTTCCACTCGTATAAAAAGAATGCACGATAATCGCATCGATTGACGTTGAAATTAAATCTATTTAAAAGTGAAATTATGTATCTGAATTAAAATTGCAGATAGAACCCGAAAAATCAGCTTCACACCTCAGAGTGATAAACCTGTAAGACTGTAATAATATTTCTTGATCGAAACGCTTTATAACATTTGCATTCTGAAATTGGGCATTTTTCATGCAACAAACTAATAAATAAAGATTAATGAATTAATAGGATGTTCTATCTTTTTAACGCCGACTGTATGCGAAATTTCTTGAACCTTATACAAAGTTTTCCAAGAATCCGAATCGCGCACCGATTGTTTACGACCCACGAGATTGTCGACAATCGAGATTATCGATCATTGCGGCGCGTCGGCCTGTGACGAATCCCCGTCGCCGGGAGATTTGGCGCCGCGTGAAATTTTGCTGAACGGTATTCCGAAATATCGAGAGTTTCCTCGCAGGTATTACACCGCGTCCGCGCCAACCGGTGCCCATAAAACCGATTAGAGTAATGCTTTCACGATCATATTTCTCCAATCTCGTGAACTCGATTTATAGCCTCCGCTGCGTCAATATCTTTTCTATTGCTTCACGCCTAAATGTCACGACAATCTTTTTCGGACCGTTCTCACCTATTTTTTCCCCCTCTTCTTTTTATCCGGTCGGGCATGCCACTGCATATATCAACCTACGTCGATTTAAATCCGATAAGAGACAAACAGATTTCTCGTATTATGGCAGCAACGTACGCATGAGTATGGTAACGCGACACGTCAGCTCTTGTTGGTTTCGGTTCCCTTTTCCGGAAATGACAACGTCTAATTCGATTATGTTTGACCGGAATTTTTATTTATTGCATATCAATTTTTGATTCTATACAATACCTACCTATAGGGTGGAACTGGTAACTAGACTGCAATATACAGTAAGGAGCAAAACGGTTACACACTATTTGAAACAACATAACTTTTTTAGAATTAAATTTTCAGCATGGATATAATTTATTCGAGCGAATGAAACACAATCTTTAAATTTTCAATACAGGCTCAGATAAAAAATCTGAAAAAACCAACTTTTACTATTTCATTTGCGAATCCGACCAATTCAAATTTTTTTCAAAAATTTGTTACACCTCGTCTAATAAACTAATCCTTCTAACTTCTCACAAACACTGAAGTTATTTGGACTAATTTGAAGAAAGTTATGCAGGTTCTAATAGTGTGTAATCAGTTTTGCTCCTTACTGTAACTTTAGTCCTTTCGCAGAAAAAGATTGTAGAGTTGTGCGAGTTCTAACAATTCCAAAGTGCAATTCCACTGACTTTTTGAATGTAGCCCTACACATTCTTTTACATTAATTGACTCCCCGTGCCATTCTGAATGGAAAAGTGTTAGAACATTATGTCAAGAAAATTAATGTTTAGTGAGATATTTCAAAGATGATTTGACATTAGTGGTTCTTCAATGAATTGATTGTTTTTGACCATTATATTTGCGATCGTTGCAAATTCTATTTGCAATGTTTACTATTTGTAAAGTACAATGTTAATTTCAGTTAATTATTACGGAAATGTTGATTATTTCTCACTTTATTATTATTATTATTATTATTATTATTATTATTATTATTATTATTATTGTTATAGTTGACGCAATGTATAGATGACGCAAAATAAACAAAATAAAGTATTACATTTTTTATTTTTCAAGAAAAACCTCAAGTGTCCGGGAGTAGGTGTACTTCCTCTACGTAGCGTGCCCGTAGCATTCTCAAAACCGAATCGATTGGTGTTTGTGTAAAATAAATCAGGTTCGTCGGCGATTAAAATTCATGCTCGTTATTTCGGCGCCGCGATGATTCATAAACGTTAACTTCACCTCGTTTTTTGCACGACATGTACTCCACTCACGTTGGGCAGCATTGGGTTAAATTGTTAAATGATCGTCGGAGTTACGTAAAGACGCATTTTGCTGGCGCCTCTCGTTCGGTCTCTCTTTCTCTCCCTGGCTGATTGTAAGAGAGTGCGAGGACCGGGGTCGCTCAGCGCAACTCCCACTAGTTATTAATAATTATTCAGATGTTATCTAATGTAAATCTACGTACGATTCCCTTCTTATAATTAACTCGATAAGAAAGCTTTATTCAGTACCGGTTTTATGTGATTGCAACGTACTGCTAAATTATTGTCATGAATGAATAACGGTTTCTCGAAAACGAAATATTTGTTAAAAATAGTCGTAAGTATATTTCAGTAATTTTGAAAAATTTTATGGAACGATTAACGACTAGTTGAGTAATTTGAGAAGCCTTGATGAATTTATTTGGTGGGACTATTAGTGTACATGTGTTTGCAAAACAATTGTGAAAGATTCACTGCGACAAGTAAAACAGAAAATATTAATTTATAGTATCGTATTTTTCATTTGTAAACTATTTGATAGTAAAATAATGAATTAAGATTAACACCAGAGACGACCGTCACGCCAACGTTGAGTACCACTGCCCGCGCGACGCGACTTGCGAAACTATTTCGTTTGCGTTTCGAAAACGAATCATGATTTGTAACTTTGCGTATTCTTTTGTAGATTAACTGTTGCTTGAACGTATTTCCACACTCATAAAGTAAGTTTAAACTGTGTCGCCTTGTTCGGGAGAGTCTATAGAAAAGTTTCATGCAAGATAGAACTATTTCATTGTTACTGTCAAGGTGTGTAACCTTTGGAAACCGATTTTTTCAAAAACTAAATACAGGCAGAGACTAAAGAAATTTACAGGTTTGTTTTCAGTTCACGAAAATCGATCAGAAATGCTTGCTCAAAGTTAGATGTCTAAATCTGTGTTGTACAATGTTCTGAAAAGGTAGAAGCGAAACAAGAATATTTCCCTGAATGAGATACTATATCTTCTGGAAAGAAATAGAAACGATGGAAGATATCTTCGATTTGGAAGATAATACATAGTACCTGCTACGGGTTTTTATGGAAGACCATCCGAAGCTGTAAAAGGTGTTACTGTCATGCTAGAACGATAAATAGTTTACCTGCTAACCCTCGACTCGATTTCAAAAGGCAAATAGAGGTATATTCTGTCTAATATATTTAAATTCTAATTTGACAACTCTACTGTTAGTTCAAAATTCCCCTTTCAGCTTCAAACATTGTTAGCCGCGTGTTAAAACCGTTAGTTAACCCTAGCACTTCCAATCCTCGAACCGTCATGCGGAGGCCCCAGGACTTCTCAAGCCCTATACTCATCTTTACTTATTTCTCCTAAAAACATTGTTTCTTAAATGAAGTTTTGTAGTATTTAAGCGTGTGATACTTTATGAACATTTTACATTGTATTTAGATGTATGTCTATAAAATAGTGAAGCGTCCGAATACCGCAAGTCCGTATACCGAACTTGGCGGAGTCGTAGATTCCGTTTCGCTTGTTCGCGACGATACTCGAGACTTTTACAAGGTTACGAAGTATGTAACAACGCCTAGTTAAAATGGAGCGTGACAAATTAAACTTAAAACACACTTCAATATCTTCAACACACTTTTATATCTTCAACCAACTTAACAACGTACAAGGTTTCGGTTGCAGATGGTTAGCTAGATGTGTTCGGTGCGAGTGATTTTCGAGATCTGATTTTCGGTGTCGTGTAGTGTATTATGTCAGCTCTGATCTTTTCCTATTGTCTATCTTTAAACTGTATGGGGAGACTAAAAGATTCATAATTGGTGAGTGGGTGATGCATTTTGGATGTCGAGGTAGGGATGCGCTTTGGTAAAACTATGTTTAGGCTATGGCTGTAAGATGAACTGGGCGCGAAAGATATGAGAGAACGATACGGAAAAATAAGTCTTCGTATGAGATCTCCCTGTCAATGGGATTACTCACTGAGGTCTCGAAGTGATATCTGATGACACCCAATCATTTTGAGACCGTCACGTCGCGTCGAGTATCTCGAGCTGTTGCAGCCGACCGTATTTACATCTCACGTTCGGTCTGCTTGAGACCGGACAAATAGAAAGTAGAAACACATACAACTCTGTTCTCTCAGAATAAATATTCACTTCTGACTGCATTGAATGCCCGAGTGTAACTGAAAATGCTGCATCGTTCCTTTCCAATCAGTTCTTAGTTGTCGGATTATTATTATAAGTCCGCTTCGCGTTATTGCCGCTGAACTGACACCGCGATACGTAGTCTGACTTTTCCTTTCTATGCACTGTGGTTTTTTTCCTAGAACAACGGGACTTCGAAATATTAAACTTAAAAGTACAAATAACAATAAATAATTTTTTGAGAATTTTTCACCGAAGAAAAATAGTCCTAATTTAACGTTTTCCGACCTGTGAGCTTGGGAAGCCCCCCACCCCCCTTCCGAGTGCTAGAGTTAATAGTGACGTACATGTATCAAGACATTACTGTATTTCTGTCATCCCTAATAACAGAATTTTCCCGAATCATTTGAACTGTCGTTTTCCTAAGCAAAGAAAATTTACGATTTCATCGCTGGACACGATTCTGGAGCCGCACCGTGACCACGGAGATCTGTCTCAATTCCCTGGGGACAGTACAGTGTTGCTAATAATTATAAACTCGATCCTATTCTTAGATTTTTCAGAATAGTTAAACGAAAATCGGCAAAATCGTTTATACAATTTCATACTATAATGTAAAACTCAACTGAAGATGCAGATGAAAATCTTTTTCTTTTTAACTTTGAAAAACATTAAATTTTCTATCGAAATTATGCTTTCAGCTATGAACTAAAAACTCGATATTAATTTTGTTCCGTTTCCATTGAATATTTATATTTTTATTAATGCTTGAACCGAATGGTTTATTTAGCAAAATATTATTACATGTAGCTTAGTTATTACATAGTTTCTAAAGTCTTAAGGAACGTTATTTAAGAACATTGTAAATTATTTTCAGGCCTTCTACAATATCAGGATTGCTTAAGGAAGAAGTAAACGTATACAAGTCTCGGGCCATTTACATTATACTAGAAATTTACATCTTGTAAATGACAACAAGCATACTCAAAAAAACTGTTTGACTATAACAAACTCCGCCTTTCCTAATAACTAAGTCCATCCTCTAGGGCGGAGGAGGCACCCCTCCCTCTGCACCGCCACCCCAACAAGTAACCCCTGCCCTAAAATTCATGTTCGATCAATTAAAAAAGTTAATTGAGAATTTGCTGTAGTGGGTGTCCGTAGTTTTTTGCGAACATCAAAACACTAAGGCCGAGCGATGGTAACATGTATAGGGAAAAGTGGTTCAGAATGATGACCTTTACAACATATTTCAAGGTCATCGAAATCGGTGATTAGGACCAAATAGAAGAGAACTTCTGCACTCTAACAGGCATGATCAGTGGTTTTGTTGGACATGTCCCAAAAATGATACAAACAATGTGCTTGAGTTTCTACATATTCGCAGCAGTGTGAAACGTCAGAATTCGGCCAAATTGATCACAGCAGGCACATTCGGTGTACTGCTACCGAAAGTAATCAGGAACGTTCTCACGTACCGATACCATTCACTATTCCGCTCTTGTTCCATTTGTTGCAGAAAACAAGAGCGTGCGTTTCGCGCAGAAAGAGTGTGCGGACCGCATTGGAAACGCCATCCGCGCCAACATTATTCAGTCTACGGGCCTGTGTACTGCCCATTTACGTAGGAGCCTGACCAGCTGGTCACCACAGCTAATCCTCCTAGTCTATCGGTAATAAATTACGGTTCTACAGTGACCCAGGCGTTTGGGCTCGTTAGCGAGGTGTGTGCAGGTGACGATTAGCATTTGGTCGCCGGCACGCTGCCGTTACAATATCCCGGCCTTTCACGTCGCTAAATTATTCCCTCGCCACCAGATCGACGCCGGAGGTTCGACACCTCGAGGAGTAAACGACCGCTGTGATTTAACCGGACCCCCTCCTCTCTCACCCGGGACAGCACTGTGTACAGTTTGTCCCACGTGTTTCTCCGAATCTGCGTACGGTTTCGGTCGCAGGGAATTTAACTTGCTATCTAGCACAGTACGTTGACAATCGACAAAAATCATGAAAATAACAGAATCGAAAAACTCGTAATTTCATGACAGAATATAACGGTTACAATGATGTTTACTTTAATCAATAAGTATTGCTTAGAGAAAATTATGTTTGTTTAAAGTTACTGTTGTAATTCGGATATTTCATATGCAACAACCTAATTTACAAAAGAAAGTTACGAGGTACACAGGAGAATAATGTCGTGCAAAGTCCAATTGAACAGCTTCGATTATGCAAAAACAAAAATATTCTAGTATTTTGAAAACGTCTTGGTGTCACCTCCGAGGATATGTAATTCACGATTACTGCAATGTCAAACAAGTACAATTATCGTCTAATCTCTTCTATATCCCACAAATTTCTTCCGATACATTTTTTCATATCATCTACATTTTACGAGTAATGAAATTTTGTCCGGTAAAGGGGTGTACTGTGACCGGTGACAATTTATGATGTAATCTCGAATTTTACTAATCATCTACAACCTCATTGTAATAATAATCATCTAACAACCGAATAACTGTTGTCACGTTTAGTGATGGATAGATCTAGTGCTAAATTACATTAGTTAGTATTCAAACATGTTACACTACTCTTGCTTCTAGGAGAGTAGAAAGCTTAAATTAATTTACGTTCTCGGTAAGCAATAAATAAGTGTTGATAGTTTTGGCATATTTATGTTTTCATTGACAAATTTACTAAAACGAGATTCTAAATGTTAGTTTACAAATAATGTAGAATAAAAATAGAGTAACATAACCGGAAAAGTTGAAACTTTCACGCGATCGAATTAAAATTTATCTGCTGCTATCGCTGCTACATGTTAGCTCTGTCTAACATTCTGTCACTGAATTCGACATGTTATCGGTAGCACCAAATCAACTAGTGAAAGAAAAGCATGTTTCGTTCCGCTTAATCAAATCTCGCGTTATTAATTAGATACGAGAAGTTCAAATTATGGCAACTTCTGTAGTCCGAGATGCATTTATCAATCTTGCATTCTATCCTATTTTTTTCTCCTTAAAATATTTGTTAATCTTGCTTTATCCGTACGTTATATCGACATTATCAAATAATACGTTCTCTGATATAAGAGAAACACATGAGTAACAGTACGAGGGAGGCTCATTTAATGATTAGATATTACTAACATTTATAAAAATAATGAAGTAATGAAACGAAGCAAAAACATTACATACTACCTCAGAATATCACTTTAAGTCTTGTGACGGAGTTTTTGCAAATATAGGACCGTTTTAATAATTTTACATGTTATTATAAAGTTTACGAGGTAAAACGCAATACAAACAAATTGAACTAATGATTTTATATTTAATTTATATATGCGTAATACATAATATACTTCCGAAATATACACAGAACAAATAACAAAACAATATATAAAACAAAAAATAATAAAACTACTTATAACTATCTAATACAGTAAATATCCGCTGTAATTCCACTGCGCGGTTCTGGCGAGGGACATTCAAATGAAATCTGTGGTTCTCGCCGAACGTTGCTTTTGAAATATGTACACAGTGAAATGTAAGTGACCCTCACGTCTGTATGGCCAAAACCAGGGACACAGGCGGATAGCGACAAGAAGGCTTACAAAATGTCTTTCTCTGATACAATGATGCATGTAGAAACGAACAGTGAAGCTCGAGAGCCGTCGCCACCGAGGAGTTTAACATAACACGATTGGGTATATTGGCGTGAGACCAGAAGACCACTACAAATCCAATAACAAAACAACTTTATTTTTCATTATTTTTTTTATGAGACTTTCACCAACATATTCGTGGCATTTTTCTGATTATAGTGAAACCAAATATGATCGAACTCCGATGATATTTACTTGTGTAATGAGCGAGGAATGTTACTGTCCATTACAATTATAGCAACGGAAAATTAGTGTACATATGATCCGAATGATATAGTGTTTGGTATCATTTTAATCCGAAAAATTCCACAAATATGTTGGTGAAAGTCTAGTAAAGAAATAATTCATAATAAAATAGTTCAAGTGTTCATTTAATGGCCAGAGCTCACGCCAGTCTTTCATCTCTCCCAAACGCTTCGACTCTCCGCGTTCCTTTTTTCCCCATACCCTGTCCTTCTTTGCGTCCGAAACTTTCATCGCTCATTAAGGGCGCCGGCAGGCATTTGGCCTTGACTGTCACGCTATGTTACACTGTGCCTTTTTTTCTAGATATTTTACGTCTTAAATAAGTAAGTAACCAATTAAAAATGTATACCACCGTGTTTGTACATGTTTTGCTATGTCTGTATAGAGCCTTTTTTCGATACGAACACTAAATCTCTCGAAATTAAGAGAATCTCTCAGCGGCAGCCATCTTGTGACGTCATACTGGCTTCAGAATTCGAATTTTCTGCCGAATATTACAAATTACTCCACGATCAGGTAGAAATTCGCAATTTGGGCTCTGGACAGACCTAGATTGGACTTTTAGGAAACACAATTGACCACTTCTAAACTGCTCATTGCAATATTGAAGCGGCAGTTTGTCTAGATTTTGACCCTTGCATACGTGTACGGATTTCAAACCATGCCGGCCCCCTTAAACAAGTAAATATCATGGGAATTATATCAAATTTGGTATCATTTTCATTAGAAAATGCCAAGAATATGTTGGTGAAAGTCTCATAAATAAATAATGAAAAATAAAGTTGTTTTGTTATTGGATTTGTAGTGGTCTTCTGGTCTCACACCCATATGACCGGCTGTATTATGTTACACTCCTCGGCAGTGGCGGCTCTCGAGCTCCTTGGCCACTCACGGGGTATAACCCGCGGTGGTGTGGGTAGTTCCAGGGAACGGAAAATGTGAAGCTCGTAGGGAATTACAGAGGATATTCAGTGTAGTACAATGTATAACCATTAGAATGGCTATCAAACAATTCAGACGACGAAGTTTCGTTATTCATAGGATTGCATGAAAGTTTTGGTTGATTAATCAAAGCTAGAACAGCAAAGAACTCCCAGCAAACAGCACTCTCTCAGCAAAGAATTTGTATTTGTTTCTTGGTATCCTCTATAATTATTTATAATAGGATCGGAAGCAATTAATAGTATTGCCATTAAATCATAATTTGGGAATGACCAAGGCAGATGGGGTCGTCTACAGAACCCGAATGCCTCGCTTACACTGCGCGGATGCGGATGGTTGTTACCAATCAATCAGTTTTATGCGGCGAATTCAGAAATCGTTTCGATGACACAGATATGAACAACGAAACCCTTCCTGAGAAACGGAACACTTTACTCTTTCTACGCATAATGAGAACGAGTTTCAATGTGTTCTCTCGCGCGTCGCGGCGGTGTTGGGACAGGCAGCCTATCAGGTATCAGCATTTGTTTTCTTTCAGAATCCATTCTATACAGTTTGAACTTAATACAATAAAAATTTGAAGATAGAACTCTTTGGGACTTTCTAGTTCAGCATTGTTAAAGTCAACTAGAAAATGGCAGTTAAAAAGAATATTCAAGTATTGTAAAAGGCAACTTCGCGAACATGAATGTAAACATTTAATTATGTTAATTGATTGGTGCATAAAAGCTTAAAGAATTAATCGTTCCGACGCAATATTCTTGATAACAAAAAGAAATGTATGATTTCCACGTATTACGGTACGCAATTAACGTATGTCTTGATTTCTATATTTGCATCGTCATAAATAAATTATTATGGATATCATCAGTCTCAGCAAACATTCCGGAAAAGGCATAAATGGGTGGTAAATCTATTTTCTGACATGACTTTTTCCCACCTAGATCTGGCATTCGGCCCACTGTAGGATCGTCGCGTCAAAGGCATCCGCTTGCTACGTGTAAAGGCACGCGAAATCATTTACAAGGGATTGGTATGAGATAGAGTACTTACCGGGTTTGCAGAGCCTGCCCCAATGGTAAGGATTGCAGCATATGTATACAGGGTCTTTAGCGGAATGGCAGACAGGAAGTCTCTTGAGCTCGGACGTGTGTGTGAGATCTGGCCACCGCCAAATCTGGCAGCAGAGCAGGTGAGGATCGATCGGTGCGTTATCGAGCGAGCCTCGAACAGGCATCCTGCACCTTTCCGGCCTGATCGGCGAGGTGCTCGAGTCCTCCGAGCCCGAGTTCTGATCGTCGTCGTCATCTTCATCGTCGTCGTGGTCGTTCTCCAACGAGGACGAACGATGATGTCTACGATGATGCCGCGAATGGTAGTGGTGGTGATGATTAGCGTGATGATAATGGTGGTGACGATGGCTGTAATTGAACCGATGGGAACGATAGTATTGTTGCTGTTGGTCCGGATGATCGTAGGCATCCTCCGGATGCTGGCGGAGCACGAGAACGCACGAGCCAAGATCGGCGCCGCAGCTCTCGACGGCCGTGAGCAACATCTCTAGCTGATTTTCCTTGAGCGATTTGAGGAGCTCCTTGCACCTTAATAAACGAACGGGATCCTCGTCATCGTCCTGACTCTGATCACCGCCGCAGCAACCTTGGTGCAGTCTACTCGTCGAGATACGACCACCACCTCCTCCTCCTCCTCCTCCTCCGCCGCCGCCCCTTCCTCCACCACCGTCGCCGACTGCACCTCTTGACGACGCTCCACGCGCTCCTCTGGTTGTTTGGCCCGTCGTTGCCGTCACGTTGCTCGTGTCGTTGTCGGTGCTGCTCGTGTTGCTTGCGCGATGAATACGTGACGAATCCTCTTGAGCTTCACACTCGGTTTCATGCTCTCCACGGACCTTGGCCTTTAGGAGACGTCTAGTGAGCGCCGTCCGTTTGCTCCAGAACATGAACATGAAACAGGATTTGCGGTACGTGCATTTGGGGGCCAGTACTTTTTAACGTAGCCGCGCAAAAAATAATCAGAAATAATAGGAGGAATCAGTGTGGCTGCAAACGTGCCGCCGCGACACAAGACCGCGAATACCGCTGATCTACCTCCTCCTCCGCTCTTGGTTCCCACAGTGTTCCTCCCCCGAAAACGTTTTGCCAACCCCGAGAGGGTGGCGTTTACCGCGGGAAAAATGTTTTACATACACCGTCGTCTTGTGTACACTTTCAACGAAGAAACAAACACACATACGACAAACCGAACCGAACCGATCCGAATCACAAAACGATCTCCCCGGAGGCTTCTGACGGGAAGGCGACGCCGTATATTTATTTGCACGCTCCGTGTAGCTCTCGCACTTTGGATCACGGTCTCGAAATAGTGTGGCAGTTCCCTATTGCAGACGGTCTCCGTCTTCACGCTGCAAGTCTTTTCGAACGATCACCGGTAGTGCAATACCGTCGTGTTTCCTCGTCCGTCCCTTTTTCCTTCTTCTCCTCCTCCTCCTCCTCCTCTCTCGAAAACGAGAATAATCCGAAATTACGAGCCGCTTGGCAAGACACACCGGATTAATGTGGACTAACGGGATAACTTCTACCCCCGTGGCGTAGTTCGTGCCGATATCTTTTTCAAACGCGTAAACGAGGCTAGGTCGGTTCCGTCTGGTAACCTTGAACTCTTATTTACCTACGTGCCGCCGTACACAGAAACTGGCCAGTCCATTGGTCGACGCCGGTAGCGTGTGCGCGTTGGTCCGCGTACAACAAACCGTACGGGATTCAGTCACCGATCGCGTCCGATGTCTCGTTGAATCCAGTCGCGTTTATCACGAGATGATCCTGAAATGTAGATATTGTTCCGTGTTTTTCAAATCTCGCGCGCGCTAACGGCACCACCGTAACAACCGAGAGAACCGTTTTTCGAATCGATGAACAACACTCATCGAACGAGGCAGTCGTCAAAGCACAGGCAGAAAATATGCTCCACGACGACGTTCAAGTAAAACGCATAAAAGAACCCCAGTGAAAAGGCACGAAGGCTTCGATCTTGTCCATAGATGTGAACGGACGAACCGCGAGGTTCCAAACTCGCGCACTAATGGTATCACGATACACTTATCCGCTCCGGATGTACCAGCAGCACGGATCGGTGGCGCTCACACAACACCGGTTCTTGACTTTTCTCCGACGTTCTGTATCGACAGGCGGCGCCTTAACCTCGCGACCCGCCACACGCAAACAAGCTTATAAACGCGCGCGCGCACACACGCGGTCGCGCGCTTTTATATTACCACAGAGAATACACACGATCCCCGAGTGGTTTCGGGAATCAAAGTAGCATTGTCTTGTCGGCGGGAGTGCGCATGTATCTTCCCTTAAGAGATTACTCTGTCGGCCACGGTGTACCACACGACTTGATCAGTATCTTTCGAATCTCGCACGTCTAGGCCCCGCAGGACACGAGGATGGTGCCGGTCTCGTTCTTGGTACTCCTTTGCCCGAGCGGTGGCCAATGCCGGCGCGCCGGCACCGCATAACAACAGTAACAACAATAACAACGACGACGAAGACGACGACGACACTTTAACCTCAAATCCGAGATTGTCGCGTCGATCACTCCCCGTCATCCGTATGCGCGTATCACCGAGTGACATTTTCCGCTTGCATGGTCTGTCGTATTCTCTTTCTTTCTTTCTCTCTCTCTCTCTCTCTCTCTCTTTCTTTCTGGCTCACTGTTTTCTCACTATACACCGTAACACACTTGTCGCTCGCCACCCATCGCCGTCGCCGTCGCCGGCCTGCGGGCTTATTCGCGCGAGGCGACCGCGAGGACGCGCACTGTCACATTCTTGAAATCGCTGCCCGGAGAGCGAGCGAGCGAGAACGCGTAGGAGACACCAACGGGTAGGAGGGATAAAACGCGAATCCAACAAACAGATGGATAGACGAAAGATAAAGAGAGAGATAGAGTGTGCGCGTGTATGGGTGCGAGAGAGACCTCGCGAATTGGCGTGCGAGAGAAGCAGCAAAATACACACGACAAGAGGGGGAAAAAAAAGAAGAAGCAGAAGAAGAGAGTAAGAGAGGAGCGGCGCGCACGGATATATAACTCGCGGAGGGCGAGAGAGGTCGAACGAATGTAGCGACTTCGGTTTGTTTAATAAATTCTCCGACAATGGATGAAAAAGTTGGTGGCGCGTGGCCGGGCGATCGGCCCGTTCGCTCGGATCTTTTCGACTGTTTTGATGAACTCTATCCTCTGCTCGTATACTGGTCTCGTACTCGTCTCCACGCGCGCGCAGATAAACTGTTGCGAAGAACAACTGCGATTACGGCCGTAACACGACTCGGCTTGGCTCCGCTTGACGACGCGACTGGTACGCACGAGGTCTCCGTCATGAGCGCACACACCGATTTCCACCGCCTCTTCTTCCACCTCCTCGTTCCGCCGCCGCAGTCGCTCGTCTCGTCCCGTCCGTCTCGTCTCGGCGCGCCGATACACCGACCGCAGCATACTAAACACACAAGGGAGATTGTTAAACATGGCCGTCGCCGCCAAGCCGTTGTCTTCTGTGATCGCCGCGAGAGGCGCCATCGGAACCGTTGGCGCCGCGCCGCTCGCCGACAATCCGCACCGCAGAGTTGGACATTGTTCGAATAAAAGTTTATTCGAATAACGAAAAAAAACTTTGATTTGTTATTTGTTCATTCGTGTCAAATAATTAATTTGTTCATTCCTCATTCGTCGTTTGTTGAATAGCGACACAGCGAGACCATGACTCTCGAGTTTGTTCGGATCGCCTTTGATGCAGGTACACTGACTCTTATTAATGTTCGCACACTTTTAAACGTACGATAACTTTTTAAATATTGAACCTTACGACTTGGACTTTTTTTGAGAAGTTAGAACAATTATATTAATTACTAGATGACACGAAACGAATTTTGAAAAAATCGCAAGTCGTCGGAATTGCAGAGGAAACACTAAAAGTTGCTTTTTTTACAACTTTGTGATGAGAGCTCATATTAAAATTTTTACAAGTATGTTTTATTGATCCGAGTCAATTACATACATTTTCTGAAAATTTTATCACATTGAAAGATGTAAGAATCCTTAAATTTATTACAAGTATAGGTCGAAAATGGTTAAATACAGCAATTTTCATAATTTTTAAGTGTTTGTAGCTCATTGCAACATTGATCGATTTAGATGAAATTTTCAGAATATGTATAACTGACACAAATCTACAAACTGTATTGTTGAAATTTTCAATATAGGCCCACATCACAAAGTTATAAAAAGCAACTTTTAGTATTCTCCCTACAATTCCGACCGATTACTATTGTATTTTTTCAAAATTTCGTTCACGTCATATAATAAATTAATTGTTCTAACTTATCAAAAAATCCAAGTGGTGTAGTCCAACATTAAAAAAGTTAACATCTTTTTATGAGTGTCCCAATATTAATAAGAGTTATATGACTTGATCCAGAAATTCTTGATCAAATTTCTCGATAATATATTCGAGTTACATTCTTCAAATGCCTATAACTACGTTAATTTTACGAATTTGAAACAAATTATTCTGCACACCTACACTCTGTGACATTACTATAATACACGACATAAAGCCATATAAATCTGTGTTACAAAAAGGAATTTCTTTTTCTTACGTACTATGTGTTATAATTTTTGCTTGAGAAGCTAGATAAGAATAGCTGGTAACATTTTCTATTAATCACGATAAAACAATAAGATAACTCTTATTAAATAAGCAAATTGGACGGTGTAGAGGAGAATTTTTATTGATTGAGTTAATAGCGACAATGCAATATTACAAAAAAATGATATTAAAAAAAAACTTATGATATTTTTTTGTTTGCATATTTAAAGAGAGAGGAAGTCACAATTCGAATTTTTAAATAGGTGGTAATGGTATCGCCATATGGACGGTAATAGGGTACCATATAAAAACGATTATAAAATTTTATTCCTATGAATTGAATAACAATAGACATAGACATTGTCAACAAGGAGCTAGTAAAATTTGAATAGAATACAGTCATATTACAGTTTATTTTTCAAGACGATAATTCAACTTCACACAAAGTAAAGATTAATGCTCCTTGTAAGTCTGAAATATAGGTATTATACCGCCGTAAATATAGGTATTATCCACCGTCTTAAATGTTCTACGTACAAAACTATTGCGAGATGCTAGCTAAAAAACTACACTCTACACAGGAAAGAAGTCTTAATATACAAAAGAATTAAAAATTTCTGTCGAAGAAAAGTGGAAGTGTTTAACTCAAAAGACAATTAAAAAACAGCATAAATATATATCAAAAAGACTGTTAGAGGTTACGAAAAATAAAAGTGGCTGTATATGTTGTCAATAAACAATAAAATTAAAGTATTTGTATTCGGTTTTTACAAAAAACATTAGATGCTTAGAGCCTTGTCGCGGGTAAAAATAGGTGTTTTTATAGCTATATATTATAATTGACCGAAAAGTACTTCTCATGAAGTAAACAATGACACTGTATGCATATTGTGGCTATAAGAACTTATTTTCGGGACTCTATTCTGCAAGAACATACCAAAGAATCGATGTTTTAAAACTTTTCAACCACAATATAATACTTTCAAAAATGTACACTCGACTCGGAGTAATCGATTTGATTCGTTGCAACAGCTAGAAACGTGGAAAACTTTTCCATTCTGCATCCCGCATATGTTAGACAAACAGTTGAAAAGTAATTTTACACGGAAAAGATTACACGAAAAAGAAAATAAAAATTTTTCTTTTGACGCTCGTTTTCGAGTATGAATCGAGTTGGAAAATTCTGTGAATGCGCATGCTGTTAGCTACTTTGTATACTGAATACCACGGCCGATAACACTGTCCAACACCAAAATTATTTTGCAATACCTGTTGGGTGATTCTTATACACTTTGTTATTCTAAAACCGAATCCGAAAGCAGAATTGCTCTATCATGCAACGTTTTCGAAAAATATTGATTTTTGTTAAAATGCATGATTTTGATGAAAAATTATGTGTTACGCAAAAACTAAACACGAGAGAAAGTTCAAGTTTTAGTCAAGATATAGAGGGAGCTCTCCATTACATATCCATATAGCCAGTTATATTTTTACGTACTTCCTAATAGTTGTAAATGGTTGTTAAAGTTTGAAAATGTGCAGACGCGGGTACTTTGTGCGCTCTATTTTTGTATTTATGCAAAAAATCATTTATCTAGCAGGAATTTAGTATACAGGAATGCATTCTACACACATTTCTGGTAAAGAAACCATTCACAAAAAGTATTTGGTTCCCTTAATATACGAGAAAAGGTTCAGAAAATATTCATTGACAGCTTGTGTGCGACGCGTTCGCGCCAGACGGCCATTGCAGCCTTTTCTCGGCTCGCCAGGGCCGTCGCTATGCGTAGTCGACGTTGGTACCACTCAAGTATGTCTTTACTTACTATGCTTAATTACATACATTTGTTTTTGTCTTTTTGGGTGCCAATCATTACCAAAAATGATAAAAATGCGACTTATATTCACATTTCACTGTGAAAAATGCTTAATAAAGAAAATTTAATAGAAAAACTTATCTATTTCTGATGTAAACAAATTTAAAATGGTGCCTGGTATTCCGATTTTCAATAATAAGTGTCCAACAGTAATCAGCAAGCATCGCACATAAGTCTTTTCCTATGTAAATAAATAAATACATATGTACACACACACACACACACACACGCGCGCGCGCGCGCGCGCACGCTACACTATTAAAATACACTACTAAAGTACACTATTAAAATGCATATATTATATGCACAAAAACTAAAATGCTGTAAATAACAATAAAGTTTTTTATGATGTTTTATCGCGTAGAAATCCAGATTTAAAATGTTTAACACGACTGACTCCGACTTTCAAACCGAAACTGAGCTGTGACATACGAAACACGCCAGTTTATTTTCTCCTATCCTGCATTAATTAGATGTTCAGAACCATCAAAATCAAGCCGAAGTAAAAAAATAACCAATGTTATCATAAATTTTTCTGTCAGGCTAGACGGATTAGTGTCCTAGATGATACGCAATGAAAATTGTAGAAAAATTATATTTAGTTTGAATTAGGAAAAGAAAAAGGTAAAAGTCGTTTTTGAAACCTTTCTATTTAGGCTTGTAACGAAAATTTTTAATTTGTTAGTTTATTCAGAAAATAGTGAATGAGTTTGGATTTAATGTTCAGGCTGCCAAAAATCGATATCCCAGAATGTTTTGACCATTATATTTGCGATCGTTGAAAATTATTATTAGTCATATTTAGTGTCTGGTTGTACGGGACACTTCATGATGTTTTAAAATAGTATGACTGAAGTATAATGTACATTTTACACAAAATAAAGTACCTACACAATCTTCTAATTTATTTAAAAGAAACCTTTAGCGTCCGGCACTAGGGAATCTCCCACTACTCCTTGCGGGACACCCTATACATTGAAATATATAAGTTGAGCGAAGGGCATCCTGATGAACACTTAATTGGACCAAGACATCGAGGCACCGAGGACGTGGACGGCCCTGAATAATTTATCGGGCTTTACCGAATGAACGAACGATGGAACGAGACGAAATCAGAGTAAGCGAAAAGGAGAGAAAGAGAGAAAGGAGGCGCCGCGAAGAGAAGGAGAGAGAAAGGGGGAGGAAGGGGGGGGGGGGGGAGGAGAACGAGAGAACAACGGACAGTTTGCGGAGGCCAAGCGCCTGATTACTAGCCAGCTCAGGACGCCAGACATACATAACTAAATAACTTCCCAAATTCTATATCATTTCGGAGAGGGTTCTGACGGTGAAATAACGTGTCTAGACGTTGCAGAAGAAAACGAACGCGACGCCGACAGAAAAAAAGTGTGCTTTAATGCGTCGAGATACTGATTTATACATGTATACGAGCTTCCAGAGCATGATATCGATTCCAATCGTCTTATCTATGCAGAAACACATAACGAATGTACAAATAGGTTCGTACCAATGAAATCTCCTTCTCAAAGGGGAGGTACATATTTTTCCTTTTCACTTGCTTTACTACGTAAGATTTTGACCATTTTGCAACGAAAGCGGCAATATCTCATCAAAGAAAAATATACAAAGTATTTTGATTCGTAGGGGAAGAGACTTGCTATTGAATCTCTTATATGAGATTATATATATAGAATTTATGTTGCACTGTGCTATTCCAGATTCCTTCTAGTCTTTCAAATACCTTTGCTATTTATACCTCCCTTTCGAAGGTGTGTGTTTCGATTCAAATGCATGTTGATTTTTCTTTCGCAAGAAACAGATAAAAGTCACACATTTTATGTGCTCACGCCTCGATCGTGCCAATTTATTACCTGTATTTATTTCATTTTTAGGAGGAAGACTAAACAATATTTCACCAATATTTCAAGAACATTTTTTCGAAGAAGAAGAAGAATAACCGAGACTTTAAGAAAGTTAGTGTTGAGGCAGAGACTCGTGTCGGTAATCTAGATGGACATTCTTTCTTTGGTGAAAACTGAAAAACGAGTACAAATCAGAAAGACAAGCTGAAGCTAACATTAACGAGGAAGGATAATTCAGTGCTGACAAATTTGGCTCCTTTCGAGTTTAACACGTTAGTTACCACGTTGCACAGTGGGCCAGATCGAAGAATTAGCTGTTCATACCTATTTTAGCATTATTTCAAGCCTTCAACACCACATTACATATATACGTCGTTGGACTCGTCTTCTATTTCAGTTCTCGTCTATTTCGGCTTGTTCGTATTTCATATTTGGGTATACATTACCAGTATACAAATACTCAAGAGAATACATTAATATTATAAGTAGAAAAGCGAAAAAAATGATATTTTTGAATATATCATTTAAACAAATGGTGACATTTTACATTTGTCTTTGTAAGAGTATTCTCTATAAAAAGACACACAGCTTTGCCATGTATACACCATTCATCTATCTTTAATAGCTTCCAAGATATTTGTGGAAATTGTTTTCTACCCTCACTTTTGAGGAACTTCTTTCACCTGGATTCTTCCCGTGTAAGAGCTAGTAGAAAATTCAAATGCTTATGAATGATTACATATTTTAAACAACTTGTAACATAAGCCTCTGCAATGTCAAGATCCGCTGGGTGGTCGTTAACGTGTCTCGTGCGCCGCGACTCGCCGCGGTATTGCTTTCAACTATCAAAACTTCCGGGTAGGACATTGGAGGATATGAACTTTGCAGGAGCTTTTAGAGGAGATGTTGAGATGAGCACGCACTTTCACGCACTTCTAAACTTATTCTTCAAAGTTTTCACCTTTGACGGTTTTCTTTAGTTCACTGAATATATATTTTTTTAATAATAGATTATGAACAATAATTTTTAATTCCGGGTGCTTTCTCAACATAGATATATATTATTCATACGAAAAATTGGACACATAATGTTCAATATGTTTCCGGACGCTTATGTTAACGAAAATTTTTAATAACTTTTATTAATAGTATCGTTTTCGAATATAGTGGACATTTAAGAAACATTATACATTCGTTAAAAATCGATTTTAGGAGTTTGATTTTTGAGCCTATAGACAGCTAGCGCGTCGATCTGGTCCACTGTGCATTGAGCGCATAAAAATGACAATACTGTTTGATTAGGTTTTGAAATTTATTTATGTTGTAATATATTCGAATAAACTAGATTTTATTAACATTTTTAGAATGCAGGAAAGGTAAAATATCATTCATTACAGGTCTGGGCACTTTTGAAGTTACATTATTCAAAAAATATTATTTACAATAACATGTTATTTTATTTTTCTATATCTCCTGTACTTATATTGTATTCGTACAGAAAATTATGTAAAAATCATTATTTCTTTTCTGAATAATTTAAATGGCTTGGAGACAACTTTTACTGTTTTGCATTTGACTTACTTATTTGCTTATAGGTAAGTGCATCGAATGGCCAGTCTGATTATAATGTACGAATATCAAGTGTTTCACAGGTATCACAGAAATACTTTATTGGTTCTCGCCTATGTTAAATTACGTTGATTTTGTAGAAATTTTTAGAATTAATATTCCGTGGTTGCGCGTGAACCGACATTCTTAACGCATACAGCTAAAGGAGGAATCCTGGAGTAAATTATTAAAATTGATGCGAATTTTAAGAATTTTTTATAAAAAATGTATTTAATATATGCTTTGAAAACTTCAGGGATATTTTATTGGCTAATTAAAAAGTGTACAAATATTTTTTTTAGTATAAACAAATAGTACTATAAAGTTTAGTATGCGGATGGTACCTAGGCACACAAAGCGTTCATCGGCGCGCGCTCTAGCTTTGTTCGTATTGGTCTGAAACGATAAAAAAAAATGTAAAAAAGTTATAAATTAACGATTTTGAAAAAAATGCGATTATCAACAAAAAATTTACCTTTATCTATAAAAAAAAGCTGTTTTAGTGTATAAACTAGTTATTTTGTTGACTCATATAGTATAAACTATATGTGTGTAAAACTTCAGTGCGATTGGTCCAATAGTTTTTGAGTTTTCCTGCTCGCTAACTCTAAAAAAGTAGTTTTCAGAGAAACACGTTTAAAGTTTTTTGTTTAGAAATGTAGAGATAAAGATATTTTTTTTAGTACTTACAGCTATTTCTGTTAAAATGTCGAATTTCGAATTGTAACTTTGGAAATATATTCTATAGATATAATATTGCTGGTTGTAGCAAAAAATGGATTTTTTAAATCTTCTACAACAGGGTCCACCGATAATGACACGAAAGTTGAACACTTCTCTTGCTGGAGTTATCACGACTGAAATTCATCTTGGAATGTTGACTCTCCGAGTGGAATACTTGCCGGTGACTGGCGTTGGCGCTACTCGAAGGCGTTGCCGTCAATCTTCTCGACTTCAAACAAGTCCACCTTGCGCTGTTCCCTTTTCTTGCCTGTAGTAAATACAGCAATGCCTCGATACATGTGAAAACTTCGGGACCGACATGCCACTCACAGTAGCGGCCAAAGGTATACGGCGGTCGGTATACACCCAACTCTTTTGTACACTGCCTTTCCTGCACGATTTTTAAATATCACGGTTAGGAAAAAAAAAACAAAATACGTATGTATATGCATACGAGATCTGCCCAGAAACTATCGTTTTTTGTCTTATAGCAAGAGAAAGCTAATAGCTAATCTTGATCAATAACGACGATATTTTCTTCTATGAGCTACCCTTGGGAAGCTACAATCTTCTTTCAGCGACATTCCTACTTCCAGAAGCACTTGTAAAATTATCTTGGGGAATTGCCAACAATTGTCTCGTCGTGTTTCGTTTAATATCTTCTATGTCCTCAAATCTTCGTCCTTTCGGTGGATTATTCAATTTGGGGAACAGTCACAAATCACAGGGAGCCGCGGCAGGACTGTACGGAGGTTGACAAAGTTACACAATGCTGTGTTTCACCACGAATCGCTGGATAACTTGCGATGAACGGACAGGTGATTCTCACGAGTTTGGACTGTTAACACAATTGCGTACCTTGTTGACTGAAGGTCAGTCACTCGTAAAGGTTCCTCCTAAATGATGAATACCCATTTTTTACAATAGTACACACAGGCACACAAATGTATCCAAAACAGGATACTTTCCGGACAAACCTTGTACAGAGCGGATCCAAATAATGATTTCGTTAAAATAAATAGAACAACAATGAACTTAGTCTCAGTTTAAAGCAAAAGCTTGTAGTTTTACTAACCATCGTTCATTTTTGCTCCAGACGATTTCGCACGATATGACAGATGGAAAGCTGAAGACATGTTTTTTCTTGGAAATATTGCCAATTGAAGCGTCTCTTAAATAAAAGGTGTACAGCCAACATTACAGCGACATAAGGTAACTATGAGGATTTTATACCACTGAACTTGGTGATGAAAGAGCAACAAAAAATCGAACATACATTTACAAGTACTGGTGCAAGGGGGGAGGGGGGCTTTAATTTTTAATTCTGTGAAAGATTTATTTGAAAAAGAAAATTTTGTAATGTTTTTATAGAGGTTTAATTTATAACATTTTTAAGGAATAATGTGTCTTTAGTTACTCATCTGCTACATTACGTAAAAATATCTTAGAGGAAAGTGAATATCGACAATTATTCGATAATCAGAAATGTAGTGTATTAATGCGTTTTGGATCTGCTGTATACCCAGCGTATAAAAAATATATTCTTGGAATCCTGAAATCATAAAGCATATTTCTAGCCAGGCCCGATTGCTTCATCCGCTTCACATAAAAATATGAATTTGCATAAACATCCTCCATCCACTCATTGCCATTAATCCGTCAAAGCCGTCGGAAAATCGTGATCTTAAAAAAACAACATTAAATGGCAATTACTTTCATCAAATTTAATGTCCGATAGAAATATCAACTGGCAGTTTACACGTGTTCTACCGCCATATAAAGGGGTCCGAAGAATACGTGTAAATGCTGAAACATAGGTGTTGCTCGCTATAAGTGTCGGTGTAGTAGGGTGCACACGGATGCGCGCCGCGTTTGACGATATAATTAACATACCTAAACAAACAGAAACGCGCCGGCGGGAATCCGAGGTGCCCAGGCCTTCGTTCGGCGCTTCGCAGATTATACGGGTTCTTCGGAGGAAATTCTCAATATTATGAGCCCGTGGCGAATGCCCATTCTGTAATGGCTTGCATGAGAGCATAGGGACCAGGACAGGTCGGTGCGGACACGCACCGTGCTTTTGCTTTGTTCTATTTTCAAACACGAAAATTATTCGCGTTCCATGCGCTACGGTGCCGGAGCATGGCGCCAGCCTTAACATATCATGCTAATGGCACCGGTAGTCACCGGGTCGGACTGTGAACGTTACAGGAGAAACATTCGGAACAATTCATTCCACGCTTCCCCGCTTATTTTACAATGCTCATTATCCAACATTCGATTATTACAACATTCGCGACATCGGGGATCGATGTGTGACAGAGACAATACGCAAAGAGACGAACGCGAATAGTCGAGGTATTCGCGATAGACGCGTTCCGAAGCGGAATGCTTGCCGGTCTTCTTCTCCTCCTTCTTCTTCTTCTTCTTCCTCTTCTTGCTCCTCCTCCTCCTTCTCTTCTTTTTCTTTTTTATCATATTGTGCAATGTAAAGACGCGATACTCTTCTTTGAACGACGCTCGAATCTCCGACGGCGCCGCTGTCAACGCTCCAAATTCCAACCACGACGACGAGAGCGATCACCGTCGTTCTTCGAAGCGGCTACTCACGCGATTCCGCTATAATTCATCTTCCGCGAAGTCCGCAGGCATTTCATACTATTCTTGGTCCAGCGGTGACCGTCTACCGATGGACCTCCGATGAACCAGGACGTTGGCTTTGAAATGCCAGTCGCAACGACCGATCATCGAAATTTCTGCACGTCCGCTAGTATATTATAGGAACTGGTTCATAACCGAGGCTGCAACTATTATAACTCGACTGCGGATCTTTACGCGCTTTGAGTGCATCCCAGTGGACCGTTCGATTTGAAGCTGGTTTAACTCCGTTTTTTTAACATATTGAGAGGATGAAAAATTTATGTATACTTTGATACGAACCTTTTATTTATGAACATTATACATTAAATATTGAGGGATTCGTTCGGTATAACCGAATGTAATTTGATGATAAATGGAATTGCGTAATCACTTATTTTTTTTAGTAATGTAAGTCCGTTTGTGACTGTGAAAACAGACGTTTGTCAAAGTCTAGTTGAAGATTGCTTCTCGTGTAACGGCAGCGAAAACAAGTGATTTTTAAGATTTTTTTGAAATTACTATTGGATAGATGGGCCTTTCTAGAGTATAAACAGATAGTCTTGTAGTACAAGTATTTTTTTTTTAATTCAGTTCTCATATTATTTAAGAATATAAAGAATAATATAATACAATATATACGCATGTTTCTCGAAACCATGTCTTTTAAACTGGTATGCACGATTACTAAAAAACTAGTGAACCAACAACTGAATTAACTTCAGACGAAGCTCATTCGATTCTTTGCATATTTCTTGAACGATTGCATCTAAAATGTATATTCGATGTTCGATTTATAATGTTTTCGTCAACAATATAAATTCAACTAAGCATCTTCAACCGTAGAATTTTTCCAATTTTTCATATTCTTCTTTCAAAATACATTCAATCCCAGGATCAAGTATGTATAGATCAAGAAAAATGAAAAAATGGTGACTGTTAAAAACAAAAATATGTATCTTTTTCGCTGAAACAAGTCAACTTCAAATATTGTTAAAAATACAGAAAATTAAGATATCAAAGGAATTGTACGTTACATTGAAGATAATCTATTTTTGTTTAAATTGATAGAACAATTTGTTATTTTTTATATTCCCGTCACTTTTACCGTTGGATGCAGACTACCAGTTTTGCAGGACATGGAGTTAGATAATGTTATACATTTCCAGGATGTTTTAAAATGCGATAAAAAAAATAGTAAAATAAAGCTAAACCTTTGCTTAATGTTTCCCAGAAATTTTTTTCTTTTCACAGTATCTTCATATCTGAAAAAAAATGTTAGATTTATTCCATTTTATTAGTCTTACAGTATTATATACCCTCTTAATGTGTACAGCGGAAGTTCAGAATAATTTTGTAAGAAAACAAACGCGGTGCATGGAAGAGGAAGCTTAGGAAAATAAATTATTAACCAACAGATGATCGTGTGGTCTGTCCTATATGTATGTTATCTAAATTTAGCAACCTGATACAAGTACGAATCTAAAGTCAACGGAGGAAGTTTTGAATCCTCGGGATCGAATGACAATGGGCAATCTGGGCCAGGCTGAATAATTCAAAAGCATAATTAATATATCAATTCGCTTTCCGTGTCTAGTTTCTTATACGACTTCTAGTCACCTGTCGTTTCGCCGCCTTTTCACACATTTACGGAAATTCGAAAGTCTTGACGACATCCGTTTGCGAATGAAAAACCCGGTTGTCCCCTGTGGTAGACACGTTAGCCATGCTCACCGGACCGTGCGTAATCGTCTACATCGCTGGCGCCTATCCCTACTTAATTCTTTGTCGTAAAACAAGGTGGGACATTTATTTTTCCGGTTGGGACCGCTTTCAGAAACTTTTACATCCCCGAATGGAACCGCAAACCTGCACCATCTACTTTCAATCTTCTGCGTGTCCACGATAACTATGATTTGCAATAATTATGCTTTGCATCTAAATCGAAGAAAACTCAGAGTACAACCAATTATTCCTTTCTACTCTCGTTTCAAACAATTATTACGCCATCCGACAAGTAACTATCTCATGAGATATTTGAGTACTCGAGTAGCTATCTCATGAGATACCATGGGTACTCGGATAACTGTCGTTTACTCGAGTATCTCATGGTTTTTGTAATCTTTATGCAAAGTAAAGATAATTTGTATAAATTGCAAGAAACGAAAGACAGATGGACATTTAATTTTTCGGTTAATCGTTTCAACAAGTTGAAAATAGTGTGTCGATATTCTTCAGTTGTTGTACATCTTCTACTATTTTAAGTTGCATCTACTGACTTTCCATATCGTAATTTTCGAATTTTGTCCAGAAAACGGGCTTTCGAGTGCACTGCGCCCCCCCCCCCCTCCCGATCGTCTCTGTCTGGGTGCCATGAATTTCGCTTCTCTCGACCTTGTATCCGGGATTTTTTACGGGCTGGACGTGAAACCGCGACGACCGGAAGACTTTACTTCGGGATGGCGCGAGAGCGTTGTTGATAATCGGCGTGGCGTGTCTGCTTCGAGCACCTGCGGTCACGCGTTGCGACGGCCCTGTGTAAAAGCAGCGTCGAGGACGACGTGGCCCGATGGGTGGGAGAGGTATGATGGGACAGGTGCGGCTCGTAACTTCCTGGATAATATCGGCCGGTCCGGACGCACGACCGGCGCTAACGCTGACGCTTACGTTAGCGGTGGCGCCACTCGGATCTACGCCGTAGGCGCCTGTCCGTCCCGTTCCCCTCTCCCGCCCCATGACTCGTGCACCCGCTCTTCGTTTCTTTTCCTCTTTTTTCCTCCCTCCCTCTCTCTCTCCAGCTCTCTCTCTCTCTTGCTCTCTCTCTCTCTCTCTCTTTCTCTCTCTCTCATTCGCCCATCATTTCTCATTGGTCATGTTTGCCGCATTTGTTCGTCTTCGTATGCAATTTGCTCGTCAGCGTTCTTCTCTCTCTCTCTCTCTCTCTCTCTCTCCTCCCCCTTTCTATCTGGACATAGGTTTACGTCTGCAGTCAATCAGAGAAGTCTTTGTACATCCTTCGAAATAGAGTACAACTTTTTTTAATTGGATTTAAATTCCTAAAGCTTTTTTTGAGATGTTAGAAGAATTAGTTTAGGCACCAGTTAATGCGAACGTTTTATATTTCTGCTCGAAAGATTGTTTTCCGCAACCAGAATTCGAATTTTTTTCATCGGTTGAAGAATATTGGATCCAAATCAAAATTTGTTTCTTCAATAAGCGTTCTTCTTGTAAATAGAAAATATTAGAAAAAATTAAATAGGAAAAGGTAGTACTGTTTTTTATACGCAACACAATGTTATGTAATTTTTTTTGTGTTTATACTATTTTGTTAGATATGAAGGTGACCTTCAATTTTTTAAATGGAATGCTGTATATTTTTTTATACCACATGAAAGCGTGTGTCTAGACGGGTTCATTCATATACTGCTCAGTGATCTTTAAGGTCATGCAAGGTCAGAAATGGAAGAAACACTTTGAATATTTTATACCAATGTGTTTACTAGTATTCCTTATTCATACGAATCAGATGATGCTGTCATTCACATTCAGAGTGTTTATTTCTAGTTTCGACTATGACGAAACAATTTTAATATTATTTCCGAAACTGATTAGTAATATCGCATAGTAATGTATCGTTATTCGGTGGACGAGAAGGCGGATATGGTACGTATTTATTACAGGTGCAATGGAAATAAAGGACGAAGTAAATTGAAATACCTAGAAGAATATCTGGACAGAATGCAACGAAATGGAAATCAGTTTGTTTTGTTTGCCAAGCGTTTTAAGGAAACATGGTCTTTGCAAAGTAAATGTCATAATTGGAAATGTATTCTTTCTGAAGATAAAAAGTAAGAAGTGCTCTTACATTTTGAAGAAAATTCGACAACCTTGGTTTCGGATGTAATACTGAAATTGTCTCATCACAGTAGAAACTAGACGTAAACACTCTGATAGTGTATGACAGCATCATCTGATTCGTATGAATAAGAATTACTTGTAAACAAATTGGTATGAAATATTAAAAATGTTTCTTCCATTTCTGACCTTGCATGACCTTGAAGGTCACTGTGGAGTATATGGATGAATTTGTCTAGACACACGCTTCCATGTGGTATAAAAAAATATACAGCATCCCATTTGAAAAATTGAAAGTCACCTTCATATCTAACAATATAATAAAAACACAAAAAAATTACATACCATTGTGTTGCCTATAAGAAACAGTACTATTTTTTCCTATTTAATTTTTTTTCTAACATTTACTATTTACATGACCAAGACTGGCTAGTGAAAGCGTGAACGTCGTGTATATTACTTGTTCGATTTTGCTGAAACGACTCTAAGAACAGTGAAAATTTTTTCCGTAACTGAAAATACCATAGATTTGAACATTAAAATATCTTTTTACGATCATCATCTAACACTTGATGTACAATGGTTTTGGCTGTTTTTTTTTCGAGGTAAAAATGTGACACAAGTTCAGTCGTGTAAAGATGACGGTACTTTTATATGAAAATCTGAAATGTAGTATTCAACTACCTAGAGTAAGGGACCCAATTATGTAGGGTTACCAATTACTCTGCTTATAATAATTATACTTATTTTTAAAACATAAGCGATATTAAAAAAAGAGATATATAACATACATATTAACTGATTTTGCTGAAAAAATTAATATCTCTTTTTAAATATTCATTATGCTTTAAAAATAAGTATAATTAATACAGGCACAGTAATTGGCACTCCCACAAAAAATCTGAACCACACCATAATCGATCACCATAATAACAATTCCCTCTACTCCAATCATTTGAACGTAAAGCAAGTAGCAAGATTATAGGGTGGATGACTATTATGATTATACAGTGGGACAAATTTTCTACCTGAATTGCAACGAACTGGAGTGAAATGAAAATTTATTTTCTTTCTTAATATATTTAATAGATCGAAAATTGGATAACAGTATTTTTGAATTCTTATAATGCTTTTACTGTTTTAAATTACATCTACTCTTTTTTGTCATAAATGCATAAAATGCGCTGTCTAATTATGATCGTTAGTATATCTCGGAAGTTTTCTTGCACAAAACAGGCTAGACAGTGATAGTATACGTCAGAGTTGGGCAAAAAGTAATCTGATTAATGATTAACAACTATAACTAACGCAAAATCCTGTTCACAATTAATGATTAAGATTTCTAAGTAATCCAGTGATCATGATTTATGAATAACATAAGTAATCAAAGCAAATTTAATCATTGATCATGATTAACTCAATAATCATTAATCATAAAATGATTACTTTCTTTTTATTATGGTTAATTGAATAATTTGGTATTATGGTGTTTACAGTAATTCTAATTCAATACTGTATACAGGATGGTTCTTTTAAGTAAGGCCACCCAAAATATCTCTTCAGGTTATTGTAATGCAACAAATATTTGTAACGTAATGTGCATGGTGTCAATAGACCAAACATCTGGCAAGAATATTCTTTTCCGAAGGTCATTTTTTTCGGAGTTATTAAGGTTATCGGTGTTTTTTTAACGCATAACATAACTAAGCGAAAAATACATCCAGATATGTATAATAACATGACCTTGAAATGACTTAGATCTTCGAAAGTTAAAGTTTTACCTAGAACTGATGTCGAATATTTTCGGCCACGAATCCTGAACCTGTGAATGCGAAGAAAATATTTGTTTATGTGTGTGTGTGTTAACTGTTAAAACAACACTCACTCTCTCTTAAGTTATCATCAGAGATGTTGCTAATAGTGTCCTTTTACGGCGATACATTTCCTGAAACGTGCAATGACCGACTGTATAGATCTTTTAATTATTTCGGAATAATATCAGCACAAGCTCTAACTATTCGGTTCTTCATGTCCTTTGGTGTAGTTGGTTGTACATTATAAACTGCTTGTTTCAATTTTCCCTACAAAAAAGTCCACTGGTGTTAGGTCTGGTGAACGCGGTGGCCATCCTATAACTCTAGTACGACCAAATCATCGATTTGGAAATTTTAAATACAAAATTGACAAGACGTAGAATGAGCCGGACAACCGTCATGCTGATGCCACATTCTTAAACGGATATCTAGTGGTACATCATGTACAAGCATTTGTAGCTCATTTTGCAAGAATGTTGCATACTTTTTTCCATTTAAAGTACCGTTTATATAATAAGGACCATTTATTTGATTATTTAAAATGCCACGCCAGATTTTTACACTCGACGGTATTTGTTTATCCACTGATCTTAGCCACTGTGGATTGTCAGTTGACCAATAATGCATCAGCAAATTTTTCAGCTTCTCTTTTAAAAAATAATTCGTCATTTTCGTATTGCTGCAAACCACACCGAGAAAAATTTATACGATTTACAAAATCTGTTCCACAAAGATCCCGATAAATGATAGGGATGAAATTTTTCTTCTTGAAGTATCCGTGTTATTCTTGTTTCAGAAACGTCAGTTTCACGCTTAAGTTGTCTTAAACTTAAATGTGGATATTTGTTAACTTTATCTACAATCGTTATTTTGCTTCTTTCGTTACTACCAGATCTGGTTGTTACACTTGTTCTCACAACACTACCAGTTTCACAGAAATTGTTGATCACCTTTACATAAGTACAACGAGATGGACAATCACGGTCTGGAAATTTATCTTCGTACATTCGAACCGCTTCCCTTAAATAATGATCGTCTTTACCGTACATGAATACCATATCAACTTCCTCTTGCATTGAATAATTCATGAGTTGAATACACTGATAGATAAATTGAAACGGATCGGGATTTCAAACCGTTAGGTATCGTCAGTATTGCGACAGTAAACATGTTTTTTTACATTTACGCTCTTGGTTAAAGCCGATCTCGATAGACATCAGTTCTAGGTAAAACTTCAATTTTGGAAGATCAAGGTCATTTTAAGGTTATGTTATTATACATATCTCGATGTATTTTTCGATCAGTTATGTTATGCGTTAAAAAAATACCGATGACCTTAATACCTCCGAAAAAAATGACCTTCGGAAAAAAATATTCTTGCCAGATGATTGGTCCATTGACACCATGCACATTACGTAACAAATATTTTTTGCATCACAATAACCTGAAGAGGTTTTAATTACACGCAACGTTGATTTTAGTAAAAGATAAGTTAGTCATTCATTTCGCGATTACAGATTAATGATTAATAATTAGAGATTATCAAATGTAATCATGATTTCTGATTTATTCTAGTAACGGTTAATTGATTAATGATTACGATTACCATGACCACTTTTCGTAATCACTTACAAAAGCAATCGGAAAATAATCAATTACTGCCCAAGTCTGGTTTGCACTTTTCATTATCTAGGGCTGTGGAAATAGAATTTCCATCGTCATGCGTATGTTTTTTTTAATTATTTTTTAAAATAAGCTTTAGTATATTGTATAGTATTTAGTATATAGTATATTAGTATATTGTTCTATTCAAGTACCAACATTCACTTGCTATCACAGTATTTCGCCCATGCGTACGTTCTTATGCGTGTTCACTGCTGATCACATGATGGTGCCAGCAAAACCAGCACCATCTTTATTCATACACACTGGCTAGTTGCACACTGGCTGCACAGTGGAAGAAAGTGACGAAGTTTGTGGCAAAATCAAAGAACTTTTGATAGAAATGAGATATATATCGATTATGATTTTTTTTTTAAATTAAACTTGAAATATTGCAGAATGAAGGAAAAATAGAGAGATTATAGTACGAGCATTTTTTAACTTTGAAAACCTGTTTTAAACTTGGAATATTTCAACAAAATTGTGATTTATCCTATACTATGCACGGTTAGAATTTTTTCCTGGCATGGAATACATCATTTCCCGTACATTTTATCGTGCTGATTTCAAACGCGGTTGTAAAATTTTTTTACCTTCCCAGGATTTTGGAAAAAATGAAATCGTTTGAAAGTATATTGTATTCCTATATATGGAACACAATCAAAAGAAACATAATGAAGTATTTGAGCGTTTCGAGTTACTTACAAAGCATGAAACTTTTCACATCTCGCGATCACTTGAAATATCGCTACCATTATCGCTGGCACTCCTTCTAGGCTGTGTGTAGCTGTAATGTAATTTAAATTAAATATCTGAAAAAGCTATCAAAAAATATCATAAATTGTTATTAAATTATTATTAGTTGCATGGCACCTTCTCTCAACTTGTTCAACAATACTCTTCCATTTATCACCAAATTATTTCCTAAAATAAAAATTGTCTCATGGTTACAGCTGCAAGTTACAGCAACTAAATTATGAAGTCTAGTGTTTCCTAAAGGAAATGGAAAAATGTTGATATCCCTAAACACGCCAAAAAAGTTACAACATTTCAATGCTAATATCAAACGTTGGGCTAGTAATTTTATGTAATAGTGTAATAGTGAATTACTACTTTAGTAGAAGGTGTGGGAGGGATAAGGGGGAGCTAGCAAGAGTGTGCTGGGAGCAGGTAAGAGGAAGGGGAAGGAGGGGAGGGGAGGTAGCTGGGTGGGAGAAGGAAAGACGGGGTTTTTGGAAAGAGAGGGGTTGGACAGCGGAGGAGGCGGAGGTTATGATGGAGGAGAGGATAGAGATTGTGAGTGGGGAGATAGTGAAAAGGGAGAAGAAGAAGCAGCAGGGAGAAAGATGGGAAAGGATAGGAAGAACAAGGTACAACATGTGGTATGGGAGGGTGAAGGGAGGGGAGGGGGTGGTACCAGGCTATTTGAGGAAATGGTGGGGAGAGAGCAGATGGCAAAGGGTGGCCAGGTACAGGTTGAGAAATGAGATGAGAGGTGGAAAGTACTGGGTGGAGGAGGAGAAGAAAATATGTAAGGTCTGTGGGTGGGAGGCGGAAACGTGGGAACACGTGAGGGAAATGTGTATGGAAGGAGATGAAGGGAGAGGTTGGCAGGGGATGGTGGTGGAAGTATTCGGGGATGAAGGAGAAGGAAAGGAATGGTTGAGGAAGGTGGATGAATGGAGAAAGATCATGAGTGAAGGAGAGGTAACATAACTTTCACGGGAATGAAAGCATAAGAATGAAGTGAAAGAGAGAGCAACCGGAAGAGGGTGTCCAGGAGGTCTAGGGAAGGATGTGTGAGGTTAGGGAAGGGGGGAGAAGAGATGTGTGTGGGAGAGGGGAAAACAAGAGCGCGGTATGACACTAGCTGTAAGATCTCTCTCTCTCTCTCTCTCTCTCTCTTTCGTGTATGTATGGTTAGGTTAAGACTAAGATTAAGTTTAGGTCAAGAGCGGTCGAAAGAAGGAGGTGGAAATAAGAATTGTAACCCCGAGGAGAATCAATAAATGATATATATATATATATATATATTATTGTATCTTTATATATATATATATATATATATGCTTATAAATATAATTGTTTATATTTATTTATTATTAGCATATAAATATGCTAATAAATATTTATTATTACATCATATATATATATTTATATATATATATATATATATATATATATATAACTTTAGTAGAAGGTAAAAATATAAAAGTATTTTAATAGAAAAAGTTAAATGCCTGTAGTATAAAAATCCATTTTTAATTGGCAAAAAGATATTCGCTTCGAACCCGATCGTGGCATTAACACTCGAGACTAATGTTGCCAAATGTGGGGAGGAAGCAAGACTTGAGGGGAAAAAGTTACCCTCTCTCTCTGCCAGTACCGGAGTGATAGAGACGAAACACGTCACGTGATCAGGCAGTGGCGGAGGCATGGGGAAATAGCGCGGTAGAAGTGGAAATTAGAGTGGGAGAACAAGTCTTGATCTGGTGACTCTGCTCGAGAAGAAAACGTGAAGAATTGAACGTGAGTATTATTAATGTGACTATTAAAAAGACTTGAACGTGACTATTATTTATTTAACAAATGAGATCAGATATAAGTCTGTGCCCTGTTCAGTCTATCTCAGTCAAGTACTAGCTTACGAAAAGATTTAATTTTAACCTATTTCATAACATGAAAATTTTTATTTAATTCGATCTATTTTATACAAATCATCCACCGTGTGCCCGTCTCGTGAGTCACCCTAACTAAACTAGTCACTTAAACTAGACCAATAATCCAACGTTTGTCGCTGTAATTATCATTTTCAAATTTCGTCGTGTTATATTATTTTTCCAGTAAAAAGAAACGAATTTTTATTATTTTGTTAACCTTTTTGAACTAACCCTTGCAAACAGAGTTTTACGAACCGCCAAATGGGACGAAATTGTTTAATCTTTTTTTGGATGGAAATGCGAATACATATTTGAATTTAAAAATGTTGTTACAACATCCCTTCAATAATATCATCGGATCACAGGTAATAAATCGCTTTCGTTCAACATAATTTATCAGAATGTGGTTTATGTATACACAAGATACACGCAGCGCAATGTCAATGTCACTATCATGATAATGTCGAAGGTTTCGATCGATATCTGCATACATTCATGTGTAGATAACAGTAACGTAAATAACGTAATTTCGCAAACTGTAGAGCGAAATCTTTTTTGTGTATCTAACTATATGATTATATTGTTTTACAACGTACAACGAAAGAAATGTTAAAACGAAAATGTAGAATTCACGGAAATATAAATAATTCCGAGTATTAATAGTTGACTAGAACTTTATTGCGAAAAACTGCAATAGTAGGGCGCAGAAAGAAAAGTATTGAATTAAATCCGAGTCGACTAAAATGATAACTAGAAGAATTAATAAATAAAGATATGGTAAGAGTTGAATTATAATTATTGATGGATAGAGTAAACAAATATTGATACGAAAATAATTAATTTTGGATTGAAAAAAATTTTACTCGATTTATTTAATTGTCCCATCTAGCTCCGCAGGCCCACTACGATACTTCACACGTCTGCCTTTTGTCCACGTGATTTGCTATTCGCAATCATTTCTTACCTGTTGCAGCGCCGACATTTTGTTATTGGTCAATTGTCGCACATGCGTTCGATCGGAGCATAAGGTAGAATACGATGTTCTCCGCAATCTATAATCAAATAGATCAAATGCAAAACGTGACAAAATGTGATGAATGAAAATACAAAACTATATACAGTGGCTCTTATTAATATTTGGACACTCTTAAAACAACGAAAACATGTTCAATATTGGACCATACAAAAAAAGTTTTTCAAAAATTTACAATTGGCCGGAATTACAGGGAAAATACTAAACGTTGTTGGTTACAATTTTTTTATATAACCTATATCGAAAATTTTAAAAATATATTTTGTAGATTTGTATCAATTATACATGTTTTCAAAATTTCAGAAGTATCGGTTGATGCTGAAAAAAAGGACGAGCATTGAAAAATGTAAGAATCCTTAAGTCTATTACAGTTACAGGCTGAAAATCATGAAAATAGCAATTTTCTCTGCAATTCCGGTAATTTTCTCAAAAATTTTTTTTACGTCATGTAGTAAACTAATGGTTCTACCTTCTCCAAAAAATGCAAGTCGTATGGTCCAATATTTAAAAAGTTATCGTCTTTTTAAAAGTGGCCGAATGTTAATAAGAGTCACTGTACAGTACATATAATATTATAGATTATTATCATTCTGATTTGAATTTGTAGATTGTAGACAATACAGTATTTTTGTTTCTACGAAGATCACAAACTCCATTTAATATAGTTTTATAATTATAGCAATGCTAATTAAATTTCATATTGAATTCTATAATGGAGCTTGAGAAAAGTTGGAAAAAAAAATTTACAGATTAACGAACAAGTTGACATAATCTCCTCCACAAGCTTTTTTTCTATTAACTGCAAAATAATGCATATAATGTATGCATATAATTATATGTATTATACATTATACATTATAGCTTATGATGTGTTGTATACATATACATAATATACGTACATATAATATTTAAGAAACATTTATAACATTTATTAGTATGAGTCACATAGTTTATATATTTTATAGTTACAAAGTCAATAATAAGCTTAACTCACAATCAGCTTTCCGGTAAAATCATATTAAATACTTGGGCACATTAACGATTTTAATGTAATCACAAAATACCATACTTTACAATTAATACTATATCTATTAAACATTAAAATTGACAATATTGGATTTCTTTACATTTGGGATAGTTTTTATTATACCATGTCTCACCTAACTGGACCATCAAATATCTCGTTTGTTTTTTATGATAGAAGAAAACTTCAAAGGAAAACATTAGATAGATCAGAGGGGCAAATATTATCATAGCCAAAAAAATTTAGTTAAATGTTATATTTTTTGAGACTTCAAGATCATCGAAGTTTTTTTTAAATGGAATAGTATATTTTTAATATTGCTATATGATAGCCGAGTTCAAGTCGAATCCAACGATCTGTAATATTATAACCTTCACGTCACCTTGAGTAGGAAAAATTCATATGTTATCTCCAACGAATCCACACCATACATTCACACATCATGGACGCTGATGTACAATTTGTCGAAGCCATCTCAAAGTCGTTGCCATGAAGCTCCTGATGTACGGAAATATGGTATGGATAGAATTTATGACGTTACCATGTTCGGCACGCACTTGCTTTAGAAATGCGTAAAGAACGTCCATTTTTTCGATAACTTGTAGTAGAATCAATATTGACTGTAGCCAATACAAAAGCTTTGGCATTTTCTCCCGTAGCTGGCTTTTATCGTTTTCTTTTCAGTGATTCCATACTCTCTGTTCTACAAAGCAATTGAATTATGCGGTCAAAACTTTTTCGAGATTTCTCTCAGGGTATCTTTCTACTTACAGTTGACATGCTTGTAGTGAAATATATTTCGCCTTAACATAATCTAAAATCATTCTTATCTTTTCTGCATCACTGTACACCATAGTTTCAGAAGAGGCAAGGTTACGGGCAATGTGTATAATGACCAGGGAAAATAACCAGACATTTTGTAGAATGCCCAATTTTTTGGGCAATGTATATAATGAGAAAGTATTTCGCAAATGGCCCGGACCTTTTATGTAATGCCCACAGTACGTTGGGCAGTGTGTTGAATTTGTTACCAGCCGAGGGCTAGGGCAATTAATGCGTAGACCGAGGTTTGTTGCTTACACAGAGATAGGTTGTCGTGCCCCCAGGAGTGGAAGGTGTCCCCCCCCGCGTCCAGATGCGCCCCCACAATTGGGGGCCCGGTGTGCGAGCTGACCCGGGCCCCCGGGAGGGAGCATGGCTCCCCCCGTGATAGGCCGACACCCCCCGGGTTAGTTTCCTGGTGTGGGGGGGGGGTGTCGGTCCGTCCCTCCCCGATAGGGGAGGGGGATCCGTGGGGGGTATGGGGAAAGGAAGGGTCGGGGCGTGCCGGATCGCGCCTTCGACGGTCCTTTCTTCCGGTGGCGGCGTCTTTTTGCCCTGGCCGGAGCTGCTTCCTTCGGGACACCGGCTCCGAGCGGGGCACGAAGACTCCGGGAGCTGTGGGTGGACCGACCTGGGGCTCGGGAAGCCCAATCCGACGGCTCCAAGGATGGGGACCTCCGCTCGGGGTCTTATACCGTAGGCACTGGCGGAGAATAACCCCTCCCCCAGGGTGTAATGATAGCTGGGGGGTACCCTGTCCTGTTGAGTACTCGCGTGATCCAGGCACCTCCCGTGTAGCTTAGGTGGGCGTGAGGTTTTAGTGGGTAGCCCTAAGGGGTAGTCCCACATAACCCCGGCTTCCCCCAGGGAGTCGGGGTATGCGCAAAGCATTTCCTCACGGAAAAAAAGGGGGACTTTAACCTGATCTCAGTAAAATTGAGTCTTAAGAATGTGACACGACATACAGTGACTGTAAAAAGTATTCGTACACCGCTTATAGTTTTAGAAAACCATATATTTCTTTATGTAATTGTACATTCTTTTATAAAACAAAAACACAATTACGATTATTATATGTTTCAACTACAAAATGTGACATGAATAAACTAACGAAAAGTTAACGTTAATGAGATATATTAAAAACAGTCTGAAGTCTCTCAAAATTAGCACACAAAAAGTATTTGTACACGTAACAAAAGCAATAAACGTGTTATAATTTGCGAAAATAAATTAAATTAATATTTCGTTGGGTAGCCTTTCGACTGTATAATTGCGTCCAGTCTTTGTGGCATTGAATCCACTAAATTGGATGTCATTTCTTGTATAATATTGCACCATTCCTCTTGAAGAGCAAGTTTTAATTGTTCTTTACTTGAAATATGCCGGATTCGGATTTTTTTATCAAGCAGGTCCCATAAATTTTCTATCGGATTAATATCCGGTCATTGCGGAGGTGTTTTCAAATATTGTGGTGTGTTATAAAGCAACCACTCTCTTGTGTTGCGTGCTGTATGTTTGGGGTCATTGTCTTGAGTGAAGATAAAGTTGTCTTTTAGACCCATTTTTTCTGTACTACTTACAATATGGGTTTTTAATATGTTTAGGTATATTTTGTGGTCCATGATTCCCTCTCGATGAAGTGTAATGACCCTCTCCAGCAGCACTCATACAACCCCAAACCATGACCGAACCTTCGCCCTTTTTTACTGTAGGATGTAGATTTTCTTTTTCTAGCTCTGTATTTTTCTTCCTCCAGACCGTACACTTCGCCAAAACTTGATAGGGTTATTAATATTATCTTTCGCGAAATCAAGTCTCTTCTTTCTGTTTGCGGCATTTGCGAAATACTTCTTGCGAGCAACTCGGCTGTGATATTCATTATTTCGTAAACAATTATGAATAATGCTGGCACATACACTTACTCCAGCGTTGTTTGCAAACTCAGCAGCGATCTTAGGGGCACTAATTGTAGGATTTTTTTATTTCACGCACTATAAAACGTTCATCGCGTGAACTAAGTTTTCGAAGTCGACCAGATTTCGCTTTATTTTTATTGGTTTTTCGTTCACTATATATATATATATATATATATATATATATATATATATATATATCGATTTATAATTCCTTGTATAGTGCTATGTGGCCTCTTAATTGTTTTTGCTATTTCTTGCAATGATTTGCACTGATTATGCAGTTGTATAATAATTTTTCTTTCAGTCTCACTTGTTTCCTTACCTTTACGACCCATTTTACCGAATGTTACAAAAATTGACTGGTTTTGCAGAAGGCTGCCACTAGACTGTGCATCAAAGACTCTGACCGATTATTTGTCGGGTTCCACTAAATCATAATATAAACAATCGGACGCCTTTCAAGTGCATTCTAGTACCTGTACGAATACTTTTTGCGCGCCAATTTAGAGACACTTCTCATACTTTTTAATTTTTCTCGTTAACGTTAAACTTTTTCAAGTATATTTATGTGACAGTATGTTTTTAAAATATATAACAATTACAATTATGTTTCGTTTTATAAACATGTGTGCAATTACATAGAGATATACATGGTTTTTTAAGCCTACAAGAGGTGTACGAATACTTTTTACATTCACTGTAACTCTCCACGTGACAGCACGATTACTAGGCAAGGTACACCTTGCCTCAGCCTTACAACAGCAACGTTATCTAGGCTATTTCCTATCAGAAGCTATCTTCTGATTCCCTCAGAATCTACCTATTCCCTCAGAAGGGAATCTTCTCAGAATTTATCCCCAAATCAACAAAAATTAACTGTGTCGGTGTGATCTACAATAATCATATATCAAGGTTCTCACACTAGAAAACGATAAATCATAATTGTTAATATTTGCGGATTAGGCATATTTTGGTTTAACAGCGAACAGTGAACTGGTGATTCACCAGTAATTCGATCACATGAATAAAAAATAGGATCTTAAATATAATATATAGGATCATATAATACAGGGTGAGTCTCCTAACATTTTAAACACCTACTATGATAGTCCCTTTCATTAGGAATTCAGAGACTATAATTTCTCAAGGTCATTCATTCAGGATCACAAACGTATAAGATTTAAAATATTGTAGCGGCCAGCTGTATATAGTAAAGTTGACACCTGCAATGCAGATACTGGAGAGGTTGTAGGACTCAGGCGGCAATTGAAGCTATTTTTGAGGAAACTGTCAGGTAGAGTCATTAAGACGCCTCCTAAGGTTGCAATTAGATTTTATTAGTGACAGCCTCAATAGCCTTCACAAAGAGGCATAAAAAACCCCGAATTTTTAACGGCCAAAGTCGATGTTACGGGAACCTCGCGAAGGCAAAGGGCTCGTTACCTGACGATGCACACGGCATGTTGAGGGTGTGTGGCCGATAAAAATTTCGTTACAATGCGATTCACCAGAGTGGGGGTATAAAGACACCCCCACATATCAAAGATTAAAATATTGTATAAAAGAGGAGATAGACTTCAGTCTAGAGCTGACTCTCGTCGAAACGGTTAGGCAGTAGGTCCTTTCGAATAAACGTCGTCCGTCCGGTATTCCACTCGTTTCACGGAACAACAAAACCTTTCCTAAAATATCCTTTCCTAAAAAGCAGAATACCTGTGTTTTGTAAATTTTTGAAATGTGGGGCTTTTATACCGATATATTATTATAAAAATTTATATATAAACGGGCTCGCAAGGAATGTAGAACTTCGACAAGTACATCTGAGGTGGTATGCGTACATGCCGTGATGATACGCTGATACATATCTTCAATTGTTGTTGGTGCACATTTGTACGCTATCTTTTAGCAAAAGTAATTTTTCTAAATTTGGTTATTGAATTCCTAATGAAAGGGACTATCATCATAAATGTTCAAAAATGGATGGTCATGTGTATAAAAATGAAGGTGACCTTCAGATTTCTAAGAAAAAATGGTAAAAACCAATATCATTACGGCATCATGCGAGCTTCACTAAACCATTTAACTTGTCCTTAAGACATATTTGACGTATTTTTAAAAACAACAAAGGTATTCGAGGTGATTCATCCTGTACAGGTTTAAATTTTAATACCCCTAAATTATCAATAACCTTTTTGTATATTTGTAAATCAGTCGAGCACTTAATTAGTTAGATTTTAATAAAAGTTTGTCAATAAGAAATTACATCTTCCGCGTCACTTCACGTGATGAGAGCTGAAGATATGAAAAATTAAGACTTTCTACTTTCGTTTAATCGCAGTTTAAACCTGCAAAACGTTAGAAATTACACCGAAAGTGATGTTTGAAAAACAACATTCGAAAGGCATATTTTATCGAATATCTTGAAGACTATAGCTAGAGGATTAGTTTGCAGGACAAAGTGCAATTTTTTATAAAGAATGGATCTGCAAGAACAGATGTCAAATATCCCGGTTCTTTATTAATATTTTTAGTGAAATTATAAACTGTAATATGAAGCCGACTTGTGTTCCAACAGTTAGAACTCCAAAAAGCTCAGAACGGTGAAAAAATAATTTCGTCCAGCTAACGCCAAGAGTGATCAAACCACTGTCCAATACTCCGGTGTTGTGAAGTTGCGCGGGAAATTTAAACGAGTCGCGCGAATCTGCGAGATCGATCAATGCGTGTTGACGACCGTCGGATTTCGGAGTCGAAAGTGGAAGCGGTGGTGGTGTAACGGTTCGAGGGGATCGTTCGAGCCAAAAGGCAAGGAGAAATTGGAATAAACAATCGTAGACCGACTGCGTCGATCGTCGAGCGTCGACTGGCCGCGAGCCCGACGATCACGCAATATGTACTGTCGTATAGAGAGGACGACTGGAGCCTGTCTGCTCACCCCTGTGGTTGTCTGTTGCCTAAGGGCGGCCTCGTCCGGCGCGAATTCGCGGCGACACGGTAGCGGCGCGCCAGTAACGTGGCGACGCGGATCTTGACGCCATTCCGCGGAGCCTGTGTGCGTGTCCCCCGTGTGTACGTGTGGCTACCCCCTTGGCTCGGCCCCCGTTTCCATGTGACGCGTGGCCTGTCGTGTGCTTGTGTGGCTCTAGCCGTGGATGCGCGTGTGCGTGCTCGCCACTGGCTCGTGTGCCGGTGCCGCCGGGGCACCAGAAAGGGTGCCGGCGCGGCACCGGCCGAAAGAGAAAGAACGAAAATGGTGAGGAGACGTATGTGTATGCTCATGCATGGCCAACGAGGAGAATACGCCCGGAATGGTACACACCAAGGTGCTTGACCGAGTCAAGCCGAACGACTAACCGTATACCGGGAACTTTTCTTGCTCCCAACCCGGGGATAAACAATTCCATTTATGCTATGCGGCTCCATCCACGCCGAAACCCTCGCCGATCCTTTCCCAGTCGATGTAAAGCACGGTATAATCGACGCTCGTCATTGCCGTAAACACGCCGGAATTTCCTTCACCGAACTGTTTATGCCGTTCGCCATCGACGGGAAATTCGGACGATATCGGACCGACGGTTCTTCGACGTTCGAGTTCGAATCAACGGACTTCGAACACAATGTGCACTGAGTATTGGAGAGAGAAACGAATTCTTTACGATCTTAGGGCGAAAGACAAATTTTGTTGATTATTATTGAGACGTTCATCGCTAGACTGCGGATCTGTATGCAAAATAGAAATTGTCTGCATTACTAGGGTGAATGTACCAGTAAGTAACCAGTTAAGAGTAACATCATACTACAATTGTTTACATCTTGTTCTCTTCCGGTATAATTAAATAAATAACAATTCTTAGACTTATCTTACAACTTCTTTCTCGTATATCATTTTACTTTTACTTTCAATTAGAAGTTAATCTCTGCTGACCTGTTGAGAGATATTGACGTGTCGTTAGTAGATAAGTCTGTAACAAATTATATAATTTGTAATTCTAACCCTAACCGTAACAACACGTCAATACCTTTCAACAGATCAGCACAGATTAGTTAATCAAACGTACAACAAAATTACTCCTACCACTGACATTTTAGACCCAGCATAGGTATAGTATGTCTATAGGAAAGCCGAGAATACAATGATGCAAAGATCTCTGAATTTGTGTCGTCACAAGATAATTCTTATGATAATTTGAAAATGGCTGACACGCCAGACCGACTCCGATACTACGCTGCGCCGCCACGCCATTACACATTGTTGATCGCAAGAAATAGAAACTAAATTGAATGTTATTTCTTCCCTTAATGATTTTAATACAGGAGAAATCATATATTGATCTTCAATTTTTTTAATTTTTCAACAATTTTGAATTTTATCTACACAAGCGAGGTAGATGTAAATTATGTAAAAATATCAGTACTACCTTAACATGTTGTAAATGTGATCGATTTATATGAAAAAAGCAGCCGTCACTCACTGGTATGCGGTCATGTACTGATACACTCACCCCTACAGAAACCAAGTGTCACAAGAAGAATACATATAGAATGGCGAATGTATACTTCTGCCACCTAGCTCTCCTTAAAGAGCCAACTCCCCGATGGCGCATCATTGTCGTTTACACGTTAAAATTTAATATCTAAAACATTTCTTTACTTTAACTAAGAAACTCTGAGCAAAAAGAAATACAAAACTTACTATGGGTCATGATATCAGATCACGGCGTCAACGCAAAAAAAAAAATGAAATATAATTGTTTGTATAATTCCAAACAAAGTTGTTTTAAATCTGTTTTAAATATTATAATTTGTCTATCTTGTTTATCATCAGAAGAATCAGAACAATCAAAAGAATAAATTCAAACTAATTTTGCGTAGATATACTCTTTACGATTGTACTAACAAATGCATATTAATAAATTTAATTTCCAAGCAAAAACGTACTATTTTGCTTGCAATGTACAATATACTCGCATGTTACAAAATTTTCATCAACGAAACAATTTTTCTTCTGGATGAAAAAATTATTGGTTTTGTTGTAACAAAGATATTATTAAAAATATGGATAGAAATAAAAGCATCTTGAAAAATATGTTTCAAGCAAAAATTGTAAAATGCCAATATAAAATGATGGAAATCTCATTTTTTGATCTTGCTATCTATCTATCTATCTATCTATCTATCTATCTATCTATCTATCTATCTATTTATATTTTTAGTAATATTTTTGTTAAACGAAAACGAGTAATTTAGTGGTAATCGTGAAAGCAACGGTTGCAATAAACAATTTTACAAAATTTGATTAAAAAAGAGATATGACGTTTTTTATACATTTTCCATCTGATATATTTGAAGAGGATTGATGACATCATTTCTATGGCAACTTGCGCATACCATTGTGCTAAAAACTTAATGGTTTTGTACTTATAAATTAACTGAGGAAACACGTGGATAAATATTGGACGTATGTTTGGCTCGTTTCATTAAAAGTTGAACACTATTTCTGTCAGACTCATGCATTTAAATGTCGTCCTTTTGGCGGTCCGCAAGAACGGAACGCGGATAATGATAGCGATGGGCTGAAACGGGATGAGAAGGATCATTAGTGTACCTAATTCCGTAACAGCGGTATGCAACATTATAAATTATCCAACGAGTCTTAATCATCCGAAATACGAGGGGATCTTTAATATTATTTCCTTTCTTGATGTCAAATGATGGTCAGACTCCATCATTTGTTAGTACCAGCACGGCGAACGTTACTATTCATTTGTCATATTTCAACACTCCATCGCATAATTATTAAACTGAGAGAACATATAATTGAATCGAACAGGATTTGTTCAAAGTTACAATGCGCGAGTGATTCATGGCTGGTAAACGCTTCGTAAAATTTTAACAACATCACATCCTCGGCAATATGTGGTGCATGTTTTCCGATTTTTCAGGTTATTGCGTTCGCAACGGTGCCGTTGGTTTCAATTTGTCGTCGGGCAATCAATATGAGTTAGCGATTCTATTTTATGAGCGCTCTTCACCCGATGCGACGGTACACCAAGCGAAGGGAAAAGGAATGTTATAGCATCGGGATATCAATTCTCATGTAATGACACAATCGTAGTCAGTCGGTCGGATGTCGCTTTTAACTGTAGGTGGGAGGTGATTATGACGATCCAAGTCCGGCTTCGTTTTCCAACCCATTGTTTATCAAGTTCCCCTTCGCATAACAAGCATCAAAACACTTGGCGCCCCACTCTGGAGCCGTCGTAGTCATCTTCCGCCCCAATGGTTGCTTCTACTTTTCGTGGATATGCGAGGTATACTTTTCGAGGTAGGCGCTGGCATGGGTTAAAACGTGGATACCGAGAGGGAGGATGTTTATACACACACGCGCGGGCGCACATACACACACAACCGTCGTTTCTATCAGCAAAAAATGAGTTATCGTTTGGAATCTGAAGGCTCGGCGACGCCATGATCCAAATCGCCGTCAAGACAACGTCGGAATTTTTTCAACGCGCGATGTTCACGAAGACGCGTGAATGACAACTTGTAAAATGTATTCGTTTACGGCCATCGAACATTGTATACGCTGAAGTAAGGTAGTTTGGAGGAACATTTAATACATTTGCAGGATTTGTATGAAAAATGAATTTATTATAATCAATTACTGTCAAAGTCAACTCTGCTTCTTTTCTGAAATATTATAATCACGCTCACGTACGTATATGTACACTTCGCGAACATGATTATTACTTTGCCTCTACATATATTACTGTCAAATCTACATACTTCATTTATTATCTACATCGTTCACTATAAAACGCACGTTACTAAACCAGCAAAACCGTATGTTAAACCATAAAAACAATAATTCTTCATCGTATTGCATTGGGCTAAGATGCCTAGTATATATTTACAACATGCTTAAATAAAAATCAACTGTTTTGTAATTAGTTAATAAATAAGAAACATGCCTTCTTTTCAGATAAGTAATAACAAAAAATTCAACTATAGTATTTTCATAATACCTTTTTCAAAGCACACATATGTTACATGTTAAAGCAAATGCCAATTGACTTCATTGCCAAATTGTCACGAGAAAAGAACTTCCCAGTAATTTACTTGTGGCATTTTGAAGTAAATTGTTTCATTGCAACTGCTATCTTCAGATATTACTAAATAAAAAAAAGTATAAATGTATTGCACATTAAGTTGCGATAGTCGTGATATTGTGTCCGATCGTAAAAGTTCACCGATCTGTGATTATTCTTCAAGCATCCTCTGCGAAGTTCTTTCGAAATTCATGAATTGATTTGAAAAACATTTCTCGATTGAAGTGATATTATAGGAGTCTTATAGAACCATCAAACCAATCACCATTCTCCAGAACAAACGTCTCCTGATCAATCGAAAGCGTACTGGTTTTGTAATGAGGGGGGGGGGGGGGGCGCTACAGACACGGTGGCACCGGATGAGGGGTATTTCATTCATTTGAAGTCTTCATATTTGCCTTGTTCTTCGAAATTGTCCAGACAAATGCAATCCTTTGTTTATGTCCTCTTGTTCACAGTACACAAAAGCAAACATTTTATTAAGTACATATACATTTTAGTCCAATTAATACCATTATACCAAGTCTTCTTCACAATTATACGAATCTATTTTGTTACTGTTTTGGCGTGATATTATGTATACAAATTAATTTGAACTGCTCAGATTCAATCAATTGTAATAAGTACTGATTTAAGTTCAAATTTTTTATCTGCCATACTGGACATTGTCAATACATACTCTAAAACGCCCGAAAGGTAAAAAAATGCATTGACACATTGTATCAAAATCGCCATTTTTTAAAAGGAGTTCTTTAGTTACCTATGAAATGAAGCAAATAAACAGAAAATGGTGGACATTATTTCCAAATTTATAAAAAAAGTTCTCGAATTAATTTGTATGCCTAATGTATAATATTTTGCATTGAAGAACTTTTTTATTAACTGATTGTCACTGGTGCAAGAACTTTCTTAAGCCTTCACTAGCGGATGCAGGGTGTCTTGTGACCCAGGTTTTTATATAACACAATTTAGTTGTAATACCTACTCATGAAGTTATTCAGAAAACCATTTCATGTCAGAATTGTAAACAAATTATCATTTAGGTGTAACTTAACGCACATGTATTAGGATGACCCATAAGTAATCAATTATTTTGAAATCTAAAACAAACTTTGTAGTAAATTCAGGTTTTTATTTCTTAGTTTATTATATAATCTTCATCATTATCGAGGACAGTTTGCCATCTTCCTGCAAATTTTCAATCCTCCTCTTATAGAAATCCAGGCTTTGTGAAGCAAGATATGACTCAAGGTGCCTCCTTACATCTTATACAGAAGTGAATGTTTTATTTCTTAAATAATGCTCTAGAGATCTGAAAAGATGATAGAGGCAGCAATATTCGGTGAATACAGGGGGTGCGGTAAAACTTTCGATTGCAATTCTTTGATTTTTTCCTGAGTAAGTTTCGCTGTATGGGGCATTGTCAATTTGCAGTATTACACCTTTTCTGTGGAAAAAAGATGCCCTCTTTTTCAATAGTTCTAAATACAGCCGTTGTAACTGCTGACAATACAACTCACAATCAGCAGTAACTGTTTCTCCAGGTTTCAACAACTCAAAGGAAATTATGTCACGACAGTCCCATCAAGTGCATAGTAATATCTTTTTAAGGGATACACTAGGTTTAGGGGTTGATATTGCAGTTTGATTTGCAGAAAGCCATTGCCTGGAATACTTTACGTTATCATAAAGAAGCCATTTTTCATATCCGGCACCAATTCTGCTAAGAAATGGATCTCTACGAAATGTGGATAGCAATGAAGTGCAAATTGATCGACGAATATTTTTGTTGGTCTCAGGTAATTGTTGCAGTACACTTTATATGCACTGGTATTTTTTACAACCAAGTTTTAAAAGACTTAATTATCTCAGTTTTCGTGCTCAGGTTATTACACTGATCGGTTCCCAAGCCCTGCAATATCAATCAACTTAACTCAATCATCATAGCACAGTTAAAGAAATAATCATTTTTCAAATCCTCTTTTAGCCAGACCCCCCCCCCCACACACACACAAAAAAAAAGACACGTTTTTCCAAGGAAACTTCTCGGGACCAATCGGAAGTGCATCGTTTTTGGAGGGTTGTGGTAAGTCAGAGCAGTAGCAAACTATAGTCAGCTTGGATTAATAATTATTCGTGGACAAAACACGATGCTATCGATGTATCCTGGATCGCGAATTTCAGCTGACAGTACCAAGCCGAACGTGTGTTGGTGTAAGAAGGATGAGTGAGGCTAGGGCGGGGCGCCCTCCGGCTTGGCGACCGATGAGCAATGTCCCACCCCCGCCGTGACGGTGCCACGATGCCAACAGAAGAAGTATTCTTGCATTGGTCCAACGTCGTGGTCGTCGTCGTCGTCGTCGTCGGCATCGTCGGCGTCGTCGTCTTCACCGTGTCGTCGGTCGCCAGTGGCGGCGACGGTGTCGGCGACGCTCCATGGTTGGCGTCGAGGTTAGCGCCGGCCGGTCGCTAGAATCGGCGCCCGGCTGTCTCTTTTTCCCTTTCCGTCTCATTCCACGTTCCGTCCTCCGTCTGCACGGGAGAGCGGCCGTCGTTACGTCGTCCGTTCGACGGCGACGACATGGCTCTGCTCCCTGTCGCCGACGCCATCCGTCGCTCCTGCACCACTGCCACCCTTCCCCGCTCTTTTTTCCCCTCTTGCCGCCGCCATCGCCATGTCGATATATTTTACGACGATGTGTTTAGATAATGAAACTCCATTCGCCCCAAAAAATTTCCAATCCGACTGTCGCTCGGCACTCCCTCCACCCACTTGTTTGTCGATGTTGAAAACATTGGCAATTGACATGTAACACCGCCGCCGCCCGTTAAACACGCATTCAACTTACTGTCACAGGTGAACGATGATACCACTCTCTTGACTCCGTAAATGCAAATCGGCCGTTGATTCATCGACACATTTACTCATCGATGCGGTCGCTTCTACGCCTCAGTTATGAGACTTGATTTTGTAAAGATGCTTGTCCATTTGAGAGTAAAACTGTCTCGAGTTACTCTCGAGAGTCAAATTCGTTAGTGTTTCATTTTGCACGAAAGAAATAGCACTCTCCAATAGCACTCTTAATAGCGTCTACACTGACGAATTTGACTCTAGAGAGTAGCTCGCGACAGTTTTACTTTCAAATGGACACGCACCCTTACGCCACCTTCAGATGCCCGAATAACGTCAAACTTTATGGAATTTTTTTTTATAAAACTGTGGAAATAACAGTTGTTTTCTTGATATTTATGTTGAGGGTATACATCGAGGAATATATTATATAGATGTGACTACAAAAATATTAAAAAAGCCGTATTGTCAGTTGTTGTGCGATGGTCCTCCAACGTTACGCCCAGAAACGATGTAACAAATTGTGACGCCCAAGATTACGTAACATTAGAAAATCTATAATTTGATTGTTCACTGATAAAATACCTATCATGTACCAGGGGGATTTTAGAGAAAACATGAGTTTTGTACAAATGAGAACAAAATGAACATGAACATGACAGTTTTTATCCAAAAATGGACAAGCACATTAAGTGGGGAAGCACTAATGTGTTCAAAGTATTTTTAAAAGCACGCTTGGGGCAAAAACAGTACATTATTTGGAAATATTAATACTTTTAACTTGAAAACAATATTCTAATAGAAAGAAGGAGTTTGAGGATCAATATTTTTGAACATATCAAATTAAAATCAAATAATTCATTAATTCATTCATGAATTCATAAGTTAGCTTAATGGTACAGTAAATTGGTAATTACAAGTATCATACTTGTAAAGCTCCCGCGTCACACTTCAAACAGTACCTATGCTTTCAAATTATCTTCTAGTAGAAAGACGTTTCTCGTCTTCTTTCATTGCTTTTTTTTATCAAATGGAAGCTTCCCTAAACCAAGCGTCTACAGACGCTGTTTTCTAGATGGATCTAATTCAAATTCATGCAACGATCAAAGTATTTCGAGATCTGTCACGTTACAAAAAGTAACCCGCCCAATGAGAGGACAATAAAAAGCTTTCTTTGGCACCTATCCGGTGCCGAGGATCCGCTCTTGGCAAATGGTTCTCTTGAACGGACGTACGGACGAACGGATGGTGTCATAAGTTGACTCCATTTGTTTATATTAAAATATTATACTGGAAAAAAGGGCGGATATTAAATTTCCTCTTGGGAACGTTAACAGGGACGTCGGCAAGCAGCAACATCGTTACTTTTCAACCTCCCGATCCGGACTTATCCGCTGCGCGGGGACGTTTTAGTCGGCCGACTTTTTAAGTAATTATATTTCAGGCTTTACGGGGTCAGAAATCATTGTGCGGTTCGGTGGGATAGGGTCACGAAAGAGAGATTGAAAAAAAGCTTTGCCAAACGGCGGAGTCGAGCCAGCGAAAGTTCCGCTCGATTGGTTGTGTTGGGCCGGTCCTTTTCGTCGAAGAAGAGAGCCGGGGCATCCGAAACTGCTCCGTCTCGACGCTGTTGCTGGCGGCTCCTGTGCGTGGTTCCATCTGATCGCTTTCCTCATCTTCCAGACGCGGGCACGCTAGCGTCGGTCCATCCTGGTGTCGTTTAACTCAGACCATTATCCGTATACCACGATTACAGAGCAACGGGACCGACAAACAGGCTTGGGCCAGACCCCCTGGCACCCTCTTCGCAACCCCCTTTCCCTCTTTCTCGCTTCATCTTTCGTCCAGCCACGACGTGCGTCGTCATCGACTACGCAAACAAACCCGTGCACCGACTAACTTCACTCGAGGGGTGAATCCGGTTTACCAACTTCAAAAAATCTATTCCTTTTTTTACTTCCACCAATAGTAGCACGCATAGAGATTACATCCCGAATGTTTCAGACAGAAATTCGATGTACGGTAATGCTTCTATATACAAGGGGGACCAATATCTCAACGAACATTAGTGATGGGATTGATACCTGTTGAGGATATCATACGAGTGGAGTTCTTCTAATCATAAAACAGCTTAATGAAACGAGATATTATCGAAATAACTCATACATACGTACTTACCATATTCAAGTTGAGAGACATCAGTTCGAGTATCTCCTACGTAGCTTCCAGGTAGTAGATTTACATTGACACGTACGCTTTTGACACGTACTTTCTGCATATGCTTTATAGAGGTATAGAGGGGACCTCGCTAAAAATCGGATACACAAGTGAAACCAGGACGTACAATTTTTAAAACGATCTTACTCTTTGAGCTATTAAAAGTTCATATAGCATAATGAGGAACAATTTCCACGTTACCAAAATTGTCTTTAGATTTCCAAAGATTTAAGTGTTGTACGAGTAAATATCCTCAATTTTACCTTTTCTTGTTCAATTTAATTGTAATTTAATTATCTTACATTTAATTTAATTTAATTTAATTTTAAAATTTTTATTGAAATTACATATAGTATGACATACTATATCGGTATCCGTAGAGGTGGCGGGTCTCCTCGCCGTGGTTCCACCACTCCATTTGGTGGGGGCGGAGCGGGCGAAATTATACCATATCGCCCGCTCGTTTCGCCGCCCGCCGGGAGTGGAACTCACGTCCGAGGAGGAGAAGGGGGAGCTTGAGGCCCAGAAACGCCAGGCCCAGGCGGACGTATTCGCGGAGTGGGGGGTGCTCCTGGAACCCTCTACGCCTCCGATCATCCGGGCCCTCCTGCCCATATTTGACACATGGTGCAGGAGGCGGGGAAGGTTGTCCTTCCGCCTCACACAGGTGCTCTCCGGTTATGGTTGTTTCGGAGAGTACCAGCATAATATGGGGCAGGAGCCGACCACGCAGTGTTACCACTGCGACGAAGATGTGGACACTGCGCGGCACACCTTAGAGGAGTGGCCGGCCTGGGCCGAGCCGCGCTGTGTCCTTATAGTCGCAGTGGGCGGATGGGACCTCTCGCTGCGGACCGTGGTCGACCACATGGTCGCCAGCGAGGGGTCGTGGATGGCGGTAGCCTCCTTTTGCGAAGTCGTAATGACGTAGAAGGAGGCCGCCCGGGAGCGAGCGGCTCGGGCTCCACGAGGAGGGTGTGTGTGCGGGGACACCCCCGGCGCCCGCGAGTACCCCCCACGAGTAGGAGGACGAGGAATGGGAGGGCGCGGGGTACACCCCCGCACCAATTGATGCCTCCAGGAGAGGGGAGGGGCGGAGCGGAGTTGACGCGGGTGCAACCCTCTCTCCTTGATGTGCCCCCACCATTGGGGGGCGGTGGATTCGGGGGCTCGGGGTGTGAGCTGACCCCGGCCTCCGGGGGGAGCTTAGCTCCCCCCTTGTTGGCACGGCACTCCCCGGGATTAGTCTTGGTGGGGGGGGGGGGGGGGGCCGGCTGCCCCCGGGGGGGGGGGGGTTCGTGGGGGGTTTGGGTAAGTAGGGTCGGGGCGTGCCGGATCACGCTTCCGACGACCCTTCCTTCCGGAGGCGGCGTCTTCTTGCTTCGGCTAGGGCTGGTTCCTCTGGGAAACCGGCACCGAGCGGGGCACGAAGACTCCGGGAGCTGTGGGTGGACCGAGCTGGGGCTCGGGAAGCCCAATCCGAAGACTCCAGGGATGGGGACACCGGGCGGGTCCCTCCGCCCGGGGTCTTATAGCGTAGGCAATGGGGGAGGCTAACCCCCTCACTCGTGTAGTTTGTTAGCTGCGAGGTGTCCTGTTGAGTACTCGCGTGATCCACGCACCTCCCCTTTAGCTTAGATGGGCGTAAGGTTTAAGTGGGTAGCCTTTAGGGGTAGCCCCACATAACCCCGGCTTCCCCCAGGGAGCCGTGGTATGCGAAAAGCATTTCCTCACGATAAAAAAAGGGGGAATTACAGTGGGGAACAAGTCTTGATCTGGCAACTCTGATAAAACCACGCACGGTACCTTCCCCGCTTAGGTACTTCCCCTCACTATTACAATTCATCGTTATGTAGTAGTGCGTAAAATTTCGTCCTTGTTCCCGTGCCGCCGCTGCCAATTCTACGGCTGTACGTAATACTGGGAAGAGGTTTGACTAATGGTGGGGATCTTGCGGTTCTCGGAGGGGAACAGGTTAGAATACCCTGCTATAAGACACTATCCAAAACCATACAAATCTGTTATGAAAAATAATTTATTCCTACCATATACAGTGAAATCTCGTTGTACGTCAGTACCGCCGCTTTTTTTACTGACACTCATATACAGGGCAATCTGGAGACCTAAGAGTCATCCCTCGTGAAAGTCATAAGAAACCTATGACATAAATATGTGACTGACGTTCAAACGGAAGGAATATCCGTCTCCGATATAATGTTGCACGGAGAAGCGGACAGCGAAGCTCGAGAGCCGTCGTCGCCAGGGAATGGGCCACACATTGTCGGCTATATTGGTGTGAGACCAGAAGACCACTACTAATCCAATTACAAAATTCCTTTATTTTATTATGAAACTTTTATCAACATATTCGTGGCGTTCTTCTGATTAAAATGAAACCAAATATGATATATTTCGGATATAATTTATTTGTGTAACAAGCGATAAAAGTTTCGAACACAAAGAAGGACAGCATATCTGAGCGGAAGGAAAGAGCCGCGATCAGGCCTTTAAATAAAAAATTTAACGTCCTTATTATTAATTATTTTTTATAAGACTTTAACCAATATATTTGTGGCATTATTCTGATTAAAATGATATCAAACGCGATATAATTCGGATCACATTTACACTAATTTTCTGTTAATGTAATTGTTATGGAAAGACTTTCATTAAATTATACCATATTTGGTTTCATTTTAATCAGAAAAATTCCACGAATATGTTGGTAAAAGTTTCATAAAAAATAACGAAAAATAAAGAAGTTTTGTAATTGGATTAGCAGTGGTCTTCTGGTCTCACATCAATATAGCCGACAATGTTGTGACCGCGACGACTCTTGAGATTCGGCCACTCACCGTGATGGTGTGAGGTGTTCCACTGACTTGGAAACGTGAGGTTGGCAATGACGTACAACGAGATATCATTGTAGATACTGTTATTGTTTATTTCATGAGAAATATTTTTCAGTAAATTATAATCTATACCTGTAAAAACTATAACAATAAAATTAATAAAACTAAAAACATCTATCTGTAATAATATAATAATTGCATGTACAGCCATCTTTATTTTCTATAACATCCAACAGTCTCTTTGATATACATATATTAATGCTGGTTTTAATCGTTTTCTGATTTAAGCACTTCCAGTTTTCTTCAATGCAAATTAATTTTTTTGTATATTGAGACATCTTTCCTGGATAGAGTATAATTTTTTAACTGGTATCTCGCAATAGATTTTTATATATAACATTTAGGTCGGCAGATATTACGGGCCATGCTAAAATACCTATATTCTAGATTTCAAAGGAGCTTTACTATCTTTACTTTATAAATGTGAAGCTGAGTTATCGTTTGGGAAAATAAACTTTAATGTAACTGTATTATGTTCATATTTTACCAGTTGCCTATTCTATTATTCAATTCATACCAATCAATTTTGTAATTGTTTTTAACCTATTACGTCTATATCATGATACCATTGCCACTTATGTACACCACGGTGGATCTTAGCCATACGTGGTCAAATTTTTTGCGGGACTTTTTTTCCCACCTCCTCCTAAAATTGTGACATTAGGTAAGAAAATAATTCCTGTAAAAGATGAAGTTGATCGGAAAAAGGGAAGACGTGACACATTGACATTGAAGTTGCAAAAAACATGAAATTTTGTAGGAATGGGAATATTTGAAGGAAAGACCTTCCATTATGACTAAACATTCTTCTTGTATAAAAATATTGATTATACAATAATAGTACCAAAATGTAATATTTTCAACATAACAGTTAACGAATTATCATATTTTTGTAAATATGTATATGTTACATTTTACATATTTTATTGAAAGTACGAATTCTTTTAGTTGTGTTATACGAATTTATTAATGTAGTCTTTTTTGCGTCTGGAAAACGCTTTCTGTAGTCTGATTCAGTTTGCATTATAAATTGTTTTTCTTCTTTATTTGGCGATAGTAAATTGTTAAATTCTTGCAGAAGTTTGACTCGTCATTCTGCCGAATCATTAACTACAGCTAAAGTGTTTACTATTTTTAAGCCTACGTTATAACTGGGATCCCTTTCCCATTCTGAGGGTTCCTTATTTATAAAATATAGGGAAATTGAAAATTTTTTGAAAAAATTTAAAGTTCTTTCAGAAATAAAGGCTGCATAATTGCTACCAACGTACTCATTTACATCGTTTGAATTAACTACCAATCTTTTTATATCATTATCGCTATCGGTATTTAAAGCTATGACCATTTGTTGTTTTATGTGATGTGGAATATTGGGGAAAAAAGGCTACCGCTACAGTTTCGGATGTTAGATACCACAAATGATTACAAAATTTTCGTAGTTCTACGCAACTTACATCGTCATTGATGGCACTATACGCGCATAGATTTTTTTAAAAACTCATGGTCTTGTCTTGGAACTCCTGTAGAAATTTGAGCTTGGATCCATGCTTTTAAGTACAATTTCCTGGTAAAAATACAAGACTGACGTATTCTATTTTCTTCGTCCTTCGATAAAGTAAATTGATCTCTAAATAAAAATATTTTTAAAGAATAAATAGCCTTCGCCGTCCATCGAATATGACGAAATGCTCCTGGTGTTCGAAAGGAAAACTGTGGAATGGTTCCATTATGAGATATAATTACTACTTCAAGAAACTCTCGGTAGTCTTCGCGTGGTTGTTTCATTTCCAAATTGTACGATACAACCTGTATTATTTCGAATGCGTTGTCGAGTGACCTTTAACTACTTCACTTTCTACCTCCGATCTAAAATTAAAATTTGCTTAAGGCCAGAAACCAAATTATGATTTCATCTCTCTTTAAATCATGAAAGTAATAATCTAAGTCATTATGCACATCTAAATTAAAATGTATACATTAGGATGGACCTTATTTTTCGAGCATAAAATTTTGCCCCCATTGTTCTCTAAACTGTTCTGCGATCTATTTGTACACCGATTTCTACTGTTATCTATGATGCTATCAACAGAAAACTCAATGCGTGCATTAAGATGGCTCGTGTTCTCCATTAATTAGTATTTTTAGACTACCACTCGCATTTTATAAACAAATTGCGAGGTATTTTGTTAAATAATTAAACAGAACATAACGATTTCCGTCTAATATTTTAGAAACTTTGCTCTGAGAATCAAAATATATACTGGGTGTTCCACGTACCATGGACAGACGGATTGGGAGGTCATTCTGCACGCAAAAGCGAGTTAAAAAGAAAGAATAAAATTTTTTGTTTGACACCTCGTTTTTGAGAAAAACCAGTTTAAAGATTCGTTGGATTTGCGTGGTTTAGTAAATGTAAGATACTTCTCAAATAGGTCCTTGTAGGTTTTAAATAGGTGGCTTTTTAAATAGGTAGATCATGATTAGACACATCTGTCATTTCCTGTCTAAAATCCGCTGAATTTTCAAATTGAATTTATTCGAAAACGAAGCGTCAAATGAAAAATTTTATTCCTTCCTGTCAACTCACTTCCGAATTGATTGTCCACGGTACGCAAGACATCTTGTATATCCCGTTCACTTCGGTTTACTTTACCTTTTTTTCTTGCAGAATTTTGTAGAAACAAAATACTAAACAAGATACCATTAACTCTTTCAATTAACATTCTCTTCCGATACCGTCCAGTTTGCCTACTTAATAGAGGTTGTCTTAATAGAGGTGAGTTTTGTTGTGGTTAATAGGAAGTGTCGTCGATAGACTGTGGATCATTATGCAAAATAAAAATTGTCCAAGTCAATTGTAAGAAACTAAAGCTAAATGAAAAGGTGAAAACTTTCAAGTGGTATGAGAGAACCCGAAACAGTCGGCACGGACCGAGAATTTCGGGATTCTTGAGCACATTCGAGTTCGTGAATGAATCGGTATTCTTGACAATTTTCAAGATTATTTTCGAAAATCCCGAAAATTCTCAGGAAACGCGATATATTTAAGAATCCGTAAATCTTCAAGAACCCAGACTCGTCTCAATCCGATGCCCTCCTGGCTCGTTACGACCACTGAGTATAAGACATTTTCGAGCAATAATTATCCGAACTAATTAGGACCGAGGTGGTTCAGAAAATCGAATTGTTTGGATAATCGAATAGTTATAAAATTACTTATTAAGTATAAGAGTAATACTGCCGTAATTACATATGTGATATATATTACTCAAAATATATATATGCATATTACATACATATACATTACATACATATATATGTAATTAGCGTACATTCTCTTATTTACTCTTGCAGAAGTTTTTTTCGGCATTTCTTGACGGCACCCCCATGATTAAAAAATTCAATTATTAAAAAAAATCTGTAAAAAAATCGTACAATTAGTGCCCCTAAGATCGCTGCTGAGCTTGCAAACAACGCTGGAGTAAGTGTATGTGCCAGCGTTATTCATAATTGTTTACGAAATAATGAATATCACAGCCGAGTTGCTCGCAAGAAGTATTTCGTAAATGTCGCAAATAGAAAGAAGAGACTTGATTTCACGAGAGATAATATTAATAAGCCTATCGAGTTTTGGCGAAGAGTCATATTTACTGAAGAAGGTTTCAGTGCCCACACATGAGCATAGATGAAACTGCGTCGGCGCAGCCGGTTGGCGCGAGTCATTTGTTTTCGCGCACCAGCGTTCCCGCTTTTATATAGACAAGAGAGTATAGAGCGTCGCGACAGCATGTAAGCATGCGAGCGTATACTGTATCGGGAAAAACCAGTGTTTGAGTTCTATTAATTATATTTATGTGTTATAACTGTTTCCATATTTATTAACCTCACCCCCACAACAATGGTTATGGGCCCAGGACGCAAATAAATGCGCTGCATTGCTAAATAGTACACATAACATAAAAGTGAACACGTGGGGTTGTAAAGCAGTGCATACATACTAGGTACATAACGATAGATGTCTGCATCAAGGATGGAGAAAGAAAGTGATAATAGGGTATCCAAATTAAACAACAATAACTATCGTTCATGGAAGATTGAGATGAAATGGTATCTCAGAGGCAGAGGCTTACTGGATAATGTTCTAAGGAAGGTAGAGCTTCCTGCAGAGGCTACAGAAGCGCAAAGGGGAATGCACAATGCAATTGAGAACAAAGCAATTGCAGCAATAGGTCTCCACGTTGAAACAGACCAACAGGTTCACATAGAAGACTGTGCAAGTGCGCATGAGGCATGGACGATACTAGAGCAAGTCCATCAACCAAAGTCAAGAAAGAATTCTACCATTTAAAAGTGAAGGATGATGAGAATATGCCTGCATACCTTGCCAGGGCCAAAATAGCTGCAACGAACCTGCGAGAAGCAGGAGCAGAGGTAGGTGACAAGGATCTTGCGTACACATTATTATCAGGTCTTCCAGACAGCTACGAAAACCTCAATATGACGTTGGCAAACCTACCAGACGATAAGTTTACTTCAGCGGAGGTCCAAAGGGTATTATTGGCAGAGTATAACCGAAGAGCATCAAGAGAAAATGCTGACAGTGAAGCTACTCCCAAAGAAGCCTTATTCGTTAAAAAGCCAGAAGAGAAGAAATTCAAACAACCTTGGAATGATAAAGTCAAACCTAATCAGTGCTTTAATTGTAAGAAGGTTGGACATATGGCCAGAGACTGTCGGTCAAAACCTGAGAGAGGAAAAAAGAGGTACGACCCAAAGCCAAGGAAGGATTACGATGCATTTCTTGTGTCAGTGAACAATGTGGATATGGATGATGCTTGGTTACTTGACAGTGGATGTACACACCACGTATGCAGAAACAGAGAATGGTTCACAAAGTTCTACGAATTGAAATCAGAAGTAGTAAATACTACGGCGGACCCAAATAAACAAACCAGTGCAACCCTGAAAGCGAAGGGAAAAGGGAACATAGCCTTAACAACGTTGGTGAATGGTAAGAAAAATTCCATTATATTACACAACGTATATTACGTTCCAGATGTGCGACGCAATCTAATGTCCGTTTCGCAAATCGAAAAGAGAAATAAAGTACTACTGTTCAAAGAAGGGAAGGTCATAATAAAAAATGAAACGACCAAAAGAATAGTTTGCGAGGCTGAGCGAAAAGATGACTTGTATATAGTGAAGGCAGAGGTGGATGTGACCGAGTCCTCAGGAATAGAATCGCATGCGCTGAGCCTAAATACAAACGAAATATGGCATCAGCGTCTTTGCCATACAAGCCACGAAATTATCAAAAGAATGGCAGAAGAAGACAGAGTGAGAGGGCTGACTAACGCGAGGGATGATAAATTTGCGTGCGATGCGTGCTGCGTTGGTAAGGCAACAAAACTCCCATGTAAGAGACTCAGGGAGAGACAGACACAACAGGTATGCGAGTTGATTCATTCTGATGTTTGTGGTCCTATGCCTGTGAATTCAATCGGTGGCAGTAAATATTTCATTACCTTTACCGATGACTTTTCTCGAAAAACAATTGTTAAGTGTATGAGAAGTAAGGACGAAGCTAAGGTTCACATTAAAGAATACATATCCAAGGTGGAGCGTGAACAAAATAAAAGGGTCAAAAGGTTCAGAACAGACAATGGACTGGAATTCTGTAATAGAGAACTTGATGGATATTTCAGAGAGTTGGGTATACGGCACGAGCGGTCAAATGTGGAAACTCCGCAGATGAATGGCGTTGCAGAAAGGATCAACAGAACGTTACTGGACATGACCAGGTCAATGCTCGCTTCAGCCGGATTGTCACAGAAGTTTTGGGCCGAAGCGGTAACAACTGCGGCGTATATTAAAAATAGAGTGTGTCACACCGGGATCGATTATGAGGTACCACTGGCCGTATGGACTGGGAATAAGCCAAGCGTGTTGCACTTAAAAGTGTATGGTTGTTTAGCATACGCACGAGTTCCTAGACAAGGGAGAAATAAATTGGACAATCGAGCAGTGGAATGCATACTGGTAGGCTATAGTAATCGCACGAAAGGTTACAGATTGTGGTGTTCAACATTAGGAGATGTACTCACTATCAAACATGTGCGTTTCGTCGAAGAGAAGATAGGATCCGAATGGATATATAGCAAAAATGCACAGAGTTGGCGGTTCGACGAAGCCTGGTCGGAAACCGAGTGAGAAATGAGAGCTGCATTACAGCTTCGAAGCGAGACGATGGGCAGAGTTCGTCGGAAAGGCCTGGACGAAATGGAGTAAGTGAGGAGATAGTGGGGGTCAACACTCCCAACACAACCAAAAAGGTGGGTAGGCCCAAAAGGGTTATTAGAAATCCATATGGGCGCAAAGGAAAACCGAAGACGTCCGTCAGCGAACATGATTCCGAAAGTAATAATGTCGAAAGCGACATTGAGGCAAATTTTGTGGAAATAGTGGAACCACAGAACCTAACTGAGGCCTTGAACTCCCCGCAGGCAGAGGAGTGGAAGGAGGCAATGCGAGACGAGATAAATAGCCTGGAAAGCAGGGAAACTTGGAGAATAACCGAGTTACCTGAAGGGAAAAAGGCTATCGGCAGTAAGTGGGTGTTTAAATTGAAAACCGATGCAGATGGCAAATTAGCGAGATACAAGGCAAGGTTAGTAGCCCAGGGATTCACGCAGAAGAGAGGAATTGATTACGCAGAAACGTATTCGCCAGTTGCGAGTTTTTCTCTGATCAGAATACTACTAGCATTAGCAGCGGAATTCAACTGGTACACTAGGCACGTGGATATAAAGTGTGCGTACTTGTACGGGGAGCTGCAAGAGGAAATCTACATGAGAATCCCGTCATTACACAAAAACGAGGCAGAAAAAATCACAAGATTGCTACGCCCAATTTATGGTCTGAAACAGTCCGGAAGAAATTGGAACAGGGAACTGGATGACTTCCTAACCAAACGTGGGTTCCGGAGATTGAAATCATCGAGCTGTACTTACCTTAGAGGACAGTGGACAATTATTATCGTATACGTAGACGATTTATTTATGTTTTCGAGCGAGTCAGAGTCGATAATGCAAGTCGTACACGAGTTATCATTAGTATATGAACTGAAAGACCTTGGTGAGATGAGTCATGCACTAGGGGTGAAAATAGAAAGGAATGACAAAGGAGACATACGCATGTCACAAAGACAATACATAGAGACGCTACTACAGAAATATAGTATGATGGAATGTCGTGGAGTGTCTACACCATTGGATCTAGGAGTCCTTTTAACTCTGAATGATGGACCAACTACGCAAGAAGACAAGGATGCGATGGCGCAAACGCCATACAGGGAACTAATTGGCTCACTGATGTTCTTAGCTTTATATACGAGGCCAGACGTCCTATATGCAGTAACGAAGTTATCGCAGTACAATGCGAACCCGGGAAGGGTACATTGGGGTCAAGCTAAGCACGTACTTAGATATCTGTCAAGGACTAAAAATTATGGTATAGTATATGGGAACAACGGAGACACGAAGGTTAAACTATTTTGTGATGCGAATTGGGCTGGAGATCAAGACCATAGACATTCATTCTCCGGTCTTACCATGTATATTGGAGGGAACATTGTTCATTGGCGTTCATGCAAACAAAAATGCTTAGCAACGTCGACTATGGAAGCGGAATATGTATCCATGGCGAATAGCGTAAAAGAAGTCACACGGGTCCGCAATAGATTTTTCGAAGAGTAGAGTCGATAACCATAGGACGAAACATATCGACATCTCATACCACATTGTCAGGGAAAGTTTGGAAGACGGGTTGATAAGCCTGGAGTATGTTCCGTCTGATGAAAACCCGGCAGACGTATTAACTAAAGGGCTGAAAGGAACATCCCACCGCCGATGCGTGGAAAAGTTAGGTTTGGACACTGGAAAGTGGGGGATTGAAGAAGGTTCCAGTGCCCACACATGAGCATAGATGAAACTGCGTCGGCGCAGCCGGTTGGCGCGAGTCATTTGTTTTCGCGCACCAGCGTTCCCGCTTTTATATAGACAAGAGAGTATAGAGCGTCGCGACAGCATGTAAGCATGCGAGCGTATACTGTATCGGGAAAAACCAGTGTTTGAGTTCTATTAATTATATTTATGTGTTATAACTGTTTCCATATTTATTAACCCCACCCCCACAACATTTACTGACGAAAGTAAATTTAATATTTTTGGTTCTGATGGCAAGTGTACGGTCTGAAGGAAGAAAAATACAGAGCTACAAAAACAAAATCTATGTCCCACAGTAAAACATGGCGGAGGTTCGGCCATGGTTTGGGGTTGTATGAATGCTGCTGAAGTGGGCATTACACTTCATCGAGAGAATCATGGACCACAAAATATACCTAAACATATTAAAAACCCATATTGTAAGTAGTGCAGAAAAAATTGGTCTAAGAGACAACTTTATCTTCACTCAAGACAATGACCCCAAACATACAGCACGCGACACAAGAGAGTGGTTGCTTTATAACACACCACAATATTTGAAAACACCTCCGCAATCACCGGATATTAATCCGATCGAAAATTTATGGGATCTGCTTGATAAAGAAATCCGAACCCGGCATATTTCAAGTAAAGAACAATTAAAACTTGCTCTTCAAAAGGAATGGTACAATATTACTCACGAAATTACATCCAATTTAGTGGATTCAATGCCACAAAGACTGGACGCAATTATACAGTCGAAAGGCTATCCAACGAAATATTAATTTAATTTATTTTCGCAAATTATAACACGTTTATTGCTTTTATTACGTGTACGAATACTTTTTGTGTGCTAATTTTGAGAGACTTCAGACTGTTTTTAATATATCTCGTTAACGTTAACATTTCGTTAGTTTATTTATATCACATTTTGTAGTTGAAACATATAATAATTGTAATTGTGTTTTTGTTTTATAAAAGAATGTACAACTACATACAAAAATATATGGTTTTCTAGAACCAGAGATAAGGGGTTCTAGATAAGAGGTGTACGAATACTTTTTACACTCATTGTATATAACTTATATGAATCTACATACAAAACACCATTCTTAAATTTTCGTAGCAAGCCCAAAAAAAGTCGTAATAAGTAACTTTTATTATTTTTTTCGTAATTTCGACTAAATCACATTTGTTCAAAATTTTCATTATATATAATCTAATGACTAACCTAACTTGGCAGAAAAAGTAAAGTCGTTTGATTTATTTACAAAAAAGCTATGTGCTATGACCTCCCAAATAGCAAAGACACGTTTAAAGACGTCTTAGAGAGGTTCATAAATTTTAATCGATAAATCGATTTAAATGGATAAAGCAATATTTTATTGTTATTGTTACTATTTATTATAATATTCAAAGTATACATTAAAATTAAACATTAAGCATTAAAATTAAAATTCAACATTAACCATTAAAATTAAAATTCAACATTAACCATTAAAATTAAAATTAAACAGTACAATTAAACGTATTGATACAATTTTGTTAATAATTCTAAGATATGTTGTTAACAATTAATAATTACTAATTGATAATTAATCCTCAATAACCAATAATGAATAATTAATAATCAATAACCAATAATTATCCATTAGTAATCAATAACCAATAATTAATAATTAATCATTGATAATTAATAACCAATAATTAATAATTAATAATTATCAATTAATACAATCGGCCGCTCTCTTCAGCCACATCTGTATAGCTGCCTAGGAGTCCTTTTGGCTTTGAATCGTCATCACCTCTTGGGCACTTTAGGCACTTCAGCTTACAGCAACACTTCGAGTAGCAATCAGACAGATTGTAACCTAAAAAATTAACGTAAATTAAGAAAAGTTATAAAACAACACTGAAATAAATAAAGCAGAATGGTATAAGCAAAAACAAGAACAGTACATAACATACATAATAGCAATGAAAATACTTACTTATCTAAATAATATGTAAGTAACGACGTGCAATAATAATGTGGAATAAAGCTATACAAAGTGCCCAGTACACAACACTCGAACAACAATAAGGGATAGTCAGATACGACAGAAACAGCGCATTTGAACGAATATGAACACGTTAATGTAAATAAACAACGCGCGGTTAATCCGCGCAGTCGAAATCGCTCGAAAGTTAAATGAAACGCGGCCCTGAACGGTTCTAGGGTAACTGACGAGAAATCTTCCCCCACTCTGTGACCAGGTCCCAGGACCTTAATCACTTCGCGACCACGGACGAGTTATTTCGCGACGAAATACCGTTCGTATAATGACCACAGACGAGTTATCTCGCGACCCAATTTCGCTTACGCTGTGCCACAGACGGGTTATCTCGCGACCAAGTTTTCGTTCGTATATCACTACCGATGAGCTATTGTGATGATTATTGGGACTGGAGTTTTAATTTGAAAATATTTTTAGCAAAAATAATGTTTATGATGTTTTTCTTTTACATGAAATATTTGGAAACATGGATCCACACATAGTGCTACATTACGAAGCTACATCGACGTGGCATCTCCATCTACTATCGTGCAGACCTACTTGCAAACGAAACTTGGTCTCGAGATAATTCGTCTGTGGCATAGCGCAAGCGACATTGCGTCGCGAGGTGACTCGTCCGTGGTCGCGAAGTGGTTAAGAACATGTGGTCCTTATTCTTTTGAGAGAGGCACAGTCTTAGCTACATATAGGCCATAGAAAAGACCCCTTACCTTGGAAGCAGGAGTCAATATTGTTACGGTTACGGGGCATCTTCAAAGAATAAAACGTGTGGAATACCAATAAACCTTTATTAAATAGAGGAGGAGTACTCAGCTTTGTGTCTTCCCTGAGCAACGTTCGTCAACTGACTCTTTCATGTCTCCGTTGTATCGTCGTCACTCAGACGACGCGGCAACGAAGACCATTCGGCGCGGTGTCTCGATATCGTAACATATCGATACTCGTAACAATATATACAGTAAGGAGCAAAACAAATTACACACTATTTTGAAACAGCATAACTTTTTTCAAATCAGTTCAAATAACTTTAGTGTTTCTGAGAAGTTAGAAAGATTAGTTTATTAGACGAGGTGTAAAAAATTTTTGAAAAAAATTTGAATTGGTCGGAATCGCAAAAGAAATATTAACAATTGGTTTTTTCAGTTTTTTTATCTGAGTCTGTATTGAAAATTTAAAAAATGTGTTCTATTGACTCGAATAAATTATATTCATGCTGAAAATTTCATGAGTATTGGTTACTTCGTTTACGAGTTATAAACGATTAAAAGTGGAAAAATTGCCATTTTTCACGATTTTGGACTAAAAATCGCACTTTTAGTAAGACTTTCAGACCTAAAATGGACTTTGTAATTCTTAGAAATATTAATTACAATATAATGTCGAAGAAAGTCTACTTTACTAAATCGTAACACATAGCACGCATATTATATTATGTAAGATTGCGTATTATGCTGTATTGTGATATATAAAATTGTATAAGAGCGAAGAGTCCTCGCCATAGCCAAAAGGCAAAGCGATAATAAATAAATAATAAATAACACATAGTACAGAACAAAAAGAAGTTTCCTTTTGTAACATGGAATTTTGTGTGGTTTTATAAATAGCGTCTTAGTTGTCTACTGTTGTCGCGGAGTGTGGTATCACAGACGAGGTATAGGAGTAGACCAATCACCATATGGGGTTTCGTGTCTCACATGTAAACAACTGGTTTTCGTACGCCCTCTACGCTGACGAACAATAAACGTTGGAACTAGATCCACAAAAATGATCAAATCTGGTCAAATACAAATGATTGACGAGTTATCTACATATCTGATGTTATGACTATATGTTCAAATTATATTTTTTTGTTTGATGTCATTATGTTATATATTTACAACACAATACAATATTAATAAATATGGACACCACGTTTCCAAATTATAGAAATACAATTTTCGTAAATCTTGAACATCAATAACATTTCTCCATACGTCTAATTATTATTCACATTTCTACAATTTTTTAACACTATTAATACGCATCCATTTTGAATATATTTTGTTACTGAACTTGAAAAAGAAATTAAATTGAAATTAACTATATATTTTTATGTATATTTCATTTAAACAACATAAATTTTAGCTTTAAAGAATCATGTAAAATATCAATTAATATTAATTGTGAAATTCGAAAGAGTTAAGAATTAATTAATCAATAATTATGTAGTTCATCGTTTTTTGCGAGATGTCAATCTATTTCATTACTGACTCAGAACGTAGTTGTATTATTTTCTTTCACGTTTGTAATGAGAAAATAAACGACGAACGCAACAGTACGACACATACGAACACTGCCGCATTCATCGAGCTCGATCAGACTCGTTCAGCCGTGATGCCAGAATCACATGACGCCTTCCACGGCGCCGGGGGGGGGGGGGGCGGCTTCGCGTGCCGTCGTCTCCTTACGTTGCTTCTACTGCGCGTGCGCTACACACAAGCGTACCTGTATTCTGTCCGTGTGAGCTGCCTGCTCGGCTGTTTGACGCGTTTCACCGAATTCACGTTACCAAAGTTTCGAGCGCTTAAGCCGCAATCGATTCCCGGTTCGGCGAGGCGCACATTTTGCTACAACTTTTAAACTAAAAAAGATATCAATGCGAAATATATACTAGAAATCTTTTTTAAAGATCGGGTTTCATGGCGCATATTGAAATATGTTCTATATTTTTAAATAATTTTTTTGTTGATTTTTAAGACAATGCCGGATAAGATGGTCAAAAGTGCCTCCAAACCAAATTAATTTTTAGTCGTACCATGCTTAACAAAAAATTACGAAAGAATTCATGAATATTCTATCTAATATCATACACGACTGAGATCTTTTCAAAATTTTTGGCTATGAAATCGATTTTTAAAAAAATCCGAAAGCCGATTTTATATCGAAGTTTTCAGTTGATCACGTTTATGTTATTATGTTATTTGTGTCTCATCGTGATTATTGATGTGTAGTTTTTACAGATTTTCCAGATTATGCAAACATGTTTAAGAAAATTGGATAATTGGATGTCCAATCATTTGGAGAAAGTGTACATTTCGAATTGAAGTTTCAGAGATACCAGTTTAGTAGTTAGATATTATTGAAATGATTTTAATTAATGTTTTATAAATTGGATCGTCGTTAAAAAACCAAAATCAATTGTTTCGATGCCTTCTGACCGTTTTGTAGACGTATTATGTTATATTGAACATTTTAAAACTGCAATATAAAATATTTTATTTGTGTTACATTTCAATATATCACTGTGACACTCAACAGTTTCGGTTGGCGCAGGCCGTAACGTCTCCGATTGAGAATCTTTTGGTCCGAGATCGATTTTTCAATATACCTTCATAAAATTGTGACAAGTGAATTGAGGGGCTTTTCCTGGTGAAAATGAGTCCAAACACGATATCACATTTGGACTATCTTCAATAAGATTTTAATTTTTATCGCAACATTACGTATCAATAAAATTGTTCGATTACACTCGAGTTTGGACTCATTTTCATAGGGAAAAGCCCCTCAATTCACTCTTCGCAATTTTATGGAGGTATATTGAAAAATCTAAAAGTTTCAACTTCTATTCCTGCACGATTCTCCATCTGCTTACATTGTATGCCGTTAGTTAGTCGCTGGGTCTTTGAAGTTCGGCGCTCGCTGGACCTCGTCGCCGTTTATTCGATTTGGCAAAAGTTATTCGAAGATTTATTTGAAGCCTTTCAATAAAAGATACAGATAAAAGATGAAAAAATGATTCCAAGTTCAAATAAATCCGCTTCGAATAAAAAAATCTCTTTATTCGACAAAGATACTTTTTTTATTCGAACCTTCAAATAACGAATAAAGATAAAATATCTTTTATTCGAATCGTTAGTTAAATAATTTGTTATCTAAATAGTGCCCATTCTGTCTGGAATGCGCTACGCATTCGATTCCCGGTTCGGCGAGGCGCACATTTCGCTATAACTTTAGAACTAAAAAGATACCGAAATGAAATTTTAACTAAAAAAATTAAAAAGAATCGGTTTTAATGGCATATACTGAAATATATTTTGTATTTTTTATTTATTCTTTTTGTTTTTTAAATTTAATTAACCTTTAAAAATGTTGTTCAATCTTTTTTCAATCTCAAATCATTAAATTTATTACAATATATATGCTGCAAATGAAAAGTAATATCAGAAGTAGATTAAATAAGTAGCAATTAAATAGTCAAATAAAATTAGTGATATCAACGTCCTATTTGTTAAAATTAAAAAACTACGTTCTTAATTTGGCTAATATTGAACTAATTCAATTTCTTATTATTATGTTGTTACACTGTTGTAATTGTAATTGCACAGGGAAGAAGACTGATGTAGTAGAAAGAACAGGAAAAAAGTGTTCAACAAAAAAAAAATCATTCCATGCGGGATTCCATCCGGGACCACAATATTCTTAACCGAAGACGTTACGTTATTATTATTATTACATCACGTCTCCTTCGATGCACTCGCGTAACAGGCGTAATACAATTAAAAGGAAACAACATTCAGAGATTTAAAATTCTATCAGCAACAACGCCATCGTAGAATATTGGTTCCACAATATTAGTTCTGGATGATACGGTAGGGGCTCTAGAGCCCCCGAGCGTGAGACAGAAAAGTACATTGGGTGATTGGTCTACTCCTATACCTCGTCTGTGGTGGTATAATAAATATCCGGTGATCAAAATGCGAATCAGGTGCAACGTAAGCTAACGTGTCCTCCAGGAACAAGAATGCCGCGGTATCGGCCGGTAAAGAAACCCAAGAATAGCCTGTAAAAATTAGTATCGACGGGAACTTAACCTCTATATCGTGAGGCAAGCGCGATTCCATCGTACAGAAATGTCATGGAATATCGTGAACTTATCGTAACTTATATCGGGCTTACCATGTAAACCCGAGAGTAACTTTGACTCCGCGGATCAATCTGCTTTACGCAATCTGCCGCGTTACATATTAATAATAACGATAAGATTACTCCCGCTTAGTCTTGTTGTGGCGTAACGTAGGCGAAACAGCGCGTAACGATGTCTCGGATTGCGGTGAGGATGAACGTAGGCTATACACGGGCTAGTTAGTTTCCCGACTATCGAGCCGGCCCACGGTCACGCGGTGAAGTGTACATGTTATTCAAACCTGTCGGTGCCGTTGCATCTTCGCCAGGCAGCCTACTCGTTTCACGATTTCGTCGCATTGTGTATCGGTCGACTACTGAAATATGGACGCAGCTTCGAACGCAACATACTTAGGGCTCGATCTGAGCACGCAGCAGGTAAATCTCTCTGAAAACAAATCTCATCATCGTCGACCTGCATTTCATCGTGTCTATCCAACGCTTTTTTTTCGAAGGAACATAGTCTACGACACGATTTCTTATCGAACAAAAAAGCTTTATGGTTGACGTGTGTCATGGATGACAATCTCAGCCAGTCAAGCCTCATTTCCCTTGTTCCCTTCTTCTCCCACTATTTATTTCTATTTCTGACTCTGTATCATCCGCTTCGCCCAGCTTTACTTATTGCCTGGAAATAGTTCGCGGGGTTCTACAGCAGCAACGCGAAGGAAGTTGACATTCGTTTTTCCAGGCAGTACTTTATCCTTTAGCGGTCAACAGCGTTCAGTCACTGGTTGGACCGCACATCGGCCACCACGCATCGGCCATCACGCGTGTGCGCCGCTTAACGCGCGTTCCTTTTAAACCACAAAATTTCTCTTCGCAGAGAGTTTTGCGACGGAGAACATGATAATCGAGGCATCCCGAATTCAGCGGGACTTTCATTCGAATTTGTGTGACAACTTTGTGTAGCTTTTATGCACTCGTAACAAAAATGAGTAGATCAAATGTGAAACAGTAAATACATTTAAAGAATTCAAAAATGCTATTGTACTTTCTTCAACTAAATAATTAAAAAATGTTAAAAAAAGAAACAGATGTTTACGTAGCTCTTATTTCTTGCAATTAAACTCGTAAATTCGTATGAACAATTTTTATTTTGCATGAAGATCCGCAGTTTAGTGATAAAACGTTTATGAACATTAATTTCCCGAAAATAGGAAAATCACCTTTTCAAATTAGTTTATCTTCGTGAAGTTCAAATGTGTGCTACGGAACGTGCTGTCTTATGTATATTAGACAATTGTAACAATGGTTTGCTTTAACTTTATTGCGTGCATCGAGCTTAATTTATTGTCTAGTCCCCTGCTTTTGCATGTATTTAAAAAAAATTTTTTAAATGTACTTTTTTAGCTATTTATTATTTTTCATAAATCCTCTTTATTTGCACGCTCAATGTATGAATTCGTTTGAGGCTTTAAAATATTATAAATAGTAAATCTTCAAGTTTAGCCCTATAATCACAATTTTAATTGAACTTTAAATAATTGGACAAACTGATTTCCATGTAATTATTTTCTTAATAATATCCTTGATTGACTTCAGTATCTTAAATGAGTATTACACTTGAAATTTAAGGAAGACGCTGAAGGATTACTGTTCCCGAAATTAATTTCAAAATATTGATTGTAACGTATGATCCTATATATCTTCGGTAAACGGAAACATATCGCTGAAGATTAATATAAACGTTTCGTGGCATCACCTTCTTCATGCTGGGTCACAATTATCTAACACGATGATAACACTGAGCACAAAAAGAATATGCGCAAAAAAGCTATTTTATTACATGAAAACGGACGCGAGTCCGGAAAAGATAATATAATTAATAAATTTTTTCGTAGAAAGACGGTAATTTATTTTTAACCTTGTAATGTGTTTTATCTGATTTTAAAAATGTGTACTTGCGTGCTAAATTATTTTTAAACGATGACAAGTGTTCTCGACAAAACCCGAATAAGTTCACTTTCTGCCAAATTGAAGTCAATTCTCACTTTTCTTGGCAAAATTTATATTTTTATTATTTAAAGATTTTGTTAATATTATTTAAACAACTTAAAATTTGATAAATTCACAAACCAAAAAATAATCAATATTCGGAATTAAAAACATTTTTAATAAAACGATACGCAAATATTTCGAAAAAAATAATTAAAAATGTAATTTGCTTTTGTTGTTGTACTTTTTTTATTAACTTAATCGTTACATTTTGTTTATTAATGTTTAGACCATTGTTTTTCTTAAATATGTTAAAATTATGTATACGTTACGTGTTTAACCTAAATTTTCTTTTAAGTAGCAAAAGTACATATTTTTTAGAATCAATATTTAGTAAAACAGAATTGAACTGCTTTTAGATATAGCACAGTCATTAAAATATTTATTGATAGCTTTTCAGTAGCTAAAGCGTTAATGTATCTCATGCTTTCTTGGAAAATTGTCCGAATACGTGTAAACGATAAAGTGCCATACTCGTTTTGAGTAAAATATTGTTACGGCGGCATGTTCCATATAAAATTACCGTAAGGCAAAGCTGTTCTGCAATGAACAACCCCTAAAGAAACAGTAGAAGAGAGGATTTTCCAAGAAACTGTTTTATCAACTGATAGTTAAGAAGTCGATATCTGACCACCGAATAAACCAGATAAATAAAATCGATATACCAAATATAATTGCATATTTCAATTAGCTATAAAATGTTGCGACGCGAAGTACCGATCGAAATTCGCAAGTATATTCAAGAATATTTCATAAGTAGAGTGTCTATATATATATTTGGTTAATATCTTTTCGCTGCATAAGGTACGCAGCCAGCCAGTTCTGCTTCGAGCAAATTTTGGTCAATATTTGTAATCATACTGTGAAAGCAAAAGGCGGTTATTTTGATGCCAAGTCCATGCTTGGAGCAGAATTTGGTCCTTATTTGCTATGAATTTGACGACCAAAACATTTCGACAAATTCGGAGCCTAATGCGGAAACAGATGGCTCGGTATTTGAGTGCAAAGTTTGCAGACGGAATTCTGTGTCAAATCCATATCAGATCCATGCCAAACGTTGCCCTCGTGAAGAGGGCAGATCCGTCGCACTAATAAGGAGAGGCCACGACCTTCACGTCACCGATTCGGTTGAAACTTTGCACACTTATAGATCTTGTTCTCCTGTTCACGAATATATACCATTATAGAGGCAGATACCAATAGTTTTCAAGATATTGACGATTTAAGTTTCATTATTTCGTATCCAATGCTGTATTTTTTCTACCCTATAACACGAGTCGGTCTGGCGCGATGGTACACAGGGACAAATCCTGCTGTTGACTAACGCTTTTTTTTATTTCATTGTGTTTTATCATTGCATATTTATATTATTAATTTTAATCATAAAATTTGCATTTGCATTTTGAATTACAAACAACATGTATTTATTTAATAACAACAGGTTCATTTACTATTATTATATATTAAATATATATATTAAATTTTAAGAAGTCTTTATAAATATCTTGTGTTAACTTTCCGGATTTGGAACAAGTTACTATTACGTTTGTGTGATGTGACATAAGTTTATCTACCTTTTTTTGAACAAGTGCGGTCTTTTCTCCCGTATATTTTATTGTCCTTTCGAACGTTGATAGATACTGACATCCTGCCTGATCCGTGTTGATTATATAATTTAAATGGAATTGCGAGGTGATATATTTTACTGCTTTCCGATAATTTTCGGCGGCCTGCTATATTTTGTCAATATGAAACCGGTACTTATCATTATATGCATTGAAGAAAAAAATTTTAAACTAATCATTAGAGGAAAATTCAAATTGTATCACTGCGAGCATGAATGGTAAGTAATATGACCCGCCGTTTTCAAACTGCGTCACGTTCTCAAGAGTTTCCTCGATCTCAAGGGCGTCTCCTCTGATGTCACTGTTTATTGACAGTTTATATTGCATTTTCGATTGAAATTAATAATATAAATATGCAATGATAAAACATAATGAAATTAAAAGAAATACGCTTAGTCGACAGGATTTGAACCCTGGTCGTTCGACTGAAAACTTTTTTTTTTTTTTTTTTTTTTAAATATGTTTATTGAATGAAAGATAATTACAGTCAGTGATAACAGGTAACAACAAACATAAAAAAATAACCACTCAATATTGCGTTGATAATTGGATGTTCGCTTATATGCGAATCTCTCAGTTATACATATCTTTGGGCGGTGGTTGATTTTGTAGGAACTATGTACCGGTTAGGTTAATATAAGTAATACAAGGTAACTTAGTAGGTAGTGGGGTGGCGCGTGGGGGAAAAACTATTTAGTTAAAAATATAAAACCCCCTCATCCGTCTTTGGAAAATTGCTTAGGACTACTTAGACTACGACTTAAACCTAACTTATTACTAAATTAAAAAAAAAAAAATAAATAAAAAAAAAACGTTATATACATATTTACAATGGAGGTGGCAATCGTGCCCTCAGTATAGTCGCTTTTTGAAGGAGGATATCTATTTTCGGTCTTAATTAGTTATTCCTGATGGGGTGATGGGATCTGTTTTTTCTATCAGTTAGTTCTCTCATGTGAGGGTCATTTGGAGACAGCCACCAACATTTTTTCTTGTCTAAACGTTGGAAGTCTAGGCGGTCTACCTGCGGTATTGCTTGAGAATACGTAAATTTATCTCTATTGAGTGCGAAGTCAAGGTGGTGGTACGCTATTCTTTTATCCGCTTTATTGCGTCTCCAGTGGTAAATCATGTTTATGTTTTCTGCGTTCTGGATGAGACCAGACTTGTCGCAGGAAATGAAGGCCTGGGGGGTGGTGTATCCATTGGTAAGTTGTTGCTGGGAGATGGATGGATCTTGTTGGTATAGGGAGTGGATTATTTCGTTGTCTATGGAGGGGAGTTTGTTGAAATAGTTCCGAACTATTTTTATGATGAATGAGTCGATTCTAGTAATGCCTGCCGAGTTGTATATTTTTTGGTTACTAACATAATGCTTCCAATTTGAATGTTGAGATCTGTAAGTTTTAAGGCATGCTCTTAAGCATTTTCTTTCGAGGCAGCGGATTTTTTCCATTGTAGTATGGTTGCAGTTCCACCATACTGGAGCTGCGTAGGTAATAATGGGTCTAATGAGAAGTTGGTACAGAATGATTTTTGTTCGGTTGGATAGGTGTTTGTTGTAGAATATTCTGCAATTGGAGATAAAAGCAGTTCTCGTTTTGTTAATTTGAATGTCTAGGTGTTTGTTGCCTCGGATTAAATGGTCAATGTGGACTCCAAGGTATTTTACTGTCTTTTTGTGAGGGATAGATTTTAGAGTGGTGGTGCCGGGTATCATTACTGAGATTTCGAATTTATTGCTGTCGGATTTTTGCTTCGTAGAAAGTCTGTGTAGAGGTTGTCTGAATAGTATAGTTTCGCATTTAGTGGGATTTAATCGGAGATTCCAGGATATATAATATTGGTTTATTTTCTCCGTGAGAAGTTCAAGGTCGTCTCGTACAGTTTGTACTTTGTTGCCGGTAGTGTATACGATAAGATCGTCGGCAAAGGCTAATGTAAAGGAGGTTCCATTTGTGTTGAGGTTGAAGAGCTTTGGGAGGTCGCTTAGAAACAGGTTGAAAAGTATAGGGGAGTTGACTGTTCCTTGTTGAAGACCTTCAAGAATTTTGAATTTTTGGGTTGAGAGAAGTTTGCCGTCCCATGTGGAGAAAGTTTTATCGCTTATCATATCCCAAATTGTGTAAAGGAGCCATTTGGGACAGTTTTTCTTATTCAGTTTGTAGAGAAGACCATTAAGCCAAACTGAGTCAAAAGCTTTTTCTAAATCAAGAAGTGCAGCACCGACGAAGTGATTTTTTGCAACTGTGATGTTGATGTCAGATAGGAGTTTGTGGATAGCATGGGTGGTAGAGTGGCGGTGTTTGAAACCGAACTGGCAATCTGGGATTATTCTGTTATTGACGTTAAATAAATTGATATATTTATTTATTACTGCTTCATAAACTTTGCTGAGGCTCGGGGTGAGGCTTATGGGTCTATAGCTAGAAGGGTCGTGTGGATTTTTCCCATTTTTTATGATAGGCAGGACTTTGGCTTGTTTCCATTTTATACTGAAGTAGGAGCGGTTAAGGGCGTTATTGAAAAGGGTGGTTATGTCTTTGATTATGACTCTTGGTAGGTGTTTGAGAACTATGGGTGGAATGTTGTCTAAGCCGCATGAGGTTTTGTTCGGTAGGTTTTTCAGTATGTGTTCTATGGTCTGTGGTAAACAGAAGGGGTGGTCTTGGTTGATTGGGATTGTTGGTGAGTATGCGTGGTTGTTGTCATTGAATTGAGTGATGGTGATTCCGGCTGATCTGTCAGATGTGAAGTTGTTTTTTATTGCATCGACTGTGGAGTCTACAATACGTTTAAGTGGCGTGTCTGTATTGAGGTATCTTGGTGAGTTAATTGTCTCGTAATACGCGCCTATGATGTTTAGTATGTCGGATGGAGAGGAGAATATGTATTTGTTGTCGGGGGTTTTGGTGTTGGGTAGCGTGCAACCACTTTTTTGGAGGATGGAGGTATTGTTTTGAGGGATGTGTAGTTCTTTGATGGGGGCCAGATGTTTTGGGCGGAACATAGCATTTATTTTGGGGAAGAAAGTGTCGGAGTCTCTATAATCTATACTTTTGATGAAATTAGTCCAGAATTGTTCTATTGATTTTCGGAGTTCGGAATTAAGTTTTTTTGATGTGACTTTTAGAAGTGATTTTACAGCTTTGGAAATGGGTTGGCGTAGGTATGGGTCGTGACGGCGGAGATTGTGCAGCAGGGAGATTATGGAACTTTTGTTTTTTTGAAGTTTTATGATTTTTTTGTTAAGGTATTTGTGAATACTGTTGGAGCTTTTGAATTTCGGTATGTTGTTGGAGATGGCGAGAGATATGCTTTCGCTGATGGATTCGATGTGTGAGTCAATTTCTGGGATTGTTAGGTTGCGGTTGTGCGGAACTATGTGGTTGTACGATTTGGCCAGCTCATTGGTGAAGCGGGGCCATTTTGTTGCTTTATAGTTGAAAGTATGGGACTCTGGAACAGGGGACCAGGGAAGGGAGCTGGAGTCAGGTAAGGAGAAGGTTAGTGAGAGGGCTGCGTGGTCGCTGTCGTAGGGGAGAGTCTTTGCTTTACCATTGATACTGTTCGTCAGGGTCATTCTGGCATCAGCGAGGCAGATATCTAGGAATGACTGGGCCGGTTTGAATGTCGGGAGTTCCGGAGTAATGATATTTGATTTGTATGCGATACCGTGATTTTCTTCCCATATTCGTAGGTATCTGCCTCGTTGATTATCCACTCTGTCTCCCCAGGCCTTGCGTCTGGCGTTTAAGTCTCCTGCGACTATAAAGAAGTTGTTTTCGGAGTGCAATTTTAAGGCTTCTAAAAGAGTGTTCAATTCTGTAATGAAGAGTGGTCTATTGTCAGATCTCGCGTAAATGCTGATTAGGTATAGATTTTTGTTGTTGAGGAGTCGGATTTTTACTACGGTGAATTCTATGATTTCAGTTGCGATTGCAATTCTGATTCTTTCGAACGGGATTTCTCGCTTTATTAGAATGGCCGTACCACCACCTTTTTTAGCGTTGGGTCTATCTGATCGGATTACTACATAGTTTTTGAATGATAATATATGTTTAGGTGTGAGCTTGGTTTCGGAAATGAAAACAGCATCATGGTTCTGTGTTTGTAAAAAGTGTAGTAGTTCTAATCTTCTGAGATTAGTTACTATTGAATTTACATTTATTGCTGCAATTCTGATCAGATTTGGGTGGGGGTTGGGGAGAGTGAACTTAATTATTAAAGAGAGAGTTTAGAATGTACTCTATTTTTTGCGTATTGCTGGCGATCTGGGCTGCTAAGGTTTGCAGTTGGTTGCTGAATATGTCCATGAGGTCACCTTTAAGTTGTTGTGCCCACAACGGTGGTCGTGTGTTTTCGTGAGGTTGATGGGTGTCATCGGATCCCTGATCTGTGCTTTGAGGGCCTCTTAATGGTTGGTAGGTTCGGGTTGATAGAGGTGGGTGATGTTCTACTGGTGGGATTGTTCTTGCGCTTTTGGTTGCCTGAGCGTATGATACGTTGCCACGGACTGCTGCGGATAGGGAGTTGAACCTGTTCACCGCTCTGTGGCGACGGTTCAGTTCTTGCTCCTTCTTCTTTTGGAGGGCGAATTTGATGTATGGACACCCTTTATACGAAGCGGGGTGACCTTCTTGCTTACAGTTAGCACATTTAAGTGCTTGTCTGCTTTCGTTAAGCGGTATTGTGCATTTTCCTGGCTCATGAGATTGAGCACATTTCACACATCTAAACTGCAAAAAGCAGTTCTTGCTCGAATGCCCTAGCCTTTGGCACTTCCTGCATTGGAAAATGGGCGGCTTTCTTAGCTGCTCCCACTTAATCCTCTGGTGAGCTAAGACTTTAATTTTGTAGAGCTCTTTTGTATTGCTGTCTGGTGTGGTCTGGATGAGGTGGTGGTGACGTTCAGGATGGTTTCTATCGTACTGGAATTTCGATAGTTTTATTATGTTTAAGTTAGATATGTTTAGCTCCTTAATCTCACTTAAAATGTCCTCATCGGTAAAATCTCCTTTAATTCCTTTAATGATTATTGACTTTGGTCTTATGTTTTTCGGTGTGAAGGTGTAGTGTGGGATTTTCATTTCCATTAGACGTTCTATAGTGGGTTGGTGGTGATCCATGTCGATGAGGTAAATTGTATGGTTTTGATTATCTACTTCTTTCACTGTGAACCTATTGTTAGGGATTTTTAGTGATGCTAGTGTGGTGATGAGGACTTTCAAGTTTGAATTGGTTGTATATATTGGTGGCGGTTTTGGTGGTTTGGATGAAGTCCTCGTATTGGTGGTTGGGTTTGCAGTGTCCCCGTTTTCTTGATCTATGGATTTTCCTTCGATGTCTAGAGGGAGGAAGCGATTTTCGATGGGGATGAAGTTGGCTGTATTGCTTTCAGTGCCCCTCGCGGTCAGTTTGGGGGTTTCCCATTCTAATTTCGGTGTGGTAGAGATCGATGTGGGTGGATTAGATGCATCTACAGCCGTTGATGGTGGTGTTGGCGCTGGCGATTGAGATAGTCTAGGATTGCGCCCGGAGTTTAGGTTAGGCGCGACATTCGATCTTCGGTTGAGGGGAATGCCGTTGTCGTTAAGAAGATGTTTGTATAGTCTATCAATTTGAAATGAATTCAGCTTAGGGGTTTTATGGCTTCTGGAGCTTGGATGTTGGTCACTAGCTGAATTCTCTTTGTCCGAATCCGGTGTGAGGCTGCGTTTAGCGCCATGCTGGATCGGCGTGTTTAGGCCATCCATTGTCGTTATCGGGGATTTCAGTCCTTTGCTGGGTAGCAAAGGAGTCAGGAATTTATTTCCCCAACCATTAGGCACTGTGTCGTACCTACTGGACCGATACCGCTGCGATTGAAAGCCGTTAAAACACTTTTAACAGAGCAATTTGTAGGTTGTAATCACACTGAATGACACGATGTTGACTCGGCGAGAGTTCACGCGAGACTCCTTCGACTGAAAACTTGGCACGCTACCGTGGCGCCAGACCGACTTTTTTTTCTTAAACAACATTTTTTTTATTTCATGACCGACGATTACAATTCTTAAAGTTATACAAAAATGTGTAAAAATATAAACGTTTTTGTTATATAATATCTATAGTCTTACAGCTAATGTGCTTTAGACAGACTTGATTTTATTGCGCTTAACATTATTGCGAGGTACGCTACCTTTATTTGTTCTTTGGTATATGTTTTGGTTTTGTTTATTTAAGCGCCCAAAATGGTTTTACTGGTCGGTGTAAAATGGCGCTTTTTTTTTGGTTCGTTTACTTACATGCTAAGTTATGCTACTTTATCTAATTATTTACAGGATTGGGGGGGGGGGGGGGTACAGAGGGGGATTTTTTGATATGTACAGTATTTACATAGTGTACTTATACGATTGTTTTTAAGCGCTCGAAGCGAGTTATAAAATGATTTTATTTTTGGTCTGCTATTGTAATAACTCCGGATTCGTGTAGTGTGAGGTGGGGAACAGAATTTGGGATGAGAGAGAGAGAACCACCAGTACTTTCCGACTGTAAATGGGGTATTGCGTTTGTCTCTGTCTGAGAGTTGTTGACAGTATTTGGTTGTGTTTTGTGGGTTTGGGATACATAATGGTGTGTATGTAATGGCTTTTGTGTTGCTTGACCTTTTTATGTGATAAATTAGTGGAATGTTGTTGGTGTCTGTTATGAATCCGTTTTTGTCTAGGAAGGGGAATAGTTCGGGGGGAGTGTATCCTGTGTTTAGCGTGTTTAGGATATACTGGGGTTGTGTGTGGAGTTTTTCAATCAGGTTTTGTGTGTGTTGTGTTTCGAATGATCTGGCGAAAAAGTTTCTGCACAACTTTAATATGTGGTTGTCGATTCGTGTAATGTTGGCTTTATTCAGGAGGGTGCTGTTTTTGTAGCTTTTTTTAAAGTTTGATTCTGGCGTTTTGTGCATGTTTAGACATGCTCTAAGGCAATGTCTTTCAAAAATTCTTATATTTTCCATTTTATAGTTGGGAATGTTGTACCAAATTGGGCAGGCGTAGGTTATTATTGGTCTGATTAGTAGAAGGTAGCAGAGTAGTTTGATTCTATTATTTAGGTAGCTGGAAAAGAAAAGTCTGGAGAGGCTTCGGAATAGGTTTTTTGCTTTGTTTAGTTGTGTGTCTATGTGATTGTAGAATGTAAGGTTGGTGTCTAGTAATATGCCTAGGTATTTGACTGTGGTTTTGTGGGGTATGAGGGTGAGGGAGTTGCTATTTTCTTTTAGTTGAAATTTTTTCCAGTTTTTGTTTGTGTCGGAACTTGCTTTTTTTGACTTTGGACGGAATAGAATGGTTTCACATTTGTTGGTGTTTATTTTTAATTTCCAGTTTATGAAATATGTGTTAATTTTTTCGAATAGGGATTGAAGTCTGTTTTGTATAGTTCAGGAGTTTCTGTCTGTACTGTATATGATGAGGTCATCTGCGAAGGCTATTGCGTTTAGGGTGTTGTTGGTATTGAGGGTAAATAGTTTTAGCAGTGAGGCTGTGTATATGTTGAATAGTAGTGGTGATGTTACTGTGCCCTGTTGTAGACCGTTTGTGACTGTGAATGTTTTTGTTGCACTGGTTTTACCTTCGCGGGTTATGAATTTTCTGTTATATAGCATACTCCATATGATTTTTATCAGGTCAGTGGGGAAGTGGTATTTGTGTAATTTGTATAAGAGGCCATCTAGCCATACTGTGTCGAAGGCTTTTTCTAAGTCTATTAGGCATGCTCCTACGCAGTTGTGGTTATTGAGGGCTTGGTACGTGTCTGAGGTGAATTTGTTTATAGCGTGTAGCGTAGATGTTTGGTTGCGGAATCCGAATTGGTATGGCGATATGATCTTTTGGTTGTTGGAGTGTGCTAGGATGTGTTTATGGAGGATTTTTTCGAATATTTTGCTGATATTTGGGAGTAGGCTGATTGGTCTGTAGTCAGCTGTGTTATTACCGTTTTTATTTTTATTTTTGAGGGCTAGGGTTTTTGCGGTTTTCCATTTTATTGGGAAGTAACCGTTGTTGAGTGCATTGTTAAATAGAATGGTGTAGAGGAATATGTATTTACCTGGGAGTTTTTTTAGTACTGTGTTTGGGATGTTGTCGTGACTGGAGGATTTCTTATTGTTTAGGTTTTTCAGTAAGCGTATGAGGTCGGCTTGTGATGTGAAGTAGTTTTTAATGTTGCTCTGAGTTGGGTTGTATGCGGGTGAGTCAGTAGTGAAATTAGTAAGCGTCACGTGGTTGGTGGTCTCTTGGGTGAATTTGTTTTTTAGCGTGGTGGTGTGTGACAGAATTATTCGTTCCAGGTGGGGATTTCCCATTTCGATGTTTTGGCTGTGGGTAATTTCAAAGTGTGCTCCTATTGTGTTTAGTTTGTCTTTTGTATTTGTTATGTAAAGGTTGCTATCTTTGTTTGCCTTGTAGTTTGCTAAAACTATTTCGGCCTTGTTGAGTATCTGTGTGTTGTTTTTGTGAATTTTGAGGGTTTCAATGGTTGATGGGGGTTTTTTTCTGAATATGTTGTTTATTTGTGTGAACGGGTTGTGGGGCCTTGTGATGATATTTGTTTTATTTTATTTTCCCAGTAGGCGGAGCAGGATTTTTGGAATTCTCTGTCTATTTCTGTTTTTATGTCTTTTAGGAGTTTTGAAAGTATTGGAAGGGAGTTTGTGAAGAGGGGGTTGTGGGAGTTTTTTATCTTGTGAATTTGTGAGATAATGTATTTTTTGCTGCTTTGGAGTTTTCTGATTTTTTTGTTAGTGTAGATTTCTGAGGAGTTGGGAGTTTTGTGTGATGGGATTGACGTTGTTATGGATTTGTAAAGTGCGTCTTCCAGTTTGTCGAGTCCTACGTCGATTTCGTCGTTTTTTAGATTTCTGTTGTGGTCTATTTTTAGATCATTTATTGTTGTTGATGCGTATTTTTTAAATTTTTGCCAGTTTGCGGCCGCGAAATTAGGTCTGTTGTTTATTGGATTTGTTTCTAGGTGTGTTATATTTTCTATGGAGATAGAGAATTTGAGGGCAGTATGGTCGCTATCGAAAGGGATTGTCCTAAGGTTGTTGTTGATTAGGTCGTGGAATTGTATTCTGGCGTCGTGTAGGCAGAGGTCGATGTAGGAGTTGCCTTTAGGGTAGGAAGGAAGGTCAGTGCTACGTAGGTAGGTGTATGTTGTATTTTATATCGTTTGAATTTATCCAGTTCTTGAGATGGACGCCCCTAGGGTGGTTTTTTGTGTTTTTCCAGTTTACGTGTCGTGCGTTCAAGTCTCCGGCCAGTATGTAATAGTTGTTCCGGTTTGCTAGGTTTAGGTTAGTTATTATTTTTTTGAGATCAGGTATGAATTCTTTCTGGTTGTTGCCTGGGGCATAAGCTGCTATTATGTATAATTTTTCTTGTGAGGGGAGTGTGATTTTTATGATAGTTGTTTCTACTGCTGTGCTGTTAGTTAAAGTCGGGATTTGTATTTTTTCGTGTTTGATTTTGTGTTTAATTAATATTGCGGTTCCGCCTTCTTGTGTTGCGTTTATTCTGTCTGATCTGTGAATCGTGTAGTTGGTGTAGGAGATTGTGTGTCTGAGGTAAAGTTTTGTTTCGCCTAATAGTACTACATCTGGGTCGTGATCGTGGAGCAGCTGTAAAAGGCTTGCCCTTTTTTGTTGAGAGATTAGGGAGTTTACGTTTAGTGATATTATGTTTAGTGTGGGAGATTGTTGTATTTGGGTTTTGTTAGGCATTGACTGTTGGTGGTGAGAGGGTCGATATTACTTGGAATAGTGTGTGAATGTTGGTTGTGTTGTTTTGGACTGATTGGGTTATAGAGTTTAATTGGTTTTTTATGTCTAGTAATATATCTGTTATTTGAGGTTGTGGTGTTTGTGGGTTGGTGAGAGTTGGGGGTAGGTTGTGGGTTGCTTGGTATTTCGGGTGTGTGTGGGTTTTGTTTACTTGTGGCGTGGGGGTTGGGATGAGCGAATGTGAGCTTGGTATGATATGGTGGGGTTCATGTATGGTGGTGTTTTTTGGTAGGTTAGGTGTGGCGTGTAAGGGTTTGTTTGTGGGAGTACTGGCGGTTATTTTGATGTATGATAGTTGCGGGTTTGTTAGTTTTTGTATCATGTTGATCTTTTTGTTATTGGTTTCGTGTTGTTTGATTGGTTGTGTTAATATGTATTGTTTGTGATTCTTTAGTGCAAGGCAGCCTTTGTACGAGGCTAGGTGGCCGTTGTTACCGCAGAGGGCGCATTTTAAATTAGTAGTGTCTTCTTGAGTGGTTGTTAATTTGCAGTTGCCTATCTCATGAGATTCCGCGCATTTCACGCATCGAAATGGAAGGTTGCAGTTTGTAGAGGAGTGGCCTAATCTCTGGCATTTCCAGCATTGGGTGACTTCTTTTGAAATTATTTTCTCCCATGAGATTGATTGGTGGAGGATCTTTTTAATTTGGTGAACGTTATTAATAATGCTATCGGGTGTAAGGTGTACTGTGAAGATTGGCAATTTTCTATTTTCTAGGGTGGATTTTTTTGTTGTGAATCTGTTGACTTTTGTGAATTGAATGTTATTAATTTTCTCGTTTAGTGCGTCTAATATAGTGTCGTTTTCGAAGTCTCCTTCTAGATTTTTTAATAGTATCGTTTGCGATTGTACATATTTGGGGGTGAATGAGTGGAATGAGGTGTTATTTTTTTTTTTAATATGCTAATTATGGTTTGGTAGTCTTCGGGAAGGTCGATGTAAACTGTGTGGCTAGTTTGCGTGGATTTTTTGGTACGGAAGTTGCCTGCTATTTTTTTACCGCTGAATAGGATTTTGTCGATTGTTTCCTGGGCGCTTTGGTCTTGCACTATTATTGGGGGTGGCCTTGGTTTCTTTCCTTGGGTTGCCGGTATGTGTGGGAGGTCGCCTGTGGAGCTGGTTTGCTGCTTTTCTTGGGGCTTGATTTCCAGATGTTTTTTATTGGAGGGTGGTTGGGTCTGTCGGGCGGTGTCCTGGGTTGCTGCCCCATTGTTTTTTCCAGGTAGGATGGCCGCTAGTGTTTGGGTTTTACCGACTTTCGCTGGGGATTTTGGTACCGGAACGTTGGACGAGTTGGCTTCTAACGCGTCCAGTCTTGCTTGTAACGATGTTATTAATGCCTTTTGCTCTTCATTTATTTTGAGGAGTAGATTGTTTTGTTGTTTTAACTCGTCGATTGTTTTGTTGTGGGTGTGTCCGTCCTCTGCGTCTGTGTGGGTCTGTGTAGGTTCTACTTGTTTTGTTTTAGGTTCTGTTTGGACATCGCTGTTTGTTCTTTGTAATTTTGTAGTTGAGGTTTGGGAAACTGCCAGTTTCCTTTTGCTGCACGGTGTGGTTTTTTTATGTAGCAGAGTTTCCATTTTTATGCTATTTAGCGTTCCTTTTCGTTCTTTTTCTATTATTCTTTTGATTGTTGCTTCAAGAGCGTTTGATTTTACTTGTATATGGCTGCCTGCGGCAGAGCCGCATGGCTTGGAAGGAGTAGATTCCTGAATTTCCTTGGTGCACCAAGCGTTAATTATTCTTGGTTTCGTATATTCTCCCGCACTGGGGTTTTAGGATGCACTCACTGACACTTTTGCGGGCTGTCCACGCCGAACGTCTTTTTGGGCTCTACGGGCTCTACGATGTTACCTGCTCGACGGTCGCTGAGCGAATCGTGCGCCAGACCGACTCGTGTTGGAGGTTAGAAAAAATACGGCATTACATAGGAAATAATGAAACTTTAATCGTCAATATCTCGAAAACTATTGGGTATCTGCCCTATAACGGTATATATTCGTGAACAGGAGAACGTAATCTATAAGTGTGCAAAGTTTCAACCGAATCGGTGACCCAAAGGTCGTGGCCTCTCTTGTAAGACCTTACGCTAAGAGTAAGTATTGGGCAAAATCGGAGTAAACCTTGCTGTATGAGGGGAAACGGTGTTTTATTTCAATTTATATTTTTTGATATTTTCTCTTAAAGCAGGGTTAAGTCCGCTCTTAGTGCTTCCGACCTGCCCTCTTTGCGTGGATAAGATTTTACATGGAATTCTGCCTGCAAACTTTGTACCCAAATACCGTGCCATCTGTTTCCGCATTAGGCTAGGAATTTGTAGACAAGTTGTGATCGTCAAATTTATAGAAAATCAAGAAAAGATTGCTTATGTAATTTTCTTTGCTCTACGCAGCATAAATTGTATAAAGATGAAAAAAAGTAAAAGAATCCTTGAAAAGTTCAATGCCAAAACAGAGTCGCGTTTACAAGTGGACCGTGCATATGCCATTCGAAAACCAAAACGAAAAGCTATTAATGCATATCTATGAGGTGACAGGTGCTCGAATAATTAAACTAGAAAATAATCGATTCCAGTAGGACACGGTTTTCGTTTAACCATTAATTCTTTTGAGGCGAGCATAACTCGTCGATTAAAAAGTATCAATGGTTTAGCATAACGTCGAAGATTACGAACATCCGCATATTTCATATTTCTTATTTGATTAAATATAAACGATTGCATATTTAGCTCCGTGTGAGGAACTGCATGCACAGAATTATGGTCTTGTTTGCATATTCATTCGGTGGTCTCGAAAGCAACGTTCCGAATTTCAAATTTTGTATTAAATTTAGAATGTTGTACAGATAGCCGGTTCGATCGACCACCATAGGCAGATTTGTTTTTTCTCGCCGAACCGCCTCGTTGCATGTAATTTATTTGACCGGAGGCTAATAAATCAAAGATATCCTGTTGAACGAACATAATGACGCAAACAGGAATTAACAGATATTTTTAATCGTTGTAGTTGAAAGCAGTAGTCGTCAATAACGATCTCACCATTCTCTGTCAAACCAGCGTACAATTCGACAATGATCTGCCGGAGTTTAGGTACGTTTACTATTACTGGATTGTTGCATATGAAACGTACGATTTTTAACAGTAACGTTGAACAACTACAACTTCTCTCGAAATAAACCTATTGATCCATAGTAAGCATCATTATCATGAACGTATACTGTCAATTAATTACAAGTTTCTTGATTGCATTACGGTAGAAATTTAATTTTTTGGCCATTCAATTGGTTTATTTACAAAATTGTCATCTTCATTTTGTAGTTCTTTTTTACTGTCAACGAATAGTCAAATGTTAATGCTATCGTCAAATGTTGTTTCTCCAATCGTAAAAAAAGAATGCACGGCAACTGCATTGATTGACGTTCAAATAAAATTTATTTAAAAATAAAATAATGTATCTAAATTAAAATTGAGCGTTAGACCTCAAGGATCAGGTTTGTACCTCAAAATGATTAAGGTCCAGCTTTGCCAGGTGGCCTTGATCCGCCCCAGTGTGCGTGCCGTATGCGTGTACCTTGGTGTGCCGCACACAACGCTAGATCGTACAAGGTTGCAAGGGTTTCGGGAGGCGGGGATTTATGGCTCGATAATGTAAAGATGGGGCTTATCAGTGGTCAAAAGCGCTAGATAAAGGATAAATCTAGAGCGCTCGCTACGAGGCAGGTCGTACTTTTGCGTTTTCGAGCAACATTTTGCATTATTCGGTCGTATGATGCCTGTCAGAGAGGCCATCTGAGCGCGCGTGGCCGACAACGTAAACAACGGCGCTGCCGTGGCTTTTTTTGCAAAGCTGGACCTTAAGGCAAAACCGTCTCCTCCACCGTAGCGACCACTGTCCCTTTCCGGTAAGCGCCGTTACCATGGAGAAAGGACGCGCTTCGCCTGTCGCGTATGTATTGTTACGAAGGTGCGTAAGGTGGAGCAACGAAGACACGATATACCAGCGAACGCGACGAAGGGGCGCGCTACTTGGAAGAAAAGTTGTCGAGGGAAGCAAGTGTTTAAGGGGCCACAACCGTGCCCAGCATTGCTGTACACCTTAATAGTATTATTCTTTATCAAAACGCTTTATAATATTTGCATTCTAAAGTCGGACATTTCATATGCAAGACCTAATGTCTCCTAATACGCTTTTGTATGTAAACCTTTTAGTGATACGATGTTTACTCATATTACGAAGTAACATACTAGGACCTTCCGGAAAATCTGTATCAAATTTCGAAGATACGATTAAGTATATATTTTAGGATTAAATAATTCAAATGTTCTAAGGAAGTTAACACTAAACCTACCAGGGCCGGTCAAATTGACCATTTCAAACTTTTTTTAAAGTATGTATACAATGTATTTTCTATTATTTATTTCTCGTTTTATTTATTTTTTTTTCAAGAAATATATATATAGCCTGTCCTACCTACCGGGATACAGCCGGTCAATTTAATCGCACGAGATAATATGATATTTACTCTTCTAAACCTAAACAATCAGTATAACAGACAGGCTATTCTCAATGTGGGATGGCCAACTTTTGAGTTAAAAAAAGAGATAAGTGCCTTATTGAATGAGACGATATCAAGTTACGCACGTGACTGGTTGATAATATTGTTTCATGGCAAGTACATCCAAACCGCAAATGTGGCCGACACAGTACAATTTTGTAAATCGAGGAGAGAGCATCGTAGTATTTTTTATATAATTGAAATTATATAAAAATAAATTTGTATCGTTATTTTATGAAAATTGTTCATCTACTAATTCATTTAGCAACAAATTGACTATTATCTATTTTGAAATATATTAACAATAACTTTTTTTAAGGACCGGTCATTTTGACCGTGCACGGTAGGAATAGGTATACAAGAAATGTCGGTAGGTTTAGTGATAAAGAAACTTGATATTTGCAATTACCATACAATACAGTAGCGAAAATTAGTGTACAAAAATTTTGCTGGGGTCGTGACCTCAGTATACCGGTTAATGGTTAAACGCATAAAATATGATCGTTTCACCGGTTACACTAATTGTTAGAAAATTGCATGCACCTCTTTTATTTTTCTTATAAGGAAGAGTTTAACAATTTTTTTTTATATTAAATTAGTTTTTTATATTTTTTTATATTTAATTATTTTTTTAATTTTTTTATATTTAATTATTTTTTTTATTTTATATTATATTATTTAATTATTTATTTTTATTTTTTTATATTATTTTTTTTATATTGTTGTAAATCAACAATTTCATTGATACATCAATACAATTTCAAGTTTATAGTATTTTAAAACTCTGAAATGAAATGTTTAAAAATGCATGGACCATTTATTTAACAATTAACACATGCCTGAAAGAATTATTGTTTATCTAGAGATTTTATGCTTTATAACAAAAATTAGTTTAAGAAACCTGTCAGATTACGGTGGATTTATCAAAGTTTTTAAAAGAAGTAATTAATTTCGATTTAATCCTTAAATGAACCTTCAAAATGTACTTTAAGGGCCCGGTCTTTGTAGATTCGCGATAAGGTAGAGTGAGTACATTACTCAAGTTTTTGTCCTTATTTTGTCGCTGGTAAAGGGCTCATTCGAAAGAGGAAGGTTCAATCTAGTGCTCGCTGGTCAGGAGCTGCCGAGATTATACAGATATTTGGTAATGCATATAAGCGTTAGAAGTAAGTCAAAAATTGACGATGTGCATGCCGTGGAATCCAAGCATTTTTATGCCATTGGATGAGTTTTCTAGATGAAATCGAGAGCAGCGCGCATTAGAAAATATCTCCAGCTACAAATTGAAATATATTTCGTCTTGATTCTCTGCGAAATAAAGCCAGTAACTTGAAGCGTGTTTCTGGCGTCAGAATTCTTAATATCGATAATAAAGAGCAAAAAATGTGACAAGTTTAGTCACAGACTTAAGACCCATCGGATCAAGACCAAGACGGATCTTAAGTCTGTGTCTGAAGGCTGTGAATGGGAATTATTAATTAAAAAGTCACGTGACTATCCCGGGCCCTTAAGCATACAATAACTCAATTAAATTATATTTAGTAGTCATCTCCATGGAAATGGTAAATAGAAACGTAGTGAGTTGGTCAAATTTCATCTAAGTCCACAAGTAGTTATACTATTAGAAGTATACTATATATATACTATTACAAGTAGTTATACTATCGAATGCAGTCGCATCGGCCCCAATACATAGTTCACTTAAGAGTTATGTTCGGTGTCTTGCAGTTGAGATAGAAACTTTTTATATTGCATAAGGATTTGTCTAGTCTACTTATTACTGGATTTGTCTAGTAATGAAAATGGCATGTTCTATATATATAACTTTTCTCAAGTAAGTTCCATCATTTTTAGAACATATGGAGGGGTCATTCAAAAAAAAGAAGAGCCACACGTGGTGGTCGTTCCTACTTTGATGTGGGTTAAGGCTTTGGACATGATTCTTGATAAATTACGTGTCTGCGGCGTTGATTTCAGCAAAGTGGCCGCTATTTCCGGATGCGCACAGGTAAAACACTCATTGTTTTCCCCCTTTTAACACTTATACTACCCCCGGCCAAAAATTATTCGATCAAACATATCAAGAGTCTATTGTTGTAATTATTCATACTTTTAATGGGGAAAATATTTCCATTATCGATCAAATTAAATGCAATGATAAAACCTATTATTTACAATGAAAATATTAATATAAAAAATGAAGGTTTATTAAGGGAATGTTTAATCACATCCAAGCATTTAGAACATTTTTTTGACAATGTCTTTTGTCATCGTCACCGTTACAAATATTAAAAAGTGTTCTATAATAATTATCTCATACATATAGAATTTATCATTTTATATTTGGCAAAATGCAAAATAATGTACCACCTTATTAATATTTTTCTAAAATATATTAAATCTATTAAACCATATTTGTTTAATATATTATCTACCATACTATTATTCATATTTAATACACCTCCAAATAATTCGTGCAACAATCATATTCACGATTTCGATCAACTATTTTCTGCCAGAGGAGTTATTCTTATGCTTTTGTTACTATAAAGTATTATAACAATTATCATATTCGAATTACTCTTCGAAACTAGACTGCGAATGTTTGTGCAAAATAGAACTTGTCCATATCAATTGCAAGACACAGTAGTTAAACGGGAATTCATCTCTTCCCTTAATAATCTTATTAAGTTGAAAATAACTTATTTCATAAATGCATAAAATCCGCAGTCTATTTATAACTGTTTCAAGAACCAAAATCGTTATCATAACAGTTTTCATGTTATGTCAAGAACTTACTCGCAATTTTAATATTTCACGTTAATTTGTCGAGTCATTAATCGTTATTGAAATATTACGAGACATAAGTTTTTGTTGATGCTGACTGCTTCGTTCGGCTCAGTATCGACGAAAATTTCGCAATTCTCAACCCCTATAAAGAAAGATTTAGCCAAAGTTTAAAAGACTCGACGATAATGTTATCTTCGCACGTAATTGTACAGCAACATGGCACAGTTTACTGGGGCAAGGGCAGTCGAAATCATTTGCGGCAACTGGATCCCGCGAAATTCTTACACGAGCAGCTCGTTACGTCATTTTCGGTGACGCCGTCACCTGTATGGATAGATTCCAGCACCACTAAGGAATGCAAAATCTTGGAAGAGATCGTGGGTGGTCCTCAGGTGAGTATTTCGTTTGGTAAGACTTTCGAATTTTTCCCCCTCCCCAAGATTTTGGCACTTGTTATACATCATTTTATTCCTTTTGTAATTACAAGTTACCGAGACATTTGCAAACAGATTCTCACTAGCACATTGAATTGTGCAGCCTGCATGAATTTCTGCAGCCCTTTCCCACAAAACCTAATGTTTATGTTGAAATATGAAATTCGTACCAGCAATCCTTGAGGCATATTTGTTTCTTCGCTCCTTAATAATATTTAAATATTTCTGACTATTCATTATGCCACTAAGCAAAAGACCCAATAACTAAGGGAAAAACTTAACTTGGGTAAGTGACCCAATTACTGTTCTTATATTAATTATTCTTATTTTTAAAGCATAATGAATATTAAAAAAGAGATATTAAATTTGTTCATTAAAATCAATTGATATATACAGGGTGCGGCGCAAATTAGTCCCCACGATTTTTCAGCCCCTTTGGGTGGTCGGACAGAAAAGTATTTCGTACCAAAGTTAATCAGTATTTAACCGACAAGAAATAGCAATTTTTTAAATGAAAAAAAAAGATTTTCAACAAAAAAAAACAAGGTTGCTGTCATATCTTTTAATGGAACTGAGTATTTTTAATTTCATAATATTGTAAGCGACGTCGAAACGAATTCAACGACCTGCTAATCGATGACTTTCAGATGACTTTAAAAGAAAATATCGCCAATAATCAATTGCCAGAATATTTGAAATATTTCGACGGTACGTAATAGCAACGCCTCGCATTTAGAGGTAAACAAATGAATGTAAACATTGCTTCAGAATTTAACGCTCAAAAAACCAAATTCACTATTAGCGTACCGGTTTATTGTTATAACGTATCTCACAATTTTATGTAATGAACTAACAGATCTAGCGACACAAACGTTGAGGAAATGAGCATTTACAATGTTTACGTTCATTTGTTTACCTCTAAATGCGAGGCGTTGCTATTACGTATCGTCGAAATATTTCAAATATTCTGGCAATTGATTAATGGCGATATATTTATAGGGTAAGCGGGTCCCTTACCCTATACCGCCCCAAATCATAATTCCGCCACTGCTCATTCGATGGCAACTTAATAATTGAATTTCTTTCCATAAATCATGAAAATAATAGTTAAAACCGTCCGGCCCGTCGGTATTCCTTTTTTTTCATCAGTTAATATTATTTACCGTCACTTTTTCTTAAGTTGAATATGTTTCTCTCCAAATAACAATCCAACAGTTCTATGCCGTTCCGTCAATACGGGTTTCCTCTGCGATTATCTTCGTTTTAAGTGCTTACACTTTCGTAAAACTCGTCATAGATTTTTTACACGTGTTGTAACACCAGTGTCTTCGGCAATTTGTTTTGCAGAAATAGCGTGTCCAATAATTTTGTCCCACTACAGGATTACAATGTTTACATCTCTCTTCATAATATTTCTTAGAAAAGGATACAACGCGTAATCTTCCGTACAGATGTTTTTTTATTATTGTAATTTTAAACTAGAATAAATTATTTATAAGTGGATGAAACGATTTCAGTTTTTCTGTCAAGCTAGATTGATTAGTTTACTTGACATGTAAAAAAATTGATAAAATAGTAAAATTTTAGATTTTACTTGATAAAATGGTAAAAGTTGTTTTTTACAGATTTTTCAGTTGGACTTGTAACAAAAATATAAAAATCTTATCGATATCCATATAAATTATATACATTCTGAAAATTTCATCGAAATTGGCCAATTGGTTAATAAGTTATAAACGTTTGATAGTGTTATGATCGGGTGTTAAACAAGGATGCACCCAATACGACAGCAACCATTTATTAACAAAACAACAAAAACTCAACAACGTAACAAGGAACAAAAGAAATGAGATAACAATGTAACAAGACCTTCGGATAGACGACTACGAACAACTGACGACAACTGACAACTGACTACTACTGACTCCAACTGACCCTGTCGTGCGTCAGAATCCGCGCTTATATCTATTCCCCGTGCCTCCAGGAATTTCTTCTGTCTTCTTTTGAATTTGTCTTCTGTTCTCACACCGATATAGCCGACAATGTGTGGCCCACTCCTCGGCGACAATGGTTCGCGAGTTTCTCTGTCCGCTTCTCCGTGCAACATTATATCGAAGACGGATATTCTTTCCGTTTGAACGTCATTCATGTTTGTATGTCATGGCTTTACGTGGGATGACTCTTAGGTTTCCAGCGTGCTCTGTGTATTTGAAATGCGAGAACCACCGATCTCAGCGAGAACCACCGATTTCGTATGAGTGTCAGTTAAAAGAACGGCGGTACTGACATACAACAATAATTTACTGTAATCAATTTCGATGAAATTTTCTGTATGTATACATACAGAGTGTCCCAAAAATGTTCTGCCTCCTTGAAGGGGTTGATTCCATTGGTCATTTGAAGTGACATTTTTCTTTACGAAAATGTTCTCCGTGGCTTTGTTAAGAAGTTATCAACGAAAAACGCGGACCAATCAGAGCGCGACTACACCGTTATTTTTACTCCTCGCGTAACAATGTCCGGTTGATCGCATCGACTCTATTTATTAATATTAAAATATTGCATGACATGAAAGTTATCGAATTAATTTCACCTATCTGCTTGAAATAGGCCACTGTGGTAGACGCACATTTATGGGCAGAATTCAATGTGTCCGTAACAAAATTTCTACAAACATCTCGGGAGCTAATAGTTTCCATCGAAAACGAAATTTGTATTCATGTTTAGCACATCGAAACGAACGGTTTGACATATAGTAGCTATCAAAAGCTTCTTTGGAGGGTGGGGGGGGGGGAATAATTGTAAAGTTCAGCAGAACCGTTTTTCCAAATAACCATCACATTATCGTCTCGCCATTAAAAGTAATTAAATTACACTGTCCAACAAAATTAAACTTTTTTTGAGTTTTGCAATACCTGTTGGGTGATTCTTATACACTTTGTCATCCTAAAACCAAATCTGAAAGCAGAATTGCTCCATCATGCAACGTTTTCGAAAAATTTCGGTTTTTGTAAAAATGCCGGATTTTGATTCAAAATGACGTGTTACGCAAAAACTAAACACGCGAGAAAGTTAAAATTTGAGTCAAGAGATAGAGGGTACTATCCTCTACATATTCATATAGTCAATTATATTTTTATGTACTTCCTAATAGTTGTAAATGGTTGTTAAAGTTTGAAAATGTGCCGACGCGGGTACTTTGTACACTCTATTTTTGTATTTATGTGAAAAATCCTTTATCCAGCAGGAATTTACTATACAGGAATGCATTCTACAACCATTTCTAGTTAGTTATAAGTAGACTGTGGATTTTATGCATTTGTGACAAAAATGAGTAGACGAAATTCAAAACATTGGACATATTCCAAATGCAGACAATTTTTATTTTGCATAAAAATCCGCAGTTTAGTTACAAGAACGGTCCGTCGTCCGAGGGTTAATGTTGAGCAGTAGAGCTACCAGAGGAGTCAAAATACCACATTTCAGATTTTTAGTTTCACAATTATTAAAGACATGAAAGTGCTTCACTGATTCATTTATGTGTATAGCGAAAAAAAAATGAATTGAAATCTCAATAAATGCATTTTTATAATTTACACAATATTAAAACTCAATTTGGTTACTTTGGTTGCTTATTTCTTTTAGTGTTAATAACTTTTTGTAGTAAACAATACATCAACGTATTTTACAGAAATAAAGTATTTATGCATATTGCAATGTTACAGCTACAATTAGTCTCTTTATATTTATATATTCGATATTTACAAATTTTGATAGTTCTACATACACATTCAGAAATCTAAAAAATACACTTATAACAGGGTTAACTTTTTTATAAATCATAATCATTATGTCTATAACGGACTACAATCAAAATATTAAATGAACTAATTCAATAATAGTGCATTAATACGTTATAAGTTCTGTAGTGCGACTGCATATCTTGACATTTCTTTACTTCATAAAAGTAAATTAATATAAATTCTTAATATTTTGTGTAAGAAAAAACTATTCATTTCTCTAAACGTTTAGTCAAATATACTAGTGTTCCACATTTTATTTTTTTCACACATACGTGTAATAACATTAGCTATCAGCATTGTTAGTTTTTGTATAAACAATTTATGGTGTAATTTAGTAGATTCACAGTGAAATACTTTTTACCAGAATAAATAGAGAATTAAACGAATTCCAATGATCGATTTTTATAGTCATCACATCTCGTCAGATATTTATACGTGCCATATTTCAGAATGGTTTAAACATATCCTTCTATGAATATTGATCAGTGATAAAGAATTAATTTGCCATTTACATTCATTGCAAGTTTCGTCAATGAGCTTTTTTTTCTCAAAACCTCCGGCATTAAACCTCCGCCAATAAATTGTCATTATTATTGTTACAGCTAAAGTTAGAATAAACAGTTGTATACATATGTACTGTATGTTTGCTGTGTATCTACATTCATGTCTTGTGGTACATTAGGTTTTTAAAAAATTTACTTTCGTAAGAATCAGCATACCCAATAATCCACATCCTTATGGAAAATAATAGTAATAATAATATACTTACACTACATGGAAACTATTATCGCCTTTTTTTCATTTTGCACCTTCATGAACTTTTGATATCTTTGACACTATCTACGTATCATATAAGATTCGTGAGTACCTCGTAAACTAAATTCACCATATATTATACAAATAAGGGAAAATATGCACATTTGATAGTAATTTTTATTTTTAAAACAATGAATGCTTTTATTTCATTTTATATTATTTGAATTCGAGTGTGAACAAGGTATGTACAAGTAAGTAATTTAAATATATCTTAAAGAATATGTAATAACAGTCACTAAAACAGCTTGAATTGTATTTACTGGAAACTTGTACATGTGTATATGACAAAAAATAATGCAAAATAATATTTGATTACTTTCTTTGTAAAATTCTTTTAAATTTTTATTTTATTTTATTTTATTTTTTTTGCTTTCCTCGCTATTCAAAATTTAACATAGAACATATGTTGAGAGATGCTAACAATACACGACATTCTTTTCCAGAATAAAATCCTTATCATCGCTTCATTTCCTATTTTTGTCTTAATGTTCCAATAAAATCTTTCGGCTAGAGAGTATTTAGGTAAAATCACAAGGAATCATGTACATTGTAATTTAGCGTGACGTGTGACACACACAAACGGCAGGAATTAGTGAGACAGATTCATAATTAGTTCATGGTGTAATCAATTATTCTGATTGTGGTCTCACCGAATGTGATTGCAGAAATTAGCGGAGATAACGGGATCTCGGGCGTACGAGAGATTCTCAGGACCTCAAATAGCAAAAATAGCACGCAGGAGGCCCGAAGCCTACAGTAACACTGAGGTATATCTACTAAAACACTCCTGGCTTCATTGAAAAAATGAGAACTACAATCGATTGAGGTATTCGAGATATGTGTGGATATGTTGGTTCAGATTTGTATGAATTTTACGTGGCTTCCGACAATTGCTACATTAACACGAGTAATCGAGCCATTCTCTTAAATGTGCCATTGTATCTTATGTCTATTGGAGAGTTCTATATTATTCTCGAGAGTAAAAGTCATTAAGTAGACTCCGGATTTTATGCATAACATAAGCGAGTAGGTGCCATTTAAAACACTTTAAGAGTATTAATATATTATTTTCACTATATTAAAACTATTAGTAAAAAATATAAACTTTTATTTAGTTCTAGTCATTACTGATCATTGATTTAAAATTAACTCTCCAACAGCTTCTATTAGATCATCCTATAAATCGTGTCGTTTTTTGATGCTACATATAAACAATTTTTTAGATTTAGTTTTAAACACATCGGCATACTGCTCATAGCTTTCAATCATGTCCTTCTATCAATCGACCTGTTAATATTCTGGTATACAATGTTATTGATCAACCCGACTTGGATACATCAGTAACTTAAGAAATTTCATTAGAAAATTTGGAAAATCGTCTCTGCCACTGTCTTGCACTCAAAACATGTCTTCTATGTGCGTTGCAAATATTTTTAACGGCGCATTTATCCACATTATACTTTTTAAATTTATTATTTTGAATTTCGGTAATACTCGTTCACCGACTTTTTTTAATCTGTGGAATTCGAGTGGCAACTCGGGCAAGTCACTAAAAATTATCATACCATAATCAAAAATAATTTCCACAATATCAAACTTCTTTGCATTTAATTAATTAGTTGAACCTTTAGTTACAGTACGAATAAAAGTGTTCAATTTCACATTTTCTTGTTTATAAAATGATTTGGGTCGGATAAAATTGTTGTAAAATAGAAAATATCGTTCTAAATATAATGCTTTGAATGCGCACATAGTATAGCATAGTATAGTATAGTATAGTATAGTATGGTATAGTATGATATAGTATAGTATAGTATAGTATAGTATAGTATAGTATAGTATAGTATAGTATAGTATAGTATAGTATAGTATAGTATAGTATAGTTCAGTAAGCAGGATATTTTTCAAATATTATTAAGAGAAATTTCTAAAAAATATTGCCTAAAGGAAATATGGATGTTTCATGTATACATGAAATATGATAACTTATTGACACGACTTATGGAATGATTTAAACACTTACTATTTCATATCATAGGAAAAAAATGACTCCCGAATGTTATTTTCAAATAAACTCATGTTATGATTATCGCGAGTATAATCTATAAAAATTTACTTTCAAAGGAACACAAGTCTGAGATCTGCTCTCGAAGAATTACTTCCGCATGGATACGTTGCATTAGTAATTTCGTACTGCTTGGAGTTGTGTCACTGAAACTAATTAACGATACGGAATAATAACGCATAATAGGAACATAACTGATGCTAATTACTTTATTAGATAGTAATTCAATTTTTTTAAATCACAACTGCGTTGCAGCAAAAACAATTTCTTGGACACAGTTCTAATTTCTATTTATGAAAACATCTTTACAACAATATTGCACGTGTCGATATAATCGTACCGGACTTTATTACTAATCTGCATCATTTACCATTAGTATGCGTTTAATATGTACTATATCTAACCGTTTTTCCTATAACTTTCAGAGAATCTCATTAATTAGTAGTTTTCTCGCGTCCTTGTTTTTGGGCGATTTCGCACCTATCGATTGGTCTGATGGATCTGGAATGAACTTATTGAACATACACACGAAAGACTGGGATGATGTACTGTTAGAGGTAAATTATCGATGTCTTATTTTCTTACGCGCTGTCAAATGAGAGTTTTCAACTATTAAAAATGGGGAACGAAATATTCAGTAACCGTATATAAATAATCTTATTCAGAAAGTGCGTCCCTTTTCGTTCAACAATTAATACTATTACATCGAACAAATTTTTAAAAAATGAGGTTCATGATCTGAAGCAAAAATTAGTAAGGAAATTTATTCTAAAAAATATCACTATCGATAAAGTGAAACAATTGCAATAAATGAAATTGAAACTGGAAAATTAAAGTTTATCATAGTTATTGTTCCTTTGACTTCTTTTACATCGTATAAATCCAATTGAAAATCGGGTTGTCAAAATCTGTTGCAAGAGAAATACATTTTTCAATCTGTATAAGCAATCGTGTCATTCTCAAGAGTTCGCGATTTATTGAAAGTAAATTGTTATTTTTTCAGGCTTGCGGTTCAAACATAAGAGAGAAGCTCGGAAAACCTGTTCCCTCGAGTAGCAACATTGGTCCGATTTCAAATTATTTCGTAGAGAGATTCGGCTTCGATGAGGCGTGCAGGATAATTGCTTTCACGGGGGACAATTCTAGTTCTCTAATTGGTAAGCACACGCTCGACAGAGAGGTAATTCCACAGTTTTCGCATGAATACACTCCTATTTTGTCCAACTGACAGCATTAATTTATCCAGTCCATGTGTTTAGTTGCTCATGAATATTCACGCCAACATCGAGATACGTATCCAATTGCAGAACTTTCGCTTTCATGTAAAATGATTAATGAGGATTTTCATTTATACTACATATAATTTACTGCCAGTAAGGTTTCATACTACTCACGAGTCAGTAAATTTTTTTATAAGAGATTTTAATAACATATGTAGAAAATGGGTTACAACTTTGAAGCACGAAATAAATACATTCTTAACTAACTAAATCTTTATTAAACTCATTATACAGGATTTGCACTGCTTTCATTTCTGTTAACGAGTTTTTATGGAATTCAACAAGTACTACGCTTATTTAATAACTTATAGGGATGAGACTAACTGAAGGAGATATCGCCTGTAGCTTAGGTACAAGCGATACTTTGTTTTTGTGGTTAAACAAACCGAAAACCGTATTGGAGGGCCATGTATTTTGTAATCCCATTGATGACAATGCTTTTATGGCGCTGCTGTGGTAAGTCGAATTTCATACTTCTTTATTTCTTTATGTTTTGTAATGTAACAATAGAAAGGATCGACATAAATGTTTCCTATAACTATATTTATATTCAAAAGAACATTTATCGAGTTATGGGATAAATGGACAACAAATGAACGATTAATTGTACCGAAGAAATCAATATGGTATAAATAAATAAGTATGAAATAGAATTTTATTTAAGAAAAAGAAAAGACAAATAAACAACTAAATAGATACAACGAATGCGTAAATGATTTTCAAAGCAGGGTTGAGCAGATTTTATTTGAAATAAGATAACAAATAATCATTTGAAATAATTAATTATTCCTATTTTACAAATGACAAAATATTAATTTTCATTTGGCGTTTAAATCTATCATATTAATAAATAAATCTAGTAATAATAATAAATCTAGCATATGACAGATGAAATCAAACATTATTTGAATTTCATTTGAAATTCAAACAATGAAATAATTTTGAAAATATTATTTGGCTGTTCAAATAAACCAACACATGATTATTTCAAATCACATGTAGCCAAATAAGATAATATATTACAGTTGTGTCTGTTGACACACTGATACTGTATCGGTGTGTCTTCTGACTCCCTGATGAAGCTAGCTGCAATGCTGGCGAAACGTTGGGAAATCTCTTTTACACCCAAAACCCTCAACAGACACAACTGTATGATGCTGGGCCATGAAAGTCTCAAATCTTAAGATAATATATTGTTTTGACGATTATTTTTCAAATCATTTATTTCGACAATACTCAATCCTGGTTCAAAGATAATGTAGTTGGAAATTTTTAGTTTTAAAAATGGATCTCTGACGCGTGAAAGAATACGCAATAGTGCGGCACAAGGTTCTTGGAAAATTTTTAACGAGTTACTGGAGAGTACTCCCCGCGGTAATTTTGGAAATTTAGGTGTATATTTTGACGCACAAGAAATTTTGCCTTCCATCATTGGTGACCATAGATTCAATAAAGCCAATGACGAGATATCACGATACAGCTCGAAAGAGGTCGAAGTAAGAGCTTTGATTGAGGGTCAATTTGTTGCGAAAAGAGCGCATGCGGAGGATTTTGGTTTCGTTATTGGTAAGAACGATACAATACAAATTTTTAGTTTTTCAAAGAAGATCTTTTACTTCAGTGAACTGCGTTGTTCTGCAAAATTATGTTAATTATTACGCAGCGTCATAAAGTTTGTTTAGACATTAGATTCAATACTTTTCATATAGTTTCCAAACTGTGATTTAAAGGGATATTTCAAACTAGAAGTTCGAAAGAATCCATAAAATAAAAATAATTTATTGCTTAATAAATAATTGCTATTGCTTTATTGCTTATTCTCTAATTTTATTGCTTATAAATGTATAATCTAATTTTTGTCCAATTATAGAATAATTTTTATTCAATTATACTGACTACAGTCAATCATTTTTTGTATGAAACAAACAAAAATGTTGATATCATGGCAGCCAATTGTCTACTATTCCACAGATGCAGTTGATCGATTATGGGAAGTTTGAGTTTGTTTCTAAAAATTTGTGCATTTTGATGAAATATAAATAACAGTGTATACAAAAGTCCAATAGTGAAAAAATTGTAATAACCCGTTTTAGATTAAAATATCCCCTTAAATCATGAGGATTTGAATGAAATAATTCTAATTTTCATTCGGGATTAAAGTGATATTAGTTTGAGTCGTATCTTGTAAAGATATCTTTGTCCAGACAACTTAATTCGAATTCAAACTCTTTCCGGAAAGACACAACGAATTTTAAATCTTTTTGAAACTTTTAAGTATAACATGTTACCAATGATTTCTAGGTCCAAATACACGAATTATTGCCACAGGAGGTGCCTCGGCAAATAAAACTATTTTGCAAGTACTTTCTGACGTTTTCAATTCGCCAGTGTACATATTGGTAATAGATTTTTTAATTTTATATTACACATTATTATCAAAACAAACCTTTATTTCACCTTTTGTATTCTTAAATTGTAATCGAAATGTATAGGACGTAGCTAATTCAGCTATGATGGGTGCAGCTTACTTGGCAAAGTATGCTCTATTACAAAACGAAAGTAATTTTGATGAAATAACACGCTGCCTGCCTGAGCCCACATGTGTATGTCGTCCTTATGACGATGCAGATTCAGTAAGTATCAGGAGATAGGAAAAATTGAAGGGCTATTCTTTAGGGGTTAAAAAGACTCATTAAAATCTAAGAGATTAACCCTCATGTGGTACAGTGTTCACTCATATTACGAAGTACCATACGTATTAGGATCTTTAGTTATATATTTAAGTATATAACTCTAACGGTTCTAAAGAAGTTAAAGAAACTTGATATTTGCAATTATCGTACAATACAGCAGTTAGTATACAGAAATTTTGTTGGGGTCATGAGTGACTCCAGTATACCAGTTAAGGGTTAATAACTTGAGCATTTTTTGTGTGAATTAGTTTCCAAATGATGAAGATTTCCATTGGTGTTTGTAAATCCTAGAAACCTCTAAAGATTACATTCACAATTCAATTAATACATTCAGTATAGTATCGAACTACTTACCTTTGGTTGTATGTTTCTTCTTAGATATACAGATCTATGGTTGCCCGTTATCGAAAGATAGTGGAACAAATCATAAAGAAATCAAGTACAAATTAGTGTATGTATAGACTTGTACATACACTGCATAGAAAGCAATTGTTTTAAGGGGCCTTCATCTTGCATAATACTTAGTAGAATATAAGAAATTAATTATGCATTTAATATATGTTTTAACTGACATACGAGTCTTTTTACGACATTTTTTAAACGATTTTTAGAAGCTGGCTTTTACAATTAAAAGTGCTGATCAGATGTAATAAGCTCATAAGCTATCTTAATATATTACAAAAATATTTATACGTCAAGTTCTTGGAAGTATTTGTATGTAAGAATGCAAAAGGGTGTCTTAAAAAAGTTACTAAAAATAATTGCGATAGAAATGTACAGACTATATTTTGCAAATGCACTTTTCATGTTTCATTGAATTATCTAATTAATTCTAAATCGCTAATGCCTTATAAATAAAAGTACAAGATTAAACTATAACTGCAACTTTTTCAATGAAAAACTGGGCTGAGCTTATGAAAAATTACTTATATATATTTATGGATATTATTGTATTTCATTAATTTATTAAATTGTAATTTACTGCAATTATAGAATACGATGAAAAATATAATAAAAAGTGGAATTAATTCAATTAATGGTGTGTTTATTTATGTATCTTGAATGAATATAATGCCTAATACAAGGCTACAATATACCGTTTTAATAGATGTAACATAAAATAGTAGAGAATGCAATTTACATTGTTTGGTTTTACTTCTTCCTACCACCTCTTTCCTTTGGTAAAAGATTAATTACATTACCAGATGTTAAGTTATAATATGCAAGACTATTGTTGTCTTTGAAAAACATTCCCTAAAAAATGAGATAATTATTATTGAATACGGTAAGATAAGCAGAATTCCAAAAAACATATAATGTACCTCTACATCTTACCTCATATTGCAACTTTTGTTTACCGGGAGGCATGCCTGTTTGCTCATGTATAAGAGCTTTCATTGTCGCCACAGTATCGCTCACTTGCAAAGTAATGTTTAATGTCTGTCCGTTCAACTTCCATTCTGCTTTCTCTGTCATCATTGGTACAGCTATGTTCAACTGAACAGGGCCCTGTAATATTGAAATATATAATTTTAGAGAAAATTTGTAGAAAAGTTCTAATGCCTGTTGTTATTTAATGAGCAATACAATACCTTATTCCTAGCTAAGAATTGCTGTTCAGGTATCAAAGAATCTTCTGTTCTCAATTTCTTAGTTTGAGGTTCTTCTTCCATAGGTTCAGTAGGATGTTTCAATCCCATCTGAAAGATGACAAAATATGATAATTTCATTGCAATAGCTAGGTAGAAGAGGGGTGCAAGAATCCGAAAATGTCGTGTCGGAAATTTTATTCAGAATCGGGACGAGTTTTCGGAAATATCGGGATTCCCGAGCATATTCGAGTTCTCGCATACCTCCACTAAATAGTGTTTTACAATACATATACTTACAGCAGATGTCATTGGTGGTTGCATAGGTGGTGGAGTTGGCATAAATGGTGACATTGCAGGAGCTAGGAACGAATAAAAGAGAAGTGAGAAATATAACATAGAATGAAATATTTTTTACTGTTTGAGAATAACATTCTGAATATGTTCCATGTTGAGTCCTTATTATTTTATTCATAAATTTCATGTAACCTTCAAAATCTTAAAACGTATAAGCAGACGTCGTATAGAAACAAAAATAAACGTGAATTTATAATTTGAAATTTTACTTACTCATAAGTGGCGGTGGCCGTATAGGCGGCATTGGGGCCATCATCATCATCGGTGCTTGTGCCATCATTGGCTGAGGAATACCCATAGTAGGCATACTCATTGTTGGCGGGGGAGGTGGTTGCGTTGGAACCGGTACTGGTTTTGGTGCTGGTGGTTTAGGGGGTGCCTTCAACGTAGCCTGAGGTTTCGAAGCAGCTGCCGCCATATGTGATAGTTCTGCTGCGCGGTTAGCTGGCTTCGGTCCGATTTTCTCTTTTTCTTCGTCCGGAAGAAGCCCTTTAACTTTATGTATTTGATGAATTTGATCCTCCAGAGTAATATTTGCTCTGGCAGCTCTGGTTGCTGCTTCCACACTCGACGTGTGTCCATCCCATGTAACTTTGTCATCCTTCTTTTTGTCTTCTTCTCCAATTTTCTTACCGATAGCAGTTTCTTCGTCACCGACACCAAAAATATCGGTACGTCTTTCGGCTAGTTGTTTCAAACTGGCTTCGATTGCAGTACCAGGAGCGAATACTGTTTCTTGTGCCAACTTATCGATATGTTTATCTCGTTGTTCCACCCATCGTGGATCCAATAATCCAATACGCATATGTTCTTGAACTTTACTTGCTGGTATACGTTCTCCAGTAATTGGAGATATCAAGTATTCATCAGGAGCAACAGGACGCGCAGTTTTAGTTGCTACGGAAATTGACATGTTTATTATATAATGTAAATTATAATACGTATATATCATAATTAGAAAGCGGGTCTTTATGCAAAATAAGAATGTTCTACCTGAATTGCAACAAACTGGAAAAAGTAGATACTTATTTTCTTTCTTAATATGTTTAATAGGTCGAAAATAATATAATAGTATTTCTAAATTCTTGTAATGTTTTTACTGTAATTTAAAAATGACACCTACTCATTTTTATCTTAAATGCATAAAATCTGCTGTCTAACCATGATATATGTTATCTATTACTTACCATGCTGTTTAGGATCATAGCCTTTCTTCACCACAACATTTCCTGGAGTAGGAGGCAACGGCGGAGGCTGCATATTATTACTGTCGCGTGGTTTCGATTCTTTAGATTTATGAGTATCGCCTGGAGGTGATACATCATCTTCATCGCTAGAATCTTCTTCCATATCTTGTACCTTAAAATTAAAATAGTAACGATCATTGATTCTTATTTGTTTTTGACGGCAAATAAAGCGAACCAGTATATTTACTTGATTATTATCTTTCGCGCGGTCCTTTTCACCTTCCGTACGGTTTTGCATTTCATCATCTCCTTCACTGTCGATCTGCATTTCTACATCTTCACCTTCTTCTATTCTTTCCTAAAAATTAAAAAAAAACAATCATATAACAAAAGATCCAATTACATAAGTACTATACAGAGTATTCACGCTATTTCTAGATTGCGTTTTTCTTGCAAATAATAAATATTAGAAAAAACTGTAAGAGCAAAAAGTAATACTGTTTTTTTCAAGCAATGTAATGCTTTTTCAATTCTTTAAATGGAACGTTACATACATTATGTACATTTTTTTTTTATATCATACGAAAGCGCGTGTCAAGACAAACTCATTCGTATACGACATAATGATCTTCAAGGTCATAAAAAGACAGAAACGGAGGAAAGATTTTGAAAGAAAAACTAGTTAGTGTGGATATCAAAGTAAAATTTTTTCCGGTTAATGTAACCCATGAATCAGGGAGTTCTTGAAATTTTAAAGAAACGTTACAGAAATCAGTTGCTCAAACAACTTATGGCTGCTTTATCCTGGGATCAAGTAATTGAATTGGCAACTGTAAAGTCATAGAAAAATATCTGGCCTGAAACTGAACAATTGTCAGAGGAACTGGTTGGTACTGACAATGATGTTAGTCTTTTAGATTTTGTTGGCATGTTCAGAACTATAGTAGGGTGTGCAGATGTAAAGATCAATGAAGTCAAATCATGTTTGTGATGTGACATTGATGGGGACTTTCAATTGACAGACGATGGCATAATTGCGACTTGTTCAACTAATTACAATGTGGAGATTCATAATCATTCTCATGATGAAGCAGCTAGTACAGAACCAAACCTTCGTATGTATATATGTCTTTTGCTTCATACTAACAATATTGTTATAAAAGTATACATATAAAATGTGCAATAAATAAAATGCATAAAATGTATTTGTATTATTTATGTTAACGAAATTTTCCAGATTTCCGTTTGAGCTGGATAAAAGGGGTTCCATTTCACTAAAATGTAGTCACACTTTATTACCTGCATGAGTACTCGAGCACCAACTTCGTCAGGTGTTGTAGGTGCCGGAAAATTGCCAACTTCAAACTGTTGATAATCAACAGTTTCCACTACAACAAAGTCATGCCAATCGATTTGAGCGTAAGCAACTCTTTCACGTTCTAACTCCTCTTCTTCCTTACGTCTCTGAGCTTCTTGGTACTTCAACCATTCAGCACGATATTTAACTTGTTCCAATATTTTATCCATATTTGCTGCTTCATTACGAAGACGAGGTAATAGATCTTTAGGTGGAATTAATACCTACAAATTAAGATATATTTAAAGATATACTTTCTAGTATGTACAGATTACTTAAAAGAATTCTCATTTTACTTTTGTATATTGTTCCAAGAGTTTAGTAAAATATTGGAACAATGAATGTTGTGGTCGTAAGAAGTCAAATTGAAAGTTCCTTTGTTCTCTATTCATCAAATTCGTTAGAAATTGACGACCGTTACGGGCTACAAATTGTGCTGTCAATTTTACAATATCTCTGAAATAATGATGCAAAATATAGTACTATTATATACAAAATACAGTACTAGCATAATCCAAGCGATAATGATAGAATTGAATGCAATGACATCGAACCTAGAAATTTCATTTGAAGATATAAGGAAATTTGAAAATAAAAAAATCTTAGACAAATGGAATCGTGATAATATGAGATTGTCCGATATACAAAGAATTTGGAAAGAAAGTGAAAATCCCCCTTACATAGAATAATGTAATCGTCTATCTTGAACAACTTGGTATAATAAAGGAAATATAAAATAGTAATTTGTAATTATAATAGATTAAGAAAATTCTAAAAAATGTTTGCCTCAAAACAGTTAAAACACTGTTAGTATTAGGAACTAAGTAATTAGTTCTATATTATATTGTTCTACCTTTAGAGTTAAGCACTACTCTAAGTAACATTTGTCATGACCTCATACATTTATGTGACACAACGTAATATATCAGTGGTCGCTAATAGCATAAAAGCTGATGCAACTTTAAATATATAAATTAATAACATAGTAAATATATAATCTAGTTACAAATTAACTTACAAATCTAATGCAGAGATGGAAGGAGGATCAGCAATAAATTCAAATTCAGTAGGGGGATCTTTTGGAACAAACGGTTGTTCCACTTGTTTTAAAATTTCTTGCTGCTTCTGATGAGCTGCAAGATTAACAGATTTCCCAAGTCCTTGTCCTATAGCTGGTTCTTGACCCTTTCCTTCTTTAAACTCTTTTACTTTGTGCTGATAATATGCATGATATGGATCACCAAAATTCAAGAAGTTAAACTTTGGATTTCCAAGTTCATTTTGTCTGATCCTCGACTCAAATTCTGGTCCATTTCTGGCCACAAAACTTGCTGTCTTGTCAACAATATCTAAATTTTTATATAAGGAAAACAATATGAATACCAGCACATAGGCCCATGATTAAAAGATGATATTTTACACTGGACATCTGGAACTATACATACATGAAAATTAATCAAATCTGTGGGTATCTTATGGTAAAGTGTCCTTGTAAGTATTATTTTATTCAAAACTCTTTTATGCAAGGATGTTATATTAAACACGATTTATTTTTCTTTAGAAAAAACTCACATTTATTCTAGTCTTAAAAATTATTTGATAAAAGTCTAAAAACATGTTTTATACACACTTGATAATTATAAGGATTTAAGTATGTATTTGTCGGTGAAAACTACTCTAACATTATAAGTGTTACTAATAAGTTATCTGAAAATAAAAATTGTATTAATGTTAATAATATGCATGTAACAATTTGTCAAAGGATACTCCTAACCTCCGGTGGAGGGTAAATAATCCCCACGATCGGCTGTGATGAAGGTGCATTGTTTTCTTCAACCTCGGTCACCGGTAACTGCACCACTGCAACTTCTTGGGCAGCCATGTTAGTAATCTTTCATTTGCTTAATTTTCACCACGCAAAACTCAATGAACGCACTACAAATCACAACCATAGACGCCATAGAGGCCTAGATCAGAGAGAAATCTAGATCAGCGTCTGAACTTTGGCCACAGACGAGGTATAGGCAGAGAGGAATGAGAGTGCTCACGCCCGGCTTTTCGGCGCTCCCGATGTAGTGCTGACATCTGCTCTGCCTTAGCATACCACAGAACCGTGTCCACAACGAGGTATAGGAGTAGACCAATCACCATATGGGGCTTCGTGTCTCACATGTAAACAACTGGTTTTCTTACGCCCTCTACGCTGACGAACGATAAATGCTGAAACTAGATCGACAAGAATGATCAAATCTGGTCAAATACAAATGATTGACGCTATCTACATATCTGATGTTATGACTATATGTTCAAATTATATTTTTTTATTTGATGTCATAAAAAATATAATATTAATTCTTACAAATACAATATTAATAATAAATACAATATTAAATAATTATAGTTATCATGTTTTCAAATTATAGAAATACACTTTTCATACATTTATTTTATACAGTTTATTTACACATTTCTCCATGCGTATAATTATTATTCGCATTTTTATAATTTTTTAACACTATTAATACGCATCCATTTTGAATATATTTTGTAACTGAGTTTGAAAAAGAAATTATATTGAAATTTACTATATATTTTCATGTATATTTCATTTAAACAACATAAATTTTAGCTTTAAAGAATCTTGCAAAAAGGCCATTAATATTAATTGTGAAATTCGAAAGAGTTAAGAATAAATTAATCAATAATTATGTAGTTGATCGTTTTTTCGAGATGTTAATCTATGTGACTCAGATTGTAGTTGTATTATTCTCATTCATGTTTGTGATGAGAAAATAAACGACGAACGCAATAGTACGATACGTACGAACACATCTACATTCATCGAGTTAGATCAGACTCGTCCAGTCGTGATTCCAAAATCTCTGGACGCCGTCCCACGTCACGGGGGTGGGGGCAAACCCCTCCGCTGGCTTGGTCCCACTCACAATCAGATGTACCCTTCGTCACATTACCAAAATTTCGAGCGCCTGAACCGCAATCGATTCCCGGTTCGGCGAGATACACATTTTGGACTAGACATAGACAACACAAATTTGGACTAGAAATTTCTTTAAAATCGGGTTTGATGTCGTATACTGAAATATGTTCTATATTTTTTAAATAATTTTTTTGTTGATTTTTAAGATAAATTCGGATAAGATGGTCAAAAGAGCCTACAAACCAAATTAATTTTTAGTCGCACCATGCTCAACAAAAAATTACGAAAAAATTCATGAATATTCTATCTAATATCATATAAGACTGAGATTTTTTTCATAATTTTTGGTTTGTAAAATCGATTTTTCGAAATAATTCACATTAATAATCACGATGAGACACAAGTAACATAATAACATAAACCTGGTCAACTGAAAACTTCGGTATAAAATCGGCAATTTTATGCTTTCGGATTTGTTTAAAAATCTTTCGTAATTTATTGTTGAGCATGGTACCACTAAAAATTAATTTGGTTTGGAGGCACTTAAAAATCAACAAAAAAATTATTTTAAAAATTTGGACATATCTCAGTATACGCCATTAAACCCGATTTTTAAAAAGAATTTCTAGCCCTAATTACGCATTGGTACCTTTTTTAGTTTAAAAGTTGTAGCAAAATGTGCGCTTCGCCGAACCGGGAATCGATTGGGCTAATCGGTGGAACGCGTCGTATAGTCGAGCAGGCAGCTTAGATGACGTTACGTCAGAGTGAGGGCCGAGTCGGCGGCGGGGATACCCAGTTAATAGGCAGTGCGTTACAATGTTGCATTTCGTACTCTCTTCCGATCGTGGTCTTGAGAATTTCAGTGGCTCAATGTCAGTCAGTCAAGCAGTTGCCGGATACAACAATGTAAGCACATAAGCATTGCTTACTAATAAAAATCTAATTTTTGTAATAATTTATTGTCATAGTATGAAAATATGAACAATACATTGTAAATATTTTTCTGGTAAAAGTGAGTCAAGGTAAAAAATGAGAAAAGGTAGTTAAGGAAGTGTGTAGGAATAAAGTGTAAATAAATATACATAATTACGCGGAATATTTACCAAAATGTAACATTAATTTGATGATATATTTAAATACTAGAAAAAATACATAATAATGTTTTTAATATGAATTCCTGCGCATGTGTGTGAATTTGTGCTTCTTGATGCTCCCTACATATACATACATGTACATTATACATGTATATGCGCAGATGATCTCCTAGAAAGAATACATTACAATTAGACATAAAAACATACTTTTACATATGTATGTAATAAATTCTACTAGTTATTGGGCTTTAAAAATCAAGCCACGTTACTATTAAAACCAGATATACCATTACACGTATGATGCAATTGTAATAGCATGGCATTCTTTCATCTTAGTTCTTCTATTACTTTCCAATGATGTAGTACATGCAGTGATCAAAGTAATAAAAGTAACAGGATGGGCTACGTGAAGGCGCGAAAGAAGGTCTTATCCATCCTAGAGTACATTAAATGTTTACCAACATCAGCATATGTATACAAACGTATACACCACAATAAAATGTACGAAGTTATATATTTACACATTTTATTAAGTAAAAGAACATTGAGTGTACTCCGAATCGCGAAAAGAAGAATAAATCAAGCAAAAAAATATTTAAGAATATGATACAAAGTCTTTGCATGATAATAAAACATACAAAACAAAACTGCTACAATCACCATATTCCTTGAGCCAAAGCAACTACAAATGTATTCCAAATATTACAATGCAGCTGTATATATTTCTTAATTGCTTCTATAAAAAAATCATTTACAAAATGTTTATTAACCTAGTTTTCAGAATTTCATGTACACGACGTATACGCAAATCTCTATGCGTGAAATTCTGAAAATATGATTAATAACTTATTTTAATGAATTTATTATAGACACATTTAAAAAGTATATTGAAATATCAACAGGATTATCGATAAAAATGAAAAAATTTAAACATGTCTGAAATGCAATAATTTGGAAAATGTTTTCGCGGAATTTTTTATACATCTAAATCTCTTGCCGAGCCACACTGTATCCTTATGAATTTTTACTGTTAATGTAAAATATACAATATCTTTCTTATGTTCAGCGCATTCGTCTTGATTAAACCAGTTTGGATACAAGGGTGCAATTACGATCTGCAATTTCCATGTAAGAAGATTTTAATTTCATCGCATTAAATAAATTTGGACAAATTCCTGGCCAAATGTCGATTTTCCCGAACCATCGATGAATTGTAGATGGACTTGGCAAATGATAACAAAAAATGTCACGCATTCTATGGTACAAAACGGGAGAAGTGTAGTGCATTGTCATGCATAATTGTTGCTCCTTTTTTGAAAAAATTCGTCACGATTTGGCTTTAAATAATATGAAGGTAACAAATGTCAATAAGTACCCGGGAATTCTTTTAGAAATTTCTTTTTTCAAACATATATCATCGATATTGTCTGAAGAAAGCTTATCTTGCAACCGGTTTATTGCCTTACACTTTGCCCGCAATCAAGAAGAGTCTTAGATTTTTTCTTCTCTTGCTCTAATTGCACCTGGGTTTCCATTAGCTGCTGTTCCAAGCCATTACAACTTTGTATTGATGACATGTCATCCTGTACAGACATAGGGTTCTGACTCAGTGCTAAAACTATTATTATTCATATCGGACGAATGAAAAATTTCCGGTACAGCATCTTTGCGCAGTCTACTCGGCGCGTAAAAAAAATGATTAGAAAAATTTTGATTGCACACATATTGATTTTGTAATTTTTTATAAGACATTTCCACCCAATCATCTAAACCATAGTTAATTAGCCACGTTATGCACCTATCACTATCTCTCGTTGGAAATGAATGAAAAGAAGCATTGTTCGTTGTAGTATGGTTTATTAAATCACAAAAGGGATAAGCACACTTTTTATAGTGAGTTTTCCGTTCATTCCGCTTCATTGTATGCGAGAAATAGGATAGCAAAGTGATTAGAAATAAAATAAGCAGATTACGGAACACTAATTTTCTATAATAGTAAATGCGATGTTTACTAAGTGCACGCAATATAAAATAATATATATGTGTGTATATGATTTACTTGAATATAAGCTTCCCCACGTAGAAACGTCTCCTTCGATGCACTCGTGTAACAGGCGTAACGAAATTAAAAGGACACAACATTATTTTGTTTCATTCATCATTTATAGAATCTCCGACATGAGATTTAAAATTCTATCAGCAACAGCGCCGTTGTAGAATAATAATTCCACAATACAAGTTCTGGCTGATACGGTAGGATGTGACACGGAATGGTAAGGGGGCTCTAGAGCCCCCCGATCGTGAGACAAAAAATACATTGGGTGATTGGTCTACTCCTATACCTCGTCTGTGATAGAACCGTGTCGTCTTTCCTGGAACAGAACCCGGCCGTCTTTTAGCATAAAACCGAACACACATAATTTTTTTAATCAGGATTAGAACGTAAAGCTTAGTTATTTTATATGAAATATGTAACTAGCATGCAAATCTTGTGTACAAAATCTCTAATTAATATAAATTAAGAATAATAATAATTGTAATGATACGTATTTTATTTTTTTCCAATTTTGTAGTTGCAAACTCTAGTTGTAAAAAATGGAAAATCCGGAAAAATTCGAACAAATACAGATCTCATATCGAAGTTTAAAAGCGACGATCCTGAATATTAATTTAATAATGAGCTATTGTCATCAACACTATCTTAAATTTTTTCATATATTTAGCTACTGTTATTATTAATTAAAAAAATTTCTTTCATGAATAAATATTTTTCCACCTCAACACCATAAGATTTTTACAAGATGACTTTAAAAACAAATTAGAACTATTTTTAAATAATTTTACTCGAAAACATTCTAGTTTACTCTTTATTTCACCGTTCTACTAATTTTTTATGAGCTGCATTGCAGCTCTGTTTAACACTCTTTTACAACTCAATACCATGGTACCATCCATATTCATGGAAGGACAATTTTTTGCGATGATCATTGAAAAAACAAAAGTGTTTCCTTCATTTCAGTCCTTTAGTGCGTTGGTGACGTAGCGCCCAGCATACTTACCTGTGTTTTATGGTACGCTAACAATTGCTATTGAGTCGCAAGCCAGACCGTATGGTCTTCTATTCGCTTGAATAAGCGAATGCATCCATAACTTCCAGAGACCTGCCTCCAAAACTAATTAACACTTTGACTGCCACACTAGAAACCTTAAAAATTCCATAAAATCAAAGTAAGTTATTTACTGAAATAAAGATTGAAAAAAATTAAATGTATGATATCGAGTAACTCGATTGCTTTTTACAGATCCTAATCTAATTTGGTAGAATGGATATATTAGCGTAAAAATTCATTCTAAAACCTGGATAAATAATTTCGTCATCCACATATGGATGACATGGCAGTCAATGTTAGGGAAGCAGGAAGGCTAGACATGCAGTGTGAACTAAACTTCTCAAAAGAGATTTCTCATCAGTTGCTCGTGTTATAAACCTCATTCAATACTTCATCGAAAGGGTGTTTTTACACATTTCTGTAACAGTTCCAAGTGCATACACTTTATTCATGATACACTCTTTGTAATAATTAAATTCAATTAAATATTAAGTAAATCTTTCACGCTGCTAACGGCCCTCGCAGAGTTGGGCATTATTTGGGATAAAAAATGATTTAAATAAAAATTCGAATAAAAGATACTTTATCTTTATTTGTTATTTGAAGGTTCGAATAACAAAAAGCATCTTTATTGGACGCGTGTCGAATAAATAATTTTATTAGGTGAGAATCTGTCCGATGAATAAAAAAGTATTTACTTTTTTATATTCGAAGCTTCAAATTAAATTTTCATTTTTTATTTGTACTGTTATTCGGAGGCTACGACTAATTCTTCCGAATTTCGAATAATTTTCGTCAGCTCGAATAAGCGGCTTCGAGCCCTGTCCGCCCGTGCCCAGAAGCTCGTGCTACCTCGATAGAGCGAGGCAATGAAGCGCGTGCAACCGCGCGATCCGAGGCGAGAACAGGTATATCGGTGTGAAACTACTACCAATCAAATTACAAAACTTCTTTATTATCTTTGCCAGCTGTAAGCTGTTACAATTTTTGTACAATTTGATTGTGTGGAGTTATACGTGTAGGCAAAAGTATTTACTTTGATTGTAATTTAACTTACTTTAAAAATTAACTTATCTTATTTAAATTTAATATTATATTTTTCTAGATTTTCTCTACATTATGTCTCAGTCTGTATTACGAATGAGTGGGACACCTGTCATTTTTTAGTTATTTATTGGCATGCTTGGCCCTAAAAATTTGTTACGGGCTTGGGTACGGGTCTAGAAACAGGAAGACAGACCAGCCGTACTCCACTCAATGACAATTGATAGATCGCAGGCAGACATTCAGGAGAAAGGCGATACAAGTTTCGGGGAAAGATCCTTGAACAAGTGGGATCTCTGTGCAGTATCCTGCAAGGCTTACGTGAGAAAATGAATTCACGGAGTCAGTAGGCTTTGCACAATTTACGTAAGGTTAATGATAGTTCAGTAAGTTAAATAACACGATATTAAAAAAGCCATATAGCAGTTAATAATAACATCACCCTCCAACAAATTATGATGACACCATATTTATTTACCTTCTATGTGTATGCAACTCCGTAAGGGTATTTTCATGATATTATCGATTCATATGTAAGTTCATTCGAAACAAATTCGTCAAAATACCGGAAATATTGTCACGTGAAAAACTTGAAAGTTGCATTATTTCAAATATTAATACAAATAAAGATTACGCACATACTTGCCGAATATACCTAATATAGTTATTGAAAAAATTAAATATATTAAAAATCGCGTTATACGTTACAAATGCAATACTATTATTACCATTATCTATTTCAAAAAGAACACAGATTTGACTCTTGGGTATTGCGATAACTCGCTCGCCCGAACTTGTCCGATTCTTTTCGAACGCGCTCGATGAAGTCGGGTCATGGGTCGTCCGAAAGGCTCAGACCGCTCGACGTGTCTCTATTCGAGTGCCCGTTTCACGAGCCGGCCCCCACATTCCTACTGTGTCACATCTGGATTTTTATGGCACACTAACAATCGACATTGAGTTGCAAGTCAGACCGTACAAGCAAACCCATTCGCAACTTCCAGAGGCCTGACTCCAAGGCTAAAATAAATAAAGGAACACAAAAAATGCCGTGTGCGGCAACTCCTCAAAAACACTGGATTTTAGTCGCTCGTACCGTAAATTCCGTTATTCGTTAACAGGGATTCGAACCGCCGCTTAACCACAACCAAGGGGTTAAATTGGGTTGGCAGGTGGTCGGCGACTACCTTCGCGGCAGGAGAGTGGTTTACACCGGCCGGTATAACACCGTGCTTGAGAGGGAGACGCACCGCGGCGTTCCACAGGGGTCGGTCCTCGGACCGCTCCTGTGGAACTTGACGTATGACGCGGTGCTGCGGGTTGTCCTCCCCCCGGATACGGATGCCGAGGGGGAGGACTGGAGGAGGACCAGGCACCTCTGTGAGACCGCCCTGGACTGCGTTGTCGGGCGAATCCGGCAAATGGGCCTGACTGTGGCCGCCGCAAAGACCGAGGCTATATGGTTGTACGGGCCTCGGTCGCGGCGGCTACCCCGTGGTCAGGACCTGCGGATTCGCGTCGCTGAA
>CM052137.1:16509455-16520161 GCA_028454255.1 Halictus ligatus
CCCCGGGGTATGATGATAGCTGGGAGGTGTCCTGTTGAGTACTCGCGTGATCCAGGCACCTCCCGCGTAGCTTAGGTGGGCGTGAGGTTTTAGTGGGTAGCCCTTCGGGGTAGCTTCCCCCAGGGAGCCGGGGTATGCGTAACGCATTTCCTCACGAAAAAAAAAAGGGGTTAAATTGGGTTAACCAAGGATGGTTAACGTAATCCATTTTAACTGTATGGGAACGGTTCTTAAATTCTAGAAACAGCGGGCTAAAGTTACTTAAACTTTATTTTTTAAATTTCAGGAATTATTTATTCCAAGAAACATTGATAACAATCCTTTTTTACTGTCATTCGAACAACAAAATAATAAGAATTATCTACTTATTTAAATAAACTAATAAATATAATCCAGATAATAAACAATAAAATGAATATAATAAAATAAGAAACGTTATCTAATTTAAGGAGAAAATAAATATAATGTAAAAGATGAACATAGATATAGAGAAATTAGCATAGCCAAATATGGAACCCTTTACATACATAAAACAGCAGAGCAAGTGAATATTTTAATTACTTGGATATATAACTGAGGAAGTATCTTCTCTCAATTATCGAACACGATTATCGAACTCTCTGTTCGCTCATTGTTCCGTCGTGGAACAAGAAAGGCTCCAGATTAAAACGATAAATTATTTTACAGCCACTAAAATAACTGGTCACGACCATGTACTGGGGTTCGGGTCAACCTTCCCGCCCGTCTTCGGCAGTGCGTACACGCCTGGAGAAAACTCGGAAAATTTTGCCGTCTCAGCAAGCTACTCTATGTACAAACCTCGATCGCAGAATTTAGTGTTAATTTTTAAAATAGTCATTTCTTACTGTACAAAAATAAATATTTTTTGAATTTTTTAAACAATAATTTTTAATTAATTCTCATTGATCTTTTTTATTAAAACGTAATTGTTTAAATATACACTTCCTAACTATTTTTTACTTTCTAAATAGGTATTTTACATGTATTTTTTTTATGTTTCACACATGTAATGTTTAATGGAATATGTAAAATACAAATTGGAGAAGTCTTTTTGTAATGAACGCATACAAAAATTATCGAGAAGGTATGATGATTTGAAATCTGATGTTATGTCCATTTCCTTTGCAACTTTATTTGCTGCGATCATAGCTTTGCTAAATCCTTCATTTTTGTATTCCGCAAAGAATAAGTTGAGACCTTTCAGATGTTTCGTGGCCAAATCTATGTGCATCTTTTGATTGTGCAATACTTTGCTGACGATATTAATTTTTTATAATATTTCGTATCAAATGATAAGACTGGTAAAAAATTCAAATTCATATTTATCTTGCGCACTATAGATTATAGAAAATCTCAATTTTCAATTTATTGTCAGATGTATTGTTGCCAATTTTGATCAAAGCGTTTCGAAATTGGCGAATTTGAAATCGAATAGCCTTTACACTATCAAAACGGCATTCCCATTCCCATTTTCTGATAATGGTTTAGGTGTAATGTTTTCAACGTGTGTTTTTTTTTTAGAACATCCCAATGCGATGTCGATACTGCAAATATCGTGTAAATCTTTTGTATAACACTGTTGGAGTTTATTTTATAAGTGAAACAAAATGAATCTTTATTTTCTTTAGAAGGAGGGATCGTTTATATGATCGTTTGAAGGATCGCTTGAGATATACATTGTATATTGTCCCAGGCATGGGACCCTCGATCCTCTGATGTTTATATTGAACTGTTGCTCCTCTGTTTCATTTCCTTGATTCATTCGGGACGTTTCTTTCGCTGTGTAAAGACGTTTCTTACGAAGTGCTGTTAGAGAACTTTTAAAATAAAATCTCCATTCTACATATTACAGAAAGAGTGTGTTTCATTATATATACACCCATATCCCATTAAACACCGAAAAAATATAGTGCTTGGGTTGATAATTTTGCTATATCTCCCAATAACAAATTAAGTTGTGACTACCGCATGGTAAGTAAAACGCTTTAGGATTTACACGTAATATATTTGCTTGTACTCCTTGATACATTCCCCTCATTGACACTGTTATCATATCCTTGTCCGCGACAGTCGGATATTTTTATTCCCAACTGATCAAGAATGAACAATATAGTTTCAGATAGTCTTTTTCCTGTTGTATCGTGAACTATTTCAAATTCCATCGCAGCGTGACATAACGAAGAACAATCGATAATTGCTCTTGATGGCTCACATCGAGTAGCTGAAATGCGAGTCAGGAGAAGCTTGATCAACGAGGGAAATAAAAGAGATCCGTTGCTGTCTCTACAGGGAAAACCATCACGTCGCTTGCCGTCGCCAATCTCCCTCCCCGCGCCTCTCCGAACTCGTATTACGGTGGACCGAGTAGCTGAAACGCGAGTCAGGAGAAACTTGGATATACAGAAAGGAATAAGTCCCGCGAGAGCAGAGAAGAGCGGTTTGGAAATATCGGGCTAAAAGGAGACGCCCTGGGGGAGGAGGTTTTGTGGATATTGCCGCTCCTTCTGACCCGCGGAGTCCCACACTACCCGGTCACACACCTCCTTGACCCGGTGTGCGTAAATGCATTCCTCCTCCTCTTTAAAAAAAAAACTTGGCCAACTAGGGAAATGAACGAGATCCGCCGCTGCCTTTACAGGGAAAGTGCATGCCTCTCAAAGTGAGTTTAATTAGTCGTTTACAACATAATCAAATTGGTTAAACAAATATATTTTTAACTGAATTTTTTATATAATCAAATATATTATAAATTTGAAGTTTTAGAAAAATAAAGTTTGTTTAAACAAATAAAATTCTTGAATATATTAAATTTTTAAGAAATACAATTTCTTAAATCATTTTTGTAAATCAATAATTTTTTTAAGTAAATTAAATTTTTAGCTGTTAGAATGGCCAATCACCGATAGCTGTTCCGGACTGTCACATTTTGGCGACGCCGAGCTATTGACAGAGGTCGCGTATACATTAATTCTTTATTATATGCTTGGGTGTGCGTTCTTATGTTTTGCTTTGTTATGTCCGCATGGCGACATCGCAATGGTTTTGTTTTAACACACGCGCTCCCGTTAATTTAGTTGTTTGTTGTATCTTTTGGCTGTTAAATTAAACATTAAGTATACCAAATGTTCGTTTGGAATCTTCCCTAAAAACTCCAACATTAGCAAATAATTTTTTTAATAAGCATCGTTTTATAAACAAAATTATGCTAATAAATAAAATTGTTTAAACAAATAAACAAGCCCCATTGTTTTTTTAATTTATATAAATTAAATTAAAATAGAATATATTTATAAATAGAGTAACGCTTATCGGACGCTACGACCACAGCGACAAAGTAAATACTGTTGTCAAGTAATAGGTGAATAGGGACCGGGCGGGTCCCTCCGCCCGGGATCTTGTAGCGTAGGCAGTGGGGGAGGCTAACACCCTCCCCCGGGGTATGATGAAAGCTGGGAGGTGTCCTGTTGAGTACTCGCGTGATCCAGGCACCTCCCCTATAGCTTAGGTGGGCGTGAGGTTTTAGTGGGTAGCCCTTCGGGGTAGCCCCACATAACCCCGGCTTCCCCCAGGGAGCCGGGGTATGCGTAACGCATTTCCTCACGAAAAGAAAGGGTTAATATAATGCCAGTGTCCCCAGGAGTGGGAGGCGGAGTGGGGCTGGCGCAGGGAGACTCCCCGCGCCTTGATGTACCCCCGCCAGTGGGGGCGGTGGACGTGGGGGCCCGGGGCGTGAACTGACCCCTCCCCCGGGGTATAATGATAGCTGGGGGGTACCCTGTCCTGTTGAGTACTCGCGTGGTCCAGGCACCTCCCGTGTAGCTTAGGTGGGCGTGAGGTTTTAGTGGGTAGCCCTTCGGGGTAGTCCCACATAACCCCGGCTTCCCCCAGTGAGTCGGGGTATCCGAAAAGCATTTCCTCACGAAAAAAAGGGTTAATATAATGCCTTTTTACTGTTTGCAGAGTCTTTATTTCGGCGAAGATTGTATTCAACACGATAAGGAGCAGACAAGCAGTTATATTGTTGCTGTCATCGCTGGTTTGCAAGAAGGTTCAACATGTCCTCCGCCATTGCCCATCCATTTAATTGTTATTAAATTTACTATATCTGTCTTCCTATCGATATTTGCATTTTGATATTATTTCGCTTTTTTCCATTTCCAATTCAGTCTTACAAATTGTGAACATTTCTAATCTCCCAAGGAATTGTAAATAGTACCTTGTATATTTTCCCTTTTGTTTAAAGTTGAGTTAAAATGTTGTTCGCTCTTTTTTTGTTTCAATAAAATTAATTATTCCGTAATGTGTTCACTTCTTTAATCCTTTCCTTTATTTCACCTCACCAAATAATTACTTTCCGCGATTATTTTAATTAATAATCACTGTTTACAATTATTTAATTATTTTTCAAATGTCCCTTATCACCTGCCCTACAAAAAAATTAACTTATTTTTTTGATATTATTTTGGATATTATTCCAAAAGGCATCGGTGGCCGGTCGAGATGAAACTTGGTGGGTATGTAAAATTGAACATTCAGAACAACTTTTTCCTATACATGTAACCGCGGCTCAGCCATAGTTTCGAAGATATTCGCGTAAAACTGCAGCTGCTACTATTGAATTTTACCCAGGCGTGCACGTTCGAGACGTGCGTATCGCGTTTCTAGCGGAAAAAAACGTAAACAGATCATTGAGTCGACTCCGCCTCCTCAACGACCTAATCCCAAACAACTTCAATTATACCTCCGTCTGTACGTGCATGTATAGGCAAAATTCGAGGTAGTAGTGGCTGCAGTTCTTCGCGAATATTCGCAAAATGTTGAGTTTTACATACTCACCAAGTTTCGTTACTTAATAAATTAAATTATTAATTAAATTAAATTTTTTTACTTATTTAACCGACAATACCACTTCTAATGCTCGGCTGCATTGACTGCAATTATTCAAGTAGAGGTAGTAACGAAATAAAAGTTTAAGTAATGAAACGAACTTTCGACGGCTCTTATCCATATAATGCTATTTGGTGGCAGTATTATTGCTATTTCTACAAACGCACAGATACACAGACTCTTATATCTTGCAATTCACGTTGTTTTTTTCTCCGTCAACCGATTTCGATGAAATTTTCAGTTTTTGTATGACTAACATAGATGTACAAAACACATATTTTAAATTTTCATTTGGGATTAAAATAGAAATGTTTTAAAAAGTGTCTTTTCTGGTTTTTCTGTAGTTCTTACCAATTACAATTTTTCAAAATCTGTGTTACACGTCATTGAGTAAATCAGTGCTTTTAATTGCTAAAAGAAAAGTCAAGTCGTTTGGTCCAATTTTAAAAAGGGTATTCTGATGTAATGCACAGACAACATGTGCAGTATTCGGACTGTACGTGGATTGTGCGCGGACTGTCCGCGGACAATTCAGTTCGTCAGTCTGGATGAAATAAAATCATATAAAATTACAGTAATTATATATAAAAGGTTACATCTCGCTGATTTTGATAAAAGTTAAATATGTTGTAAAACTCAACATTCTGAACAACTTTTTCCTATATCAGTTGCCGCTGCTCCGCATTAATTTCTGAGATATTCTCAAAATCTGTTACTGCTACTAGAATGGATGTTGCACACTTTTCTGCATATTAGAAGGAATGATTAACATATGTAAGTTACTTTCTTATTCAAGAATTGGGATTAGGTGGGGGTGGGGGGGGGGGGCGATTACGCTGACAGTGCTTCACTTTTACATGGATTTTTGTATATAAAAATACCAGACCATATACTTAACAATATTCCACATACCACACAATATACTTAACAATGTAAGCGTAGTCGGGGTGGCCTAACGGCCGGCCCTCTCCACCCCCTCACCGGCCTAATCCCAACTAATTTGAATTTTACGTTTTCTTTGACATTTTGTACGGGATCCTGCATATTCGTTATTAACAAAGTGGCTCATATATGTTAATCTTGCCTTGTACTACGCAGAAGTGTATGCTGAATCCTTTCTAGCAGCAGCACCAATTTATAGAATATCTCAGAAGCTAATGCCGAGCGGCGGCAACAAATATAGGGAAAAGTTGTTCAAAGTCATCAGAATCGGTGAGGTGTACCCATTTCTGTATATTTACCATGTAAAAAGTTCGGTCACTTAAAAAGGTGATATGTATATATGTAGAAACTGTTAATGGGCGGTCGCACCATGTTTACACATACGCACGCCTCGGACATGCATGTATAGGCAAATCCAATGTAGTAGTGGCTGCAGTTTTTGGCGAATATCTCTGAAACTATGGTTGAGTGACGGTTACATGTGTAAGAAGAAGTTGTTGAGAATGTTGAGATTTACACAACATACTTAAATTTTATCAAAATCGGTGAGGTGTACCCTTTTTGTATATTTATCAAAAATTGTTCAGAATTTTCATTTTAATAACATATTAAAGTAAGGTTTTTAACATATTAAAATTTGGAGACTTAGAATCACTTCGTGAAGCACGTGTATCCTAAACGACACGTTGTTTTCACAAAAGCCATACATTGTTGCTTCCTTCATAGTATATCTCACCACCGAAACAGAACAATCGCGCATCGTATCGTGAGTGTTTTCGTTCATTTCGCGATATCGTGCAATCGAATGCACACGCGAATAAGGCATTTTCCGCGTGTGCTTTTGTAGTGCAGTGAAATTATGAAGTGTTTAGGTTTGAAGGTGTATAATATCAATTAGTATTGACATTTGTGCAGAACCTAGACTCTAGACTTTTGCCCGAAATTCGGCTATTTGTCCGCACTGTGCGACGCGACGAAAACCGAGCAGTCGAACTCGAGGCGAGAAGGACCCTCCACGTCTCTTTCTTTCTCATAGGCTGTCCTGCTTTGCGTCCGAAACTTTAATCGTTCATTACACAAGTAATTATCATCGGAATTATATCATATTTGATATCATTTTCATCGGAAAAATGTCACTTTGTTTGAGAAAAAACCATAAGAAATAATGAAAAATAAAGAAATTTGGTTGTTTGTTTGGTAGTGATGTCACCGATGTACCCGATGTACGCGATCCGACACATGTATTATGTTACAATCTTCGACGACCGAGGCAGTCGAGCTTCGCTGTCCTTTTCTCCGTTCGACAGAGGATCACAGAAAGCGTTTCCTAAAAACTGAATGTCTCTGACCGGACCCAACTTTTCCACATTAATAGCAAGCTTAGAATAATTTTATTCTTTTTGTCAAAATTTCAGTTTCTAAATAGTACTCGAAATATTTTAAATGATATTGAAATATTGGAATATTACAATTTGCTGAATATTTCATCGGACAAGGTAGTAAAAATGTCCTTCGACATATTTGAACGTCAAACGCGTCAACGTTGCGTCATTCGATTTTCGGTGAATTTTTTCCCAATTAATTGCACGCAGAAATAATGAACTTTGACGAATTACGGTTATTGATATTCATATTTGAGAATTTCTCCCGATTTTTCGGTTTAATGTAATATTTACAAAAAATGAAAGACACGTAAAAATTCCACAAGTGCAGGTTTTTTTATAGAAATTGAAGGACATCGATCCTATTTTGACAGTAGCAACGTATCATTAGAACTCTTTTTAATCGAAAAAAGTAATTATTATGAAATAAACTTTTACAGCAGAGTCAATAAATTCATGTGTAAAGCTAAATTAAACCAAAAATGAAATGATTCAATATTTGAAAAGTCTAAAAAGAACTACGATTCAAAAGTGTCTACAGTTTTATTCGATCCCAGCTTTGGTCATTGTGCGATACAACTACATATTCATAACGCGCGCGCCAGTCTTCGACTGCTCTGTCCTCTTTATAGCAGTCGAACGCGGCTCCGAAAATGATTCGATGTCGAATAAACCGCCGAGTAAAGACACAGATGAAAATGAACACTTTATTCAACGCTAAAGATGAATTCTCAACTCACTGAAAAATTATCTTTATTCGTCGAATAAATTCATTACGTGTGGAATAAGGATAACATAATTATTTTCATTTAACGCGTAACAAATCTTTTTTTATCTTTTATTCACTGTTTGAAATGTATATTTCAATAAAAATTTGCCCATCTTTGCTTCTACAATTATATTATTTTATATTATATTAATTAATCCACGTGATTCTCTCTCAAAGTCTATATTATTCGGAGTAGTACGTTAAATAAACACTACTCTGGTTTTCAACATTTCAATCTGTTCCCACAGATCGATTCTTGGAACAATTATCTACAATAAAAGTGTAAGGAAATAATCCTTGTTCATGAAATATTTTTAAATTACAAATTAAGGTATTTCATATGAAATTTGAAGTAGAAATTGATTTTCCTAAAATTATGCTTTAATAAGTTCTTACGTAAAATATTTCTACGAATCTTTTGTCTTTGATATCAGTTTTACTTCCAATATTCCAAATCTTAAAAAGCAACATTAAAGAAAAACATATCTGTTTAATTAAAATACGTTCGTCGGAGAATGTAACATTTGATAATCGATATGATCCCGTGATGGTTTCCGAGATATCGTCGTTGGCCTTCTGTTTTTTATTCCAGGCAAAATCTATCCTAGAGGGCGGTAGACAACACCGTATTTTTCGAGCGACACATTCTCCTAGACTTTAAATATATCTCGTCGGTGACGGGGGCTGGCAGTCTTTTAAAATCTCTCGTCGGTGGTCTTGTTCATGCTGAAAATGAGCAGAGGGCAGCACTATATCGGGAACGCCGAAACCCCAGGCGTGAGCACTCTCATCTCTCTTTGAGCCTTGCTGAGCCTACATAATTTTCAGACTTTCATGTGACAAAAGAAGGAACAAATAATACCATCCTTGCAAAGTAATTTATATACTACACTATGGGTTTAATTCGGTTAGTACGCGAATTAAAATTTAAGGATGCGGAGCGTTTACGGTACTCTATGATCCTTTTTACACACAACAAAACAGAAACTTAATTTGAGATGATGTCCTCAGGTTCACGGTAAAAGCTACCATTATCGGTGGTGTTATGTATTACACCTGTCAAGAAGGATTATGGTCAAAATCGGAAGAAACAGCTAAATTATATGGAAAATTATATAACAATATTGCTCCATATGTCAAACACAATATTTCACAGGAAATAATTTATGAGGTGATGTACTACTTATTTCATGATTGTATGTCATATTTATAAAATTACTTTTGATTACATACTTTCTGTGATGAATTTCGGATATAATGTATATCATTCATAATTTTATTTAGTAAATATTTCTTATTTAGGTCAATCGTCTACCAAGTGTTGACTGCATGGTAAATTGTACAAAATCATATTGGAACAGAGGTGTTATGACTTCAATGAGATTCATTTCTAACCTACCTAATCAAGTATGTGATGGAGCAACCAATCTTTCCAAAACTATACAAAAATATTTGAAAGAACAAAGTCAATAGATTAAAAATTACATTTTTTCTGATAGTCAGCTTTTATTTAAATTGTGTAGTGAATTTATTTTGTATATACCAATACTTTTAAAATATTTAGATTAATTTCTCTGTATACATGTTTAGTTGCTCCAATATAAAATGCTATGAATAAGAGTATATGTGCTCATATCTTACTTATGAAGAACATTAAACTTTCATGCATTTATTTCTAGATCTATATGCCGTGATCACAATCAACACAAGGAACTTAATTTAAAAGCATTAGGGTTTAAAGTAAAAGGACATACTGCACTAGACCTTAACTATTATAATAGTTGTATACTACCGTCGGTACGGGAGTATACATTTATTTACTATTGTTTGATCAGCTTTCCGTCGAAAAAATTGTTTATACAGGTAGACAAAAGAGCAAGTGAAAATCCCACTAGTTCACGATTCGTTTTCATTGACTTTGACAGTTCGACCAATGGCAAAATTATGTGTGCCTAACAACCAATCAGGCTCCGTATTCCTTCCAGGTGACTTTTATTCCCTTTGAGTATAATCATAGGCGAGGTATAGGATAGACCTATCATCCATGGTATTTTTGTGGCCCGCTTTTTTGGGGTAACCTAACTCAGGGAGGGCAATCTCCTATGAATAATGTATTTTAGGGATATTGGCACTGCCACGCCATTCCCCTAGGTACGCGCCTAAGGAATATGCTCCAAAGAGGTTGGCAATGCCAACCTCGGACAACGCAGGCAAGAGAACCGCTATGTACCAGAGAGGATAGGAGAGTTCTCACGCCCAGGTTTTCGGCGTTCTGTAGGGTGGATGGCGCCACCGTCGCCATTCCCTAGGCCGCACCGAGCGACAGATTCGACCATCTTGGTCAAACACGTTTGCCACTTCGCGCGCTCAACCCAATGCTCGTTCTCCTTCCGTTTCGATCGTTGGCACGGGCAACACGCGTTCCGCAACGCAACAGTCTCTCGACTGCCAACCGCCGATCGCATCGGACGCGTCCGTCCGAAGGGCTCGAATCGGCCGACCTTTTTCCGAGTTATTAAATACACAGTTCACGGTTAAACCCACGTGTACCATTTATTTTCCCGGACCTTCCTTGGAGCGTAAAGCAGAGTAGGCTGCTATTAGTGCCGCGTCGCACCGCGGTCTACAAGTTCCTATAGTTCTGTAGGGATTACGGGGTACCACTGCGTGTACCGGTTATACTCCAGTATAACAATGAGAAGACC
>CM052137.1:16520261-16559438 GCA_028454255.1 Halictus ligatus
CAAAATGACGTGTTACGCAAAAACTAAACACGCGAGAAAGTTAAAATTTGAGTCAAGAGATAGAGGGGACTCTTCTCTACATATTCATATAGTCACTTATATTTTTATGTACTTCATAATAGTTGTAAATTTGACTTCGGCCATTCCCACTTCGTAATAGTTGTAGATTTGATGACCGATTTGGGTCTCACAGCTCTCGAAAAGGTTTAGAAAAGGCAAGCGACCGACATCGTATTGCCAAAGAAAAGGGACTCTTTGTCCTTTGTTCTCTTTGGGGAAGGCTATGCCTTTTGGTAAGAGGACTGTGATGAACCCCACGGCACTTACCCCAGAACCTTGGGACCAGAAACACCTAGTATCTAACATATTTTTTTTTATGTCTCACACATGTAATGTTTTATGGAATATGTAAAATTCAAATTGGAGAAGTCTTTTTGTAATGAACGCATACAAAAATTACCGACAAGGTATGATGATTTGAAATCTGGTGTTATGTCCATTTCCTCTGCAACTTTATTTCTTCATTTCTGCATTCCGCAAAGAATACGTTAAGACCTTTCAGATGCTTCGTGGCCAAATCGATGCGCATCTTTTGATCGTGCAATACTTTGCTGACGATGATAGTTTTTTATAATATTTCGTACCAAATGATAAGACTGGTAATAAATTCAAATTCATTTATTTTGTTCACTATAGACAAAATCTCAATTTTCAATTTATTGTCAGTTGCGTTGTTGCCAATTTTGATCAAGGCGTTTCGAAATTGGCGAATTTGAAATCGAATAGCCTTTACACTAACAAAACGGAATTCCCATTCCCATTTTCTGATAATGGTTTAGGTGTAATGTTTTTAATGCTGCACGATGCTGCAAATATCCTGTAAATCTTTTGTATAACACCATGTAGCGGCTAGCTGGGCGCCGGAAGAGAAATATTCGGCGCACCAGCACCGAGAAAGATTTATGGTTTGCACAGCATAAGACGCTGTTTGTGAGAAAACGTCTTTAATGATTTTGGCCACTTGGTAGACACATGTGTCCTTTGTAGTTTCCAACGACGAACTCAATAGCGCAAGTGGACGCCATAAATTTTGGGTAGTCGAAGGGTCTTCAGCTTAGAGTGTCCCAGCGACGCGTGCCTGGTTTCTATCAACCGGGAAAGCTGGGCCCATTGATGTAAGCCAGCAGTCACGTACCGTACTTAGCTTGAGGCCCGGAAGACACCCCGCTGCATCACCAAAACTAGATTTTTAACGAAACGATGTGCTCACCCTTTTCACGCACAAGGGGCGTGGAACGTGGGCGTGTTGCACAAAATTCACTGAAGTCTCTCGAAAGGACTTCCACCAATCAGTCGACATGCTTTGAAAAAGATAAAAAGGCGGACTACCAACGCGAAAAACAATCATGGAGAGTTCTCGTTGAACCGCGAAACAGTACGGACATCTGTTCCTCGACTCGCTTCGTCGTGCTGACAGTATTCTTGCGGTACCTCTTTGCCGATCACCAAATCGACTATTCCCGAAGTCGCCTTCCGTTTCAAAAACATTGGATCCACACCAAGAAAACTCCCGAATACACAACCTGGATAAAAAGAACAATTGGGACCTCCTGGACCCTCCTCCAAACCCAGGACAATGGACCCTCTCAGCAGGGAAAAACAAAAAGAAATCGAGAAAGGACGCCGATCCCTACACGATAAAGGTAAAACAAAGATCACTATCCCTGACAAATTCAAACCCAGTTACAATTATTACAAATAACCAACCCAAAATGACGAACACAAAACACACTGTTCCAATCCCACTCCAAAACAGGTTCGGAATCCTCTCCGACTGAATAGAAGACCCCCCCCCCCCCCCCCCCCAACCCCAAACCCACATCATCAAGAACACAGTTAAAAGATCCTATTCAACAAATTCCAACCTCCAACCAGTCGGCCTCTAACCAAAAACCCCTACCCATATACATTCATGGCAATATCAATTTCGTTAAATTCAACGAAAAATTGCAATTTAACTTTGGAAAAAATTTCCAAGTTAAAAACTGTAACAATAAGCTCAAAATCAATTTCGAAGCCACACAGGACTACAGCAGATTTAAAAATACCTGCCTCCAGGAAAACATACAATTTCATACCTATTCCCTTCACACCGACAAGGTCCTGGCCGTCGTAGCTAAAGGACTTTTAAAGCTCTAAGAAAGCAAAATTATCTCCAACCTAAAGACCCAAGGCCTGGACCTTCTGACATGTACGGAACTCCCCACCAATACTAAAAATCCGATATACAAACACCACCGACACCATCAACTCCCTAAACGCCTCAGGCGAACTAGACACTTTCTGCAAAATCCTAGACCTCATCTAAACACACTACATACCATGTCAAACAAGCATCGAAAAAGTCAGAGCAATAATCTTCATTGTTCAGCAACTCGATGGCTAACTCGATCCCATCCCCCCTCAAATTCATGACATGGAATGCCACCAGCCTTCTCCCAAAAGTTACAGAACTTCAACACTACTTAACAACAAACTCAGAATATAAAAATAATCTCAGAAACCTGGCTCTCACCATCTGAAAGTTTCAGAATCCCCCATTACAGAACGATCCGAGCGGATAGACCTCATCAAACGTGTAAATGCGGCGGAGTAGCCATCCTAATTCACAACTACATCCCCTACCAAACCATCCCTCAACCCACAAACTCCAGCATAGAAATAATCACTATTGTAACAAAAACAAACCCTCCCTTCACAATCGGCGCACTCTATTCCCCTCCAAAGAACAAAATCACACAATCCTACCTCGACGCAATCACAACCCACACACACTCCAAATACTTCCTTCTCGAGGTGACCTGAACGCCAAGCACCAGCTTTGGAACAATACCTCCTACAACAGAAACGGCAGCACCCTCAAATCCCACTCCGAAACCCGAAACTACAACATCATCCACAGCAACACATACACCTACAGACAACCAAACACCACTCCCTCCAACATAGATACCTTCCTCACAAATCTGCCCTACGCAATAACCTGCTTCACAGACAACGACCTCCCTCCCAACCACCTCCCCGTTCTCCTAACAATAGACAAACAGCCAAGACTTTCCATCCTTCCAAACAGCTCTTTCACAAACTGGCCCAAATACAGACGCCTCAATGACTCATACTCCCTCAACACCAACATCAACACCCCCGACGACATCGAAGCGGAAATTGACAGACTCCAGAAACACATAAATCACTCCTACAAAAAAGCCACGACCACACACCATAACCCACCTACTCAACCCGACGCAAGCCTAGCAAAAACAATGAAAATCAGAAACCACTATAGAAGGAAATACCAAAGAACCGGCAATCCCTTCTATAAACTTCAACGAAACCTCCTATCCGGTAAAATCCGCTCCCTCATTACAAAAGCAAAAAACGACAAATGGCAATCCACACTCCAACAAATCAAATCCTGCGACAACACTCTCTGGACCACCTACCGACTAACCAGCGCCAAACACACACCCATCCCTGTGTTAACCGACAACTCCTCCAACTTCTACACAGACGACGAAAAAGCCAACACCCTGGCAGACGCATTCCAGCAAATTCACGACAACTCCCTCTCGCTTCCCTCCCCTGCAGAACCAGAAGTCCAAAAATCCATTGACGAACTAGAAACATCCATCAACATTCCCATACCCCCACCCCCATCCCCACGATCCATCAAAGACATCATCTCCACCCTTGCCAACAACAAGGCACCAGGATATGACAAAATTACCCCCATCAAACTGAAGAATCTTTCCAAAGAACTCACCGTCAATTATTCTACATTCTCCGTGAATGCATCCGCCTCACCTACTTCCCATCCATCTGGAAGACAGCCAAAATTATACCCATCAAGAAACCCGGCAAGGACAGCAAAACCCTACCAGCTACCGTCCCATCAGCCTCCTGAGCACACTAGGGAAAATTCTCGAAAAAATAATTTTAAATGACCTAAATCTCCACCTCACTACCAACCAAATCCTCATCAACCAGCAATTTGGGTTCAGACAACACCACTCCACTACACACCAACTCCTAAGACTCACCGAATTCATCGCACTCGAAAACTCCAAAAATAGATCAGTCCAAACGATCTTCCTAGACATTGAAAAAGCCTTCGATACCAACTCCTAGGTCCAACTCTATTCTCAATTTACATTAACGACCTCCCTCACAACAAAAACACACGTCTAGCATTGTATGCCGACGACACTGGCCTATATTCCTCATCATGGAAACACGTAAAAGCCACAGAATATCTTCAGCAACACCTAAACACCCTTATGGATTTTTACAGCAAGTGGAAAATCAAAGTTAATCCACTAAAAACCGAAGCAGTCACGTTCACCCGCAAAAAAGAACCAGTCATAAACCTCCTAGAAATAAAAAATACCTTAATCCCCTGGAAATCCCAAGCCAGATACCTAGACGTCATTCTCGACAAAAGACTAACCTGGCCCCCTGCTACAAAACACAGAGTAAAAGCAGCCTATCCCGCGCTCAAAAGACTCTACCCTCTCATTGCCCCCAATAGCAAGCTTAAAACAGAAATCAAAATAAACCTCTATAAAATCTGCGTCAGACCCATCATTCTCTATGGCCATCAAATCTGGGCCACTGCCGCAAAATCCAACCTAGACAAAGCGCAAATAATGCAAAACAAATTCCTCCGCATTATCCTAAACAAAGGCTACGACACACCAATTCCAGAACTCCACAAACTAGCACAAATCAAAACCGCAAAGGAATACATCAACACCTCTATCCAATCCGCCTACAGCCACACCCACGATAACCCCCAGTAAGCAACATTGGGCACTTCAACGGCCAAGACATCCCGCTCAAAAACATCTCCAAAATTACTAGAAGACTGGTACATTCCTAAAATCATTCCCCCCCCTCACATGCACATAGTTTTTTTGAAACATTTCTTATAATCCCACTCATGTCCACAAATCCCACACCCCCCAAAGAATCAAGTAATTCCCATTCTGCTCACAGGATATCCAGGTCAAAGGGAAACTGGAACTCCCCAGGCACTGGACCAAACAAACTCAAGGGAAACCCTAAAAATAAAGAAAGAGCGAGAAGCAGTCTAGAAACAGTCTAGTCACGCTAAAAGCAGTCTATACATAGTCTAGCCACGGTCCATAGCTCAGTCAGTCGCGCCGAGACACAACCGTAGATTTGTAATCGCACTAGATCTAATCACCTCGGTCGCTACCGCGACATCGCTGAGCAAATAAACGACACAGTCACGAAACCTGATTTGAGTATTATTGGAAGAGACCCGCCTTCGAGAACCTCTTTCTTCAACCAAAAAAATGTAGTGCTTGGGTTGATCATTTTGCTATGTCTCCCAATAACAAATTCAAGTTGTGACTACCGCATAGTAAGCGGCGAATATTCGCAGAATGTTGAGTTTTACATACTTACCAAGTTTCATCTCAATCGACCACCGGTGCCTTTTGTAAGTACAGACCACCTGTTATCTAAATATTCTTTTAGTCCTTTTTTCTACAGTCTTTTTACGATTTTAAGCAGTCAGCTGTTGCGACCTCTTTGAAAAATGTGTACCTAAGTTGAGTCGCAAAAACTAACAGCTGTTTGAATTATAGCTGTTTTGACGAGTATATTCGTCATGACACCAAATATTGCCATTTCTTCATGACAAGTATACTCGTCAAACACAGTTAACTGGTTAAGTAATTGTAGACACTTGTATGATTCTGTTATACATGTATATGTATATATGTATATTGTGTTATACTTTGACAAAATTAGAGAATAAAAATTATGTGGCGCATGTAATGCCGTACACAGCAGTTTCACATGAATGATAACGTCTTCAGGTTGAGTTGTAAAAGAGTGTTAAACAGAGCTGCAATGCAGCCCATAAAAAATTAGTAGAACGGTGAAATAAAGAGTAACTAGAATGTTTTTCAGTAAAATTATTTTAAAATAGTTCTAATTTGTTTTTAAAGTCATCTTGTAAAAATCTTATGGTGCTGACGTGGAAAAAATATTTATTCGTGAATGAAACATTTTTTTAATTAATAATAACAGTGGCTTAATATATGAAAAATTTAAGATAGTGTTGATGACGATAGCTTATTATTAAATTAATATTCAGGTTGGTCGCTTTTAAACTTCGATATGAAATCTGTATTTGTTTAAATTTTTCCGAGGTTTCCATTTTTTACAACTAGAGTTTGCAACTACAAAATTGGAAAAAAATAAAATACGTATCATTACAATTATTATTATTCTTAATTTATATTAATTACAGTTTTTGTACGCAAGATTTATATGTTCCTTACATATTTCATATAAAACAATTAAGCTGTACGTTCTAATCCTGGTTAAAAAAATAGTGTGAGTTCGGTTTTATGCTAAAAGCACAGACGAGGTATAGGAGTAGACCAATCCCCAATGTATTTTTTGTCTCACGATCGGGGGGCTCGAGAGCCTCCTTACCATTCCGTGTCACATCCTACCGTATCAGCCAAAACTTGTATTGTGGAATTATTATTCCACAACGGCGCTGTTGCTGATAGAATTTTAAATCTCACGTCGGAGATTCTACAAATAATGAATGAAACAAACGAATGTTGTGTCCTTTTAATTTCGTTACGCCTGTTAGACGAGTACATTGAAGGAGACGTTTCTACATGGGGAAGCTTATATTCAGGTAAATCATATATATACATATATATTATTTTATATTGTATGATCTTAGTAAATATCGCATTTACTATTATAGAAAGCTATTGTTCCGTAATCTGCTTATTTTCTTTCTAATCACTTTACTATCCTATTTCTCGCATACAATGAAGCGGAATTTTTCTAATCTTTTTTTTACGCGCCGAGTAGACTGCGCAAAGATGCCGTACCGGAAATTTTTCATTCGTCCGATATGAATAATAATAGTTTTAGCACTGAGTCAGACACTATGTCTATACAGGATGACATGTCATCAATACAAAGTTATAATAGCTTGGAACAGCAGCTAATGGAAACCCAGGTGCAATTAGAGCAAGAGAAGAAAAAATCGAAAACTCTTCGCTTGCAATTGCGGGCAAAGTGTAAGGCAATAAACCGGTTGCAAGACAAACTTTCTTCAAGCAATATCGATGATATATGGACCGTTTATTTTGAAAGTGGTGTAAGTCCATTTTCTTTTGTTTTGAGAAAATGAAAGGTTAATATATTTGTTCATTTAAAAATATAGGCAAATTGTATGAGGTCTGGCATTGTTTCTGTTGTTTTATCAATATTTAATTTGATTATATAGATTTGTTTTATGCGAATTAGAGTACGATAACACACATTTATGGGCTGTAAATGGACTTACACCACTTTCAAAATTAGACAATTGTAAAAATCGTTTAATTTCAATTTTGAAAAACCAAGTATCACTTAAAATATACTCCATTTTAATATAATTTTGTTTACAAATACGCATAACAACACATAAAATTTTATTTTATACGCCAATTACATTGTCAAAATTACAAGTGTGGGTAGGTGTCTTTATAAATGTACGGTGCAATTGTTATTGACTGCGTTTATTCAATGTATATACAATGTGACTACGTTGTCTCCCCAGGACGACTCTACGACCGTATTCGGAGCGTGTCTCTGGAAGACTCTTCTGTAGACGCTCGACTCACTCTCTCTTTAACGCCTTCGTTTGCTCTGGTAAAAATCCTGAACAACCCTGATTGGCTAACCCACGCTTTGGGTCCTTCCAATCAGAGCTGTTCTTTTTCTTTATCTCGCCCCTATTCCTTCCGCCCTTGGCGTGTTTGTTTTCGGAACGACGAGGTGAGCGGAGGGAACGATGGGACTTTCCTCCGGGCCACCCACGGCTGACCCAAGTGTCGATAGACCGTTGGGTTTGCTTCAAGTGCCCTTCAGTTCGTCTCTTAATTTACGACGGTCTCAGTTTGCTATTGAGGACTTTGGGAAAAACTCTAATAAACATGCTTCGACTAGATCTGGAAAGTGTCCACTCAAAAATAGCTTCGTCGAAGGAGAGTCGTAAATTACGTTGGCCGTTTGCACGAAAGAAAGGCTCTCTTGTGTGCGTACGACCGGACGCTACACAAGATACTGATAGTATTTACTTATTCTCTGCATGTGGTAGTGTTTCAAAATATGCATGATGCACCAGAGGTATATAAAGTAATAACTGCTTCATGTCTTTATATTTTTCGTAAGTAATAGACCTGGCATTTTGGTACAAATGCGCCAGGGCGATTTTTTCAAATTTTAGCGATCTTCCAGGATGTATAAAGGATGTATAAAAGGATGTATAAAAAATGGTATATGGTGCACTTTTGAGAAACCTCAACCAACATATTTGCAACCAATTGACCTGTTCCCCATTAGTATTTTTTTTATCTGTTTTTTAATCGCATTTTGGAGATTTTTTGTTGAAATGAAATTCTCCCGTTTTATTTCATGTAAAATGAATTTATCATGTTTTCTACATTGCGCTATTACATTATAGTAATCTTGTGGTGTGTACACAAAATTCTTTTTTCGCAATGCCATTTATATGATGCCAAAATCTGCATCGTTCGGAAGGTATGAATGCCCCGAATGTAAAAATTTGTGATCAATTATCTCAATGTTATTTTCCGACTGGACAACCTTCAACCACATCAATGCCATTTGTAAATTTCGATTTTGCCCAGTACACATGTCACTGTAGGCAATAACATGGGTTTGGGTCGTTACATTTTCTAAATGCTTCAAACAGCAAGAAGCAACCTCTTGCGATCCTCTACTAGAGGACCTCAGGTCCTCTAGAAGCAATGGTTTCGTCCCACACATACATATTAACTTTATTATCGTGGAAATTGTGAGAACTCTCGTTTAGACAATTTCGGGTAAGGTAACGGTTTTTGTAAATCAAACTATGCCACCTACCTCTGTCAATTGGACTTACACCACTTTCATAATCGATGATTATGGAATTTCATTTGCCGACCGATTTTAAGTTGTACAAAACATGGGATTTTTTTGAAAAATTAAACACGGACCAGTTATATATAAAAAATTTACATTAAATTATCCATTAAAAATGGACTTACACCACTTTTAAAATAAACGGTCCATATGTTTGAAAAAACTAATTTCTAAAAGAATTCCCGGGTACTTATTGACATTTGTTACCCTGATATTATTTAAAGCCAAATCGTGGTGAATTTTTTCGAAAAAGGAGCAACAAATAATTGTAATAATAAGCACGACAATGCACTACACTTCTCCCATTTTGGACCATAAAATGCATGACATTTTTGGTTTTCATTTGCCAAGTCCATCCACAATTAGTCGATGGTTCGGAAAAATCGACATTTGGCCAGGAATTTGTCGATAAAATTAAAATCTTACATGGAAATTGCAGATCGTAATTGCACCCTAGTATTTGATGAAATGGCCATCAAAAAGTGTCTCGATTTCCACCCAAAACGGCAGGTCATTGAAGGTTTCGAAGATTTAGGATTTTTGGGTAGAAATGTAGCTGTGGGTACACAAGTTCTTGTATTTATGATACGCAGGCTGTTCACTAATTGGAAACAACCATTGCCTTTCTTTGTATCAAAAACTGGCGTTAAAAAACATGATTTATCAATTATTTTAGATGAAATATTAGATGCATTGCATGAGACAGGTTTGAAAGTTAGAGCAGTTGTTTCTGATCAGGGAAGTAGTTAATTTAGCGTAGGAGATGAAAGTGTTTTTGTTGTGAAACCATTTTTTATAAGCAATGGTCAAAAAATTTATTACATTTTTGATTATTTACATTTATTCAAGAGCATTAGAAATAATTTATTAAACTATGATTTTTCTATTAATGACTGTATAGTTTTGTGGCGCGATGTTGTAGTACTTCTCTGGAATTTGGAGAAAGATAGAAGTACGCGAGCAGCTTACAAATTATCCGATAAACATGTTTTTCCAAATTCTTTTGATAAAATGAAGTATAAGCTTGCTCTTCAAGTGTTTAGCAAAGGAGTGCCAGCTGCTATGTTTACCGCTTCACTCACTGATAGCATTAATACAAATACTGTACTACACACAGCTAGTTTCTTTGAAACGCTTAATGATTTGTTTGATAATTTTATGATTTCGTGTTTTAATAACATTGATCAGCATTTAATTGCGCATGTTACCAATATGAGCAATTGGTTTGTACTTTCTTCTAACGGTCGTAAAACACCTCCATGTTTTTTGGGATTACGGCAATCTATAAATGCCACCTTACAGTTGTGGAACGATTTAAAAGAAGAAGGCAGTATGTTCCTTATAACATCACGCTTAAACAGCGATTGCATAGAAAATTTTTTTTGCGTTCTTCGAATGCACGGTGGCACCTATGATCGCAATCGTTCGGTACAAGTGGTGCGTCTTGCAATTAAAAAAAATATATTATTGAATTTGAATCGTAGTATACATAGCGGTAACTGTATGCCTGATGACGATGCACCTTTAATGCCGGGGGATATGATAGCACAATGTGAATCAGCCACGTTGGAATCAGATGCGTCATTGTCTGCTATCCAAGAGAATACAGATGATGATAGTTTTGTTGACAATATTGAAATCGATAATATTGAAGAACTGTCAACATCGGTGTGCTGGTTAAAATCGTGTGCGCTTGAATACTTTGCAGTGTATATCGCTAAAAAATGTATTGAAAAATCGGGATGTCGTAAATTTTACGACATGTTTTTAGAGAATAATGCAATGTTTATACGAGACGAGCAACTACTGTTATCCTTTAGAGTATATATTGTACAAGATAACATTGAGTTTGGGCATCTTTGTGTCCCGAGTGTACATTTTTCGGCCATTTTTTAAATTATAAATAAAACTTTTGACATGGTTTACCCATCTATACGCAGCAAGGCATTCATATAAGATAAACTACTTTCGATAATTTCACAATGTGTGCTCGACAAGAAATTTAGACGTATAAAAAATTCCGCGAAAACAGTTGCCAAATTATCGCATTTCAGACATATCTAAATTGTTTCATTTTTATCGATAATCCAGTGTATTTCGATATACTTTTTCAGTTTATCTATAATAAATTCATTAAAATCAATTATTAACCATATTTCCGGAATTTCATGCATAGAGTATACATCGTGTATACATCGTGTATATGAAATTCTGGAAACTAGGTTAAGAAACATTTTATAAATAATTTTTTTGTAGGAGCAATTAAGGGCCCGGACTGCCTGTAAAGTGGCTTTCTATAATAGTAAATGTGTGGTGTCGCGTCGATCCCGTTTAACGGCGAATGATTGTATTCTCAATCTCTGGAGAACTTGTCTTTATTTGCTAGATGCAAGACTTGGCTTGCTATTGATAATTCGGTATTCTGAACAGTTCGGTTTTTGAAGCAGTTCTGTTTTTTAAGCAATTCTGTGTTTGAAGCAGTTCTGACTTGGTTACAATCGTATAGGCATTAGGAAAGCTCGGATGTGGGTGTGGTTTTACGAAGTTGTCTATGATTGGTTGAAAGATGTGTTTTTGGAGGGTGTTGAAGGTGATGGAAAATTAGGAAGAGTGGGAGTAGAAGGTACATTTGGTTACAGGCGGCTACGGCTATAAAACTATAAATTTAGGTACTAGAATGGTTCGCAGTCCAGCATGTGCTGAGTTTTTCTTGGATTTCCCACTACGCTTGCTAGAATTTTTACGGTTATGGTCATTATGCCGCGGGTGCCTAGTTGACCTTCACGGTCGTGCAGATGTCCCTTCGCAGAGGGTTTTTACGGCGGAACAAAATGCGATATTTACTAAATGCATGCAATATAAAATAATATATACATATATGTGTGTGTGTATATGATTTGCCTGAATATAAGCTTTTCCACGTAGAACGAAATTAAAAGAACACAATATTCTTTTGTTTCATTCATCATTTATAGCATCTCCGACATGAGATTTAAAATTCTATCAGCAATAGCGCCGTTATAGAATATTGGTTCCACAATACAAGTTCCGGATGATACGGTAGGATGTGACATAGAATGGTAAGGGGACTCTAGAGCCCCCCCGAGCGTGAGACAAAAAAATACATTGGGTGATTGGTCTACTCCTATACCTCGTCTGTGGTAATACCATTTCAAAGGAAACTGTACGGCACATATCGACCATCGAATCTTGACTTTTCCACGTGACTACCCCGGGGCCTTAATGCAAAAATATTAGAAATGTCTTTACATATATTTACCTAGACTTTTGTTGGGGTGTCGTGCACTCCGAGTGCACAGTAAAGGTTAATATTATCCATAGTGCAGAGAACATCGACTTTTCCAAGCCTGCCGGTGAATAGCGGTCGTTCAGTCGGTTCACTTAAGCGAAGTGCCAGAACCCTGCGAAGGCACGTTTTTTCTACACACATCCCTATTGCCGGGCTTGACTCCGAGACTAATCCGAGGACGGTCGAAATTACAGCTGGTAAAGCGTCCTTGAGCCCGCTCGGGCCATAAACACCCCTTCTATACAAATGGGCAAAAAACTGCCTTCGCGGAATAACAGCCGTCGCTATGCGCAGTCGACGTTGGTACCACTCCAAAATGTCTTTTCTTACTATGCTTAATTACATACATTTTTTTGTCTTTTTGGGTGCCTATCATTACACAAAATTATAAAAATACGAGTTATATACACATTTCATTGTGGAAATGCTTAATAAAAAAATTGACTGCAGCAATGCGGTGACTGGAAAATTTTATTTTCAGTAATTGTTGTCTTATCTTTATAATTGTAGTACCAATGGACATTCGAGATTCTTCCGATTAAAATAAGTCCAAACACGATGTAAATGGGACTATTTGTATTGATTTAAGTACATAATTAAAACATAGATTGCTCCATATTAAATCAATAAAATGTCGCGGAAGTGTATAAATTAGCCAGACTGTTTTTGTTACATTTATGACGAAATTATTTTAAAATCAAAACAAGGAATACAATTCCAGCATTAATCTTTCATCAAGATATTTAATGAGTGGGAAAACGTTACAAAGGAAAAGATTTATATGCGATGCTTGCTGATTACTGTTGGACACTTATTATTGAAAAACGGGATACTAGGAACAAGCATCAAGTAAGGCGGAAATAAACAAAAGGACAAAAAAAATGTATGTAATTAAGCATAGGAAGCAAAGACATACTTGAGTGGCACCAACGTCGACTACACATAGCGACGCCCCTGGCGAGTCGCGAAAAGGCTACAATGGCCGTCTCGCGAGAACGCGTAGCCCACAAGCTGTCAATGAATATTTTCTTAACTTTCTCGTCTACTAAGGGAACCAAATACTTTTGGTGAATGGTTTCTTTACCAGAATTGTCTGTAGAATGCATTCCTGTATAGTAAATTCCGGCTAGATAAAGGATTTTTCACATAAATACAAAAATAGACCGTACAAAGTACCCGCGTCGACACATTTTCAAACTTTAACAACCATTTACAACTATTAGGAAGTACATGAAAATATAATTGGCTATATGCATATGTAGAGGAGAGTCCCCTCTATGTCTTGACTCAAACATGAACTTTCTAGCGTGTTTAGTTGTTGCGTAACACGTCATTTTATATCAAATCCTGCATTTTTACAAAAAAGAATATTTTTTCGAAATCGTTGCGTGATAGAGCAATTCTGCTTTCGGATTTGATTTTAGAATGACAAAGTGTGTAAGAATCATTCAACAGATATTGCAAAACTCGAAAAAGGTTTTATTTTGTTAGACGGTGTTATTAATTATTAACAACATATCTTAGAATTATTAACAACATTGTATTAATATTAAGGTACCCATAGATACGATAGTTTTAATTGTGATGTTTAATTTTTATTTTAATGGTTAATGTTTAATTTTAATTTTAATGTATACTTTGAATATTATAATAAATAGTAACAGTAACAATACAATATTGCTTTATTCATTTAAATTTATTAAATTGCAGAGAGAGTTATTGAGGGGAAGGGCGGGGTTAAGAGCATGGGGGTAAGAAAAAAAATTGGGAGAGGGCAAAGGAGGGGAGTTAGCAATATTATGTTGGAAAGAGATGAGAGGAAGGGATAGGAGGGGGAGTAAGGGAAGGGTGGAAGAAGGAGAGGTGGGACTTCTTTGAGGAGAGGGGTTGGATAGTGCAGGAGGTGGAGGAAATGATGAAGGGGAGGAGAGAGAAGGTAAGTGAGGAACTGGTAAAAAGGGAGAAGGAAAGGCAGAGAGAGGAAAGGCAGAAAAAGATAAGGAACTCGAGATATAGTAAGTGGTATGGAATGGTAAAGGAGGTGGGGGGGGGGGGGGGGGCGGGGGGGCTGGAGACAGGGGGGGAGGGGGGGGGGGGGGGGGGGGGGGGGGGGGGGTTACCGGGTTACCTGAAGACAGGATGGAAGGTGAGCAGGTGGCAGAGGGTGGCGAGATGTAGGTTGGGAAATAGTATGAGAGAGGGGAAATACTGGTTGAATGAAGAGGAGAGAAAGTGTAGGATGTGTGGGTGGATCATGGGAGCACGTTTGGGAAGAATGTATGAGGATGGATGATGAGGGGAAAGGGGAGAAGTGGATGAGGAAGGTGAAGGAATGGAGGATTGGGATGAATGGGGAACGACCGGAAGAGGGGTTCCGCTGGTTAGGGAAGAGGAGGCGCAGGTGTGTGTGAGAGTAGAGGTGCGTGAGAGAAAAGATAAGTATTCTTTGTTTTATTTTTTGTGATCAATTTTTTGATATTTATTTTTTTCTACATAATGTAATTTAGTTTATTTTCTTTTACTGTATTTCTGGCGATTGTTATTTTATTTCTATATTGTCATTTTTATTTTATTATATTGAAATCCGACAATCTCTCTCGCTCTCTCTCTCTCTCTCTCTCTCTCTCTCTCTCTCTCTCCCTTGTGTATCTAGTTGTTTGCAGTTTCACGTGTTGCGTGATAAGGTAATTGTAAGTTAGGTTAAGGTTAGGATAGGAGCGGGGAAAGGAAGTAAGAAGAAAGAACAATAAATGAATACATATATTTAAATTTAATTAAGACGTTTCAAAGACGTCGAGTGCCCGCTAGGGATCTACTCGAAATAAATTCAGGCGTAAAATGACATGATGATAGTTACAGAGGGAAGATCGAAATTAGGACAATGTTTGTTCCACACATTGCGAGCAAAAGACTTATGCATTTGGTATGATTTGGTCACCAAAATTTGTCGACAAACTCTTAGTGAAATGCAAGAACAGATGAATTGCAAACTGAATGCAAAGTCTGCAGCCAAAATTTCATGCCAAATTGGAGGCAAACCTTAGCTTCGATCAGCCTCCGTTTTGTTAAAATTGAAGTAAATCTTCCTGTAGGGTGAAAGACAAAGCGCCGTGTTATGGAAGGCGAAGCACGAAGAGAGTACGTGAGAGAGAGAGAGAGAGAGAGAGAGAGAGAGAGAGAGAGAGAGAGAGAGACCACCGGCCAGCGCGACTGCCGTCGATGGACCGCAGGAAACAAAATCCACGCGGTGTCCGCGCGATACTATTTTTTATGATTCTTATGAGAGTTTTCAGTTGTTGGGCGGATTTCAAGTGTTTAGGATGTGTGTTAGCATGAATCGCTTCGAACTCTCTGGTATTTACTTCGAGTTCCTGTCTGCACTGTACTGTCTAGTTATAAATGAGGACATTTCATCTCAAGTCGAAATGGCAAAGTGAGTATATATACATTATTCTAGAATTTTTTAAATTTTTTGTTCTTCGAAATATATCGATTATACAATGAGAAGAGAACACATCACGTCCTAATGTAACGTCTTTTTGTTTGTAAGAAGGAGAAACTTCAAGAGGGTGTGTTGTCCGTGTCCGCTAATGAGAGGAAGCATAGCAAAAATAAATAAATAAATATATTGTAAATAACCTATAACCTAATGATCTATATTATATATTGTAAATTAATTAAATTCTTCTTAAGCATCCCTACACCTTATTTTCCATTCGAGGGATTTATTTCACTTATTTTAAGATTTGAATATTTATTTTTTATCTTATAACAGCTTTGTTATGATAATTGAATTTTATATCATTTTTATTCCCTTCATGTAACTTGTACAGTTCATTTTCTTAAATTTTATTGTCTAAATAGACTATTCTATAGAGTATTCTTTATGAAAATTATAAATATAAAAAAATAAATAATATAACACAAATATCTGTAAAATAAAAATAGATTAAGATTAAAATAAATACATTTGTAAATTTAATTCAATTTCCCCTCTCATCGTGTAGTCCGATTTTTCCGGATATTTATACTTTCAGAACAAGGTTACGTCCGTTCTTATTGCGACGGACCTGCCCTCTATAACGAAGGCAAAGTTTGTCGCCAATTTGGCTGCAGACTTTACACTCAAATACCGAGCTCAATGCGGAAACAGGTGGATAGCAATTTGGAGACTTTTGTTGGTAAATTCAAAGCATTTTGCTTACTGATAATTATCAAAGAGAACACACTATTTTCAATAACATGAAGAATCGTATTAAAAATGCATGCTAGCAAATTATTTTTGTACTTCTATAAGACAGAGTTCGTCATTAAACTGACTACAAGACATATAAAAGAGATATACACACGAAAAACATTTCGTGATTGAAGCAGAGAAATTGAAGTTAATACATTACACATAGATAAAATGAATTAGTAGTATAAGCTTCATATCAATTTTATTAACAATAAATACAGAAATTCATGTTTACACAAAGTACTATTTATAACAATATTTTTTATTATTTTTGACGGTTTGTTTCTCTTAAATGTTTTTAAGTGATCAAGTGAAATTATGTAAAGAAATAAGCAAATATATTTCAAAGCAACTATAAATTTATAATCAGTCTGCTACAGAATTGTTTTAAAAAGATTTGTAAGATTGGTTATTACTTATTAAAGATCTCTCAAAATACTTTCTAAAGATTTTCCTTTGGTTTCAGGAACTAATATATATACAAAGAAAATTCCAATTGCAGATATTCCAGAAAATAACCAGAATGTACCGCCAGCACCTAGTGGTTTTTGTAAATCGGTATAAAATTTGGTTACAAGAAAAGCCATTAGCCAATTTAAAAGAGCAGCACTACTTGCAGCTGTACCTTTCACTTCTGGTGCAAAAATCTCACCCATCATCATCCATGGAAGTGGGCCAAAACCAAAAGAAAACATGATAATAAATATACAAACAGATAATAGAGGTAACCAAGTAACTGAAGTAACATTAAAATGATTTTCCTGAAGGTAGAAGTAAATTCCAAGAGCAAACGTTGTCAAACACAGACTTACAATTGATGCTAATAGCAATATTCTTCTACCTAACCGATCTACCACTAAAGTACTAACAAGAACAGCTAGTACTTGCATTATACCAATAATAATCATACAGGTGCCAGGTGACATGTCACTGCCAGCTTGAGAAAAGATACTACTACCATAAAGTATAATAGTGTTCACACCACTAAATTGTTGGAAAATCATGAGACCGTAACCAATTATAAAACCTTTTACAGTTACTTTAGATTTGATCATAGTCGAAAAAGAAATTTTATTTCTTCGCTTTTCTTCTATGGCTTCTAATTGACTATGTAATACACTGTCTATATCATATTGCTCACCATACAATTTAATTAAACTTTTTCTGGCAGCATCCTCATTTCCCTTTTTCAAATAATATGTTGGTGATTCTGGCATAAATAGAAAAATTACGAAGAAAACCAGAGGAGCAATGGCAGATATGATGGACAATGTAAACATATTCACCCAATTACCCAATAAATATGACAAAAAAATTCCTATTGTAAGAAGTAATTGGAAATAAGATCCAAGACTTCCGCGAATTGAACTTTCAGATATTTCTGCAGTATACATTGGTGCAGCTACACAAAAGGCACCAGATGCAAACCCAGTAATGAATCTACCAACATAAAACATAACTACGGAATTGGATAAAATTATAACTAGCCAACCCACAGTAAAAGGAACCACCATCAATAACATTGAAGTCTTTCTTCCAATTAAATCAGTCAAAATTCCAATAGGTACACATATTACTCCAGCACCAAGTGTAGTTAGCGATCCCATCCATGAAAATTCAGTGTCAGAAATGGGAAAACCGTACTCGGTTGCTAGGCGTATTCCATCAGTACCAGCAGAAGAAGTCCATCCTAAGACCATACCAGCTGCTAATGCTCCCAGAGTTGAAGACAAACTGGCAACATATTGTGGTAATTTCTTGGCTGGCACAGAATGGTTCTCCCCATTAGTAACCAACACATGCTGTGAAATTCCGAGACTTTTTTCATTCATGTTGCACAAATTCCTTCAGTGAAGAACCTGTAAACATTTATATTAAATTTAATTATAACTACAATTTACTTATTACTACTTATTTGAAATCAGTGCTGTGCTTTGAAAGAACAATAAAAAATGGAAAAATAAAGTGTTCATTTTATTTTAAATTCAAACTAATCATTAATGTAGAAACTAAGTTCGTTTCTGTGTTGCCTCTAATAAAAGAATTATTAACAATTTAATGATTATAACACTAAGTTGTAGATTATTGTTATTACGCACCGTGTGATGTTATGTTACTGCGATACGCAAATATCGTTTAGTTTTTTATATCCCGAGAAATCTTCCAGTGTGCTAAGTCTGAGTGCACTTTAAGAAATACAATACTTCTGAGAGTCAAATGTAGTCACTATCTTGACATATATCCGTGTCTTATCAACGGTATAACGGAATAAAGATTAAGCTTGATTTAATCGACCTATCTGTTTATTGCCTGGCTTTTAATTCCTGACACAAATTACTGATCATAAACATTGCATTTATATTATTCTATCCGATTATTTCATGTCCGATTTTAAATTAAGCAGTTTGTTTATGCATATGTATATTCACTTCAAATTTCGCGTTAACCATGCATATTAAACAGAATAGATTGGAATACTGTCAAACTAAAAGAAAAATTCTCTTATCTCTTTGATAATTCTGTAATGTATATTACTCTTATCTGTAAGTGTTGTTCATCGAGACTTTGATATAACTTGATAATCGTGGATACTTTGGACTAAATGTAATCAATTTATCTTACAAGGGAACATATTCAAGTGCGACACGCCGATTTTGATGAAACTTATGGGAGCTATAGTTCCTTGAAAAATATTTGACACGTGTTTTTTTTATCGGCAGACATCCACTTTGAAGGGGTGAAAACAGCCCTCAAAGTTGGGGGTCAAAACCATATTTTTTGAGATATCTCGGGAACCAGAGGTCGAAAAAATAAAAATTTTTTTTTTAAATTGTGTGTTTTTCAATGGGAAATGTACTCGCCCAAGAAATTTTAACAAAAATTTTTTGTTTAAACAATATATTAAAAATTTGATTTTTTTGCAGTTTCTTTTATTTATTCTTTTATTTATTGGTATTATTTATTGGATATTATATTATAGTTTTCTTTAAACTTCCACAACCAAATGGACGATGCCTGAAATCCTGCTAAAATTTATTGATAAATTTTCATTCATTGCCCACCGTCTCAAATCTATGTCGTGTACCAAAATTTTATTATTTCTTGCTACAATAAATTTTTCAAGGGTACCACGTGCAATTGCTTTAAGTTTATCGTAACGACTTCCGCCTTTATTAATTTGTTCTTCCCATCTGTATAAATCTCATAGTATATTTTAACCGAAGGTCCAACGACTGCAGAAATTCATAGTCGAATTGGCTTTAAAAGTCGGTACCCTTACTCCACCGCGGTAATTAGCACCGCGTCACGCTGCTAACTGCGCCACCTTCTTTAGCTACTAATAAAACAATAAACGACACATAACCCAGTGGTATTGTGTAAAATACTATACACGCTTATACTTGTTGATAATTGAAAAGAAAAAGAAAAATTGGACATGCGGCGCCATCCATGTGTGGCGAGCGGGTTTATTTTGTTTTTTTTTGGTTGGGCTCGGTGTGTCGAAAACCGTTCCAGCCGAAGTGCTGAGTCATGCAAATTCGAAATCAGCCGAAGTGCTGAGTCATACGAATTCGAAATTCAGTTGTTGCTTGTAACTCTGCGGAGAAACACCGGTCCAAACTCTTTCTTGAACAAATTATTTCAACAGGTTATGGGCCCAGGTCGTACGTGACGGCTGCATAGTGTATCTTTTTTCTCTCTTGCTCGTGAATAATTTCGTGTGAATCTAATCGAAGTTGAGTGCAAGTGGAAACGGGTAGTCTAAAGGAAAAAAAAAAAAAGGGAAAAATTATGGCTACCGGTATCAGTGAATATAAGATACAAGTCGATAAGCTGGAAGGACCGGAAGACTGGGCGAAATGGAAGTGGCATGTATCGATGCTGTTGCGCTCATACGCACTGGAGAACATTATTGATGGCACGCGCGAATGTCCAAAATTTGAAGAACAAGCGACCGTGGCAGAAGAGGCGGCGCGTCAGCTATGGTTAAGGGACGATGCGAAAGCGGCAAGTTTGCTAGCAGGATCGCTAGGAAAAAATGTTGCCGAGCTCGTGTTGACGTGTAACCATGCAAAAGAAATTTGGGACAAGCTACACGCGAGGTTTGAAAGAAGCAGTGCGCAACGATTGAATATGCTGATCGAAGCTTTCTTTCGTGTTCAGCGTGACGAAAAAGAAGACATAAGTACCCACGTCGCGAAATTGCAAAAACTGTTTGTCGACCTGAACGATGAACTGCACAAACACAAAGAAAATACTCTGTCTGAAAGGATTCTAAACGGTAGAATCTTATCCACTCTAGGAAAAGAATACGATCACTTCAAGGACTTGTGGGACACGATTCCGTCGGATAAACAAAGCGTAAATTTACTAATTGAAAAATTGTGCACAATCGAATTGCGTGACCAAAGTACAACGGAATCAGCTGCGTTTGTCAGCAGCGGTGTTGCAAGCAATGGTGCGAAGAAGAAAACGCAGAAAAACAAAGGTAGGCAGACCAAGGAAAACATCGAACGTGCAAAACAAAAATTCCCATGCCATAAGTGCAAGCAGCTAGGACATTGGGCAGTAGAGTGTCCAACGAGAAAGACAGATGGTAGAAATGAGAGGACCGTTGCTTTTTTGTCACATGCTCTTGGTGCCTCAAAGAATAATTATGTGGAAGCTGACAAATGGTACTGTGACAGTGGCGCGACAAATCATGTCACTGCGAATAAGCAATATTTTGTATCGTATACAAAATTTACAGTTCCTGAACAGATTTCATTGGGAAAACGAGGTGTGAATATGTTGGCTCATGGACAGGGAACTGTGAAAATTCAGATTCACTTGAATAACACATGGAAGAATGGTGAACTGAAAAATGTTCGTTATGTTCCTGAAGCGAATGCTCATTTATTTTCTGTGAGAGCAGCTGCACGAAGGGGTTTTCGCACAAAACTTGATGATAGAGGTGTCACATTGGAGGACAAAATCACTGGAAAAATAATGATGGTTGGCTACATTAATCACGGACTATATGTACTCGACATGCGTGTCGTTAAACCAGCACAACCAGCTGAAGTGAATCTGGTAACATCGTTGGATACACTGCAAGTCTTCCATGAAAGATTTGGGCATCAAAACAAACAACATGTGAAAGGCGTGTTGAAACAAATGAACATCAACGTGGAAGAGTGCAAGGAAGAGTTCTGCGATGGATGTGCACTGGGAAAAATGCATCGGTCGCCATTCAAGAATCGAGAAAATCGACCGATGGTCACTGGTGAGCAAATCCACGCTGATGTGAATGGACCCATGACTAAGGAGTCTGTAGGAAAAGCACGCTACTACGTGTGTTTCAAGGATGATTTCAGTAAATTTCGTAGAATTTTCTTTCTGAAGCGGAAGAGTGAAGTAAGTACAGTCCTGAAACAATTCCTGAACGAAGCAAAGACGAATGGCCATGTTGTTAAACAGTTCAGGTGCGATGGAGGAAAAGAATTTGACAACAAGGAAGTTGCTGAGATACTTGCAGACAGAGGTATAGAGCATTCCATCACTCCACCTTATACACCGCAACAAAACGGTGTTGCAGAACGGGAGAACCGAACCATTGTGGAGTGTGCGCGCTCTATGTTAAATCCGAGCAAGTTGCCAACGGAACTGTGGGCAGAAGCTTGCAATACTGCTGTGTATCTCCTGAATCGCACAGGAAAATCCTCCATCGAAAATAAATCTCCGTATGAACTGTGGTATGGACGACCAGTAGGAAGTTTAAAACAACTGAGGATTTTTGGAACAGAATGCTATGTGCATGTGAACAAGAATTTCCGCTCGAAATTCGATGACAAGGCTGTTCCTGGACATCTAGTTGGATACGTGAATGACAGAGATGGATTCAGGATCTGGATTCCATCTCAGAGGAAAGTCGTTCTAAGCCACGATGTGAAATTTAAGCCTGAAGTTGTCTGCAATATGCGTACCAAGGCTGCTGAGGTCGTAATTACCAGTAAAGACAATGTTGAACACATTCCTCCTCATGAAGACCACAAAGAAGATTCAAGCGAAGAAAAAGAAGACGAATTTGAATCAGCGTCCAGTTCCGGAGGAAGTGAAGTACTTCAAGAGGAAGAAGAAATCAAAACGGATGAAGGGAAAATAAGAAGCAAACGTGAAAGGAAGAAACCAGAATGGATGGTTAATGGAGACTACATCCTCATGGCTGGACCTCCTACCATCAAGGACGAGGATCCAAGCTCATACTCTGTAGCATTACAGTCAAGCGATAAAAATCATTGGAGGAAAGCCATTGATGAAGAATTAGAATCACTGAAAGAAAATAACACTTGGGTTTTGGTTGAGCGTCCAAAAGACATGCAAGTTCTGCAGAATCGATGGGTACTACGTCAGAAAGTCACAGATACTGGGAAAATTCGCTACAAAGCTCGACTAGTGGCGAAAGGATATGTACAAAAACAGGGAATCGACTATGATGAAACCTTTAGTCCTGTTGCACGTTACGACACCATACGGATCCTGTTGGCGGTGGCTGCTGCAGAGAAGATGGAGCTTGACCAATTTGATGTAAGAACAGCTTTTCTGAATGGCATGCTTGAAGAAAAGGTATACATGGAACAACCAGAAGGTTATGAAGACAGCACTGGACGAGTATGTTTGTTGAAACGAAGTCTGTATGGTCTTAAACAGGCACCGCGATGCTGGAATAAACGCTTCAAGAAATTTATGAAGAAAGCTGAATTTAGAAACAGTGATGCTGATCCGTGTCTTTTCTATCGTAAGAAAAATGGAAAATACCTATATGTTGCAATCTACGTTGACGATGGTCTGGTTGTGGGTAGTGACAAAGCAGAAATTGAAGAATTCATGAAAATGTTACAACAGGAATTTCATACAACTAGAGGATCTCTTAATAATTTCTTGGGTATGAGAATACAGAGAAAGAAAGACGGATCCATAACGGTAAATCAAGAAGAATATACGAAGAAGATTCTGGAAAGATTTGGAATGGCGGAGTCAAACGGAGTGTCAACTCCAATTGGGCGTGAAGAAGATAATGCCAGAGAGAAGATCACATCAAAGACTCCATATCGTGAAGCCGTGGGTTGTCTGCTGTATTTGACTACTGCCTCACGTCCAGACATTGCCTTTGCAGTGAACAAAGCAGCACGAGCCATGGAAAATCCTACGGTTCAAGACTGGAATCAAGTCAAACGTATCTTCAGGTATTTGAAGAATACAGTAGACTTTGGAATAACTTACAAGGAGAAAGAAAATCTGAAAGTCTACAGTGATGCAGACTACGCGGGTGACAAGGATACGAGACGTTCAACGACAGGAATCGTCGCAACTCTCACTCATGGAGTCGTATCGTGGACTAGTCAACTGCAAAAATCCGTGGCAACATCCACCACAGAAGCTGAAATAGTGTCAGCAAGTGAAGGAGCAAAAGAATTGATTTGGATAAAAAGGATGCTGTCCGAATTAATTGGAAACGAAAATCAAGATAAATCTCCTACGCTCTACATTGATAATGCTAGTGCAGTGAAGCTGTCCAAAAATCCAGCGTATCATCGGAAAACGAAACACATAGAAGTTCGTCACTTCTACGTCAGAGAAAGGTTTCTGGATGGAGATCTGAAGGTTGAACACGTCGAAGGAACAAATCAGTTAGCTGATCTACTAACGAAGCCTTTGGAAAGAGTTCGATTCGAGATGCTGCGTGAAAGGATTGGAGTCCAGAAGATTAATTCTGCCAATCGTTAAGAACCTCGTTTTTTTGTGATTTTTCTTTTGGAGGAAGTGTTGATAATTGAAAAGAAAAAGAAAAATTGGACATGCGGCGCCATCCATGTGTGGCGAGCGGGTTTATTTTGTTTTTTTTGGTTGGGCTCGGTGTGTCGAAAACCGTTCCAGCCGAAGTGCTGAGTCATGCAAATTCGAAATCAGCCGAAGTGCTGAGTCATGCGAATTCGAAATCAGCCGAAGTGCTGAGTCATACGAATTCGAAATTCAGTTGTTGCTTGTAACTCTGCGGAGAAACACCGGTCCAAACTCTTTCTTGAACAAATTATTTCAACAATACTAAATGTTTATATTTCGATGAAACAAGCCAGAATTCCTTCCTACGCACGCCAGGTGCAAGACTATCTTTCATTATGCTTAATTATTGTTAAATGGCAAAAAAAAAGAAAATCCTGAAACATGTATCCCCTATTTTGGATCAAAGATCACACACCCAAGTTTAAATTAAAATAAACTACCAATAAATAAAAGAAATTGCAAAAAAGAATCAAATTTTTAATATATTGTTTAAACAAAAAGCTTTTGTTAAAATTTTCTTGCGCGAGTACATTTCCCATTGAAAAACACACAATGTAAAAAAATTTAAATTTTTTCAACCTCTGGTTTCCGAGATATCTCCAAAAATATGGTTTTGACCCCCAACTTTGAGGGCTGTTTTCACCCCTTCAAAGTGGATGTCTGCCGATAAAAAAAACACGTGTCAAATATTTTTCAAGGAACTATAGCTCCCGTAAGTTTCATCAAAATCGGCGTGTCGCACTTGAATATGTTCCCTTTCAGTACGTATAATACTCTAATATAAAATACAGTAATATAAAAAAAATCTTTATCCAATTCATTGATTAAAGTGCTTAAACACTTTTTTGGCTATTTCTATTCCAAAAAGATTTATTTTAACCAGAAAATTAACGTTCCAATGGTCAAATGATTTAACATTTTTTGTAAGATTTTTGAAGGATTTAAAAAGTTGCTAATATTTTTCGTAAATTAGTTTGTAACATTGGAAAGTCATGATTAGTTCTTTCTAATACATGTTTCAAATATTGATGATAGCTGTGTTCTATTTTCAAATTTTCTTCTATTGTGTCCTCACTTTTACACATCATTTTATAAGTGCCACTTTTCACATTATGCAACTGCTTTGCTTTTCTTTGTTTAAGAATCAGATTATGTAAATTCTGAAAAACCATATAAATAATAAAATCATTTTAGAGTTATATTGCAAAAATACAATGGAATACATACATGATATTTTGCAACAGTTGATTTAAGGTAGATTAAGGATAGATTTAAGGATAGGATAAGGATTTAAGGATAGATTAGTGTTATCAGAGATATTACGCAGTAGGCTAGGGTATGGGATATGGATGGATGCGTGGTTGGATGACTGGATGGATGGAAGCATGAGTGGCATAAGTTAAAAACTGTTAACGAAGTCCGATTTCCGATTTAAATAAATAAATGAATAAACATACATGATATTTTAAAATTTCCAGTTGTTCAATCTCGTTTTCTATATCAGGAATGAGGTCTTTTATATTTTGTAAATTTTGTTTACATTTAACTAATTGATTTTCTCTACTTTTTAATTGATCTTTTATTTGTTCTATTGTATCATCGGTTTGTCTTAACACCTGTGAATCTCGAAAAAAATTAGTTTAGATTTTTTCAATCGATTTATGAGATAAAGAGGAAGCACACCTTCACAAATTGTTTGATTTTTATCCGTTGATCAGAGAGACGTTTGTGAATTATTACTTTTTCATTATGACTTTCTTTCGGATTTTTTTTAAATTTTCCAATTACTTTGTTAAATATAACATCTCTTCTTGCCACACAGAGTTCCATGTCATGAACTAATTTTTCTTGTATTTTTCTTAGATAAGAAAGTCGCATTTCCATTTTATGTATTTCACTTTTCATTAATGCTATACCTCCAGCACTATGTTCTTGCTTTATCTTCTTTACAGTTTCTTGCACAAGTTGTACCTTGAATAAATTGTTGCTGTTCTATATCTAAATGAAAATATAAAAAATATAGAACTATAATTTAACTTACCTTCTTTTCCCAAGACAAACTTTCTTCCTGCACAGATTTCAAATCTTCTTTTAATATTCCTTTTTCTACACCTAAATTTTTTGTATCGCTCTGTAATTTTATAAGTTCTAATTCCAATTCTTGAAACGAGAGAATATATTCGTTCTTCTTTATACAATTTTTGTCTTCCAATTCCTCTTTTAGATCCTTTTGCATTACTAAACCTGTATTCATACGTAATAGTTTTTGTTGGAGAGAAAGTATGATCTTATTTACATGTGCTTCGTCTTTCATAAGCATATCCAATGCATATTCCAATTTAAAATTCTTTTGTCCCATTATCATAATTTCTTTATCAAGGAGGTTTAATTCTTTTAATTGTGATTCTCTTTGCTGACTTAATGAAACCATAAAACCTTGTTGTCGCATCCAAAATTGTTGTGCTTTTTGTATATTTTGTAAAAGTTCCTGAATAGTTTTCTCTAAGCTAATAATTTTTAAATCTTGTGGACCTAAATCTTCACCAACATTTGGTGTAATCTGAAATGACTTATTTATTAATTGTTTCATACGAAGTTGGAAAAATAAAATAAATGTAATATACGTAGGTATATAACCTGTTCAATAAGTTTATTTATTTCTAAAAGTTTTTGTTGTTTTCGTTCAATTGTTACTTCATGTTTTCTCATCTCCTTTTGAAATTCGTCTATATGTTTTTCCTTTTCCGTATTTTTTTGAGAAATGTCTGTCAATTCTTTCTTTTGGTTTTCAAGAATATTTGTGAATCTTTCTACTTCCAAAAGGCTATTTCCATATAAATTTTCTGTACGTGTAAGTAGAACTTCATGTTCCAATACAGCGTTTTTTGTATTTAATAATAATTCGTTTACATATTGTGCAGTTTTATCAGATATAATTTTTTCTTCTAACTTTTTAAAAATTGTGTTCTCTAAATTTAGTTTTATCCCAACTATAATCTCAAATTTCTTGTTCACTAGTTCGTCTTCATACAAACAATTTTGGTATTTCTGAAAACAAATCATTTTATTACGATAATAATTAAAAAGTAAATACTTCTTCCAACATTTAAAAATTTTACGTACAGTAAAGGTAGAATCATAATCAGATTGTATGTGCTCATTGATTTTTAATAAATTTAGTAACTGCCATTCGATATCTGCAATTTTTTCATTATACGTCATTACTATTTTCGAAATAATTCTAATATCATTCTCTAAACGAAATGATAAAGATGACAAATGTTCGTTGATCTCCATCTCCTTTTCCGATTCTTTTTTAACTTTTTGTACTTCCAGGAAGAGTGTATTGTATGACTTATGAGCTTCTCTAAGAAATACATACTACATTATAATGTAGAACCATATAAAAAAAGGACTAATCAATTTCATAAAACTAGAAAATTTATCTACAGGACCTAGCCGATTGGTCCAGCTTCGCCAGGTGACCTTGATCCGCCCCAGTGTGCGTGCCGTGTGCGTATGCCTTGGCGTGCCGCCCACAACGCTAGATCGTACAAGGTTGCAAGGGTTCGGGAGGCGCGGATTTATGGCTCGATAATGCAAAGATGGGGTTTATCAGTGGTCAAAAGAGCTAGATAAAGGATAAATCTAGTGTGCTCGCTACCAGACAGGTCCTACTTTTGCGTTGTCGAGCAACATTTTGCATTATTCGGTTGTATGATGCCTGCCCGAGAGGCGATCTGAGCACGCGTGGTCGACAACGTAAACAACGGCGCTGCCGTAGCTTCGGCCACGCGCGCTCAGATTGCCTCTCTGACAGGCATCATACGACCGAATAATGCAAAATGTTGCTCGACAACGCAAAAGTAGGACCTGTCTGGTAGCGAGCACACTAGATTTATCCTTTATCTAGCTCTTTTGACCACTGATAAACCCCATCTCTGCATTATCGAGCCATAAATGCGCGCCTCCCGAACCCTTGCAACCTTGTACGATCTAGCGTTGTGTGCGGCACACCAAAGCACACACACACGGCACGCACACTGGGGCGGATCAAGGCCACCTGGGAAAACTGGAGCTTAAGATTTTTCAATGACTACTGAACCATTCGAAAGATGACCAAGACAAAACCCTCTGAGTAAAATTTCAATCCTCTTACCTTGCCCGTGAGGGTAATTCTGAAAAAATGTAGCATATTTTGGATCGTAAGGTGCATTTTAGAGAATTTTTCAGATTCTTTTTGGTGCAAACTGTAGTCGTAAAAAATGAAAAACGCCCCAAAAAATCGGAAAAATGCAAATTTCTAGAAAATATGAAAACATGTTATTCTACTGATTAATTCTTTTAGTTTTTTTGTTGTGGGAGATCATTGTTAAAAATAACAAAAAACAAATTTTTTCGACGTTTCTGCCGTGAGAGGAAACTGGAAGACTTATTGTTTTTACCGCCGGTATATATTAAGTAATTTTTAACGTCATTACCCAGATAGCACGCGACGTCTTAAAGACGACCTTTTTACGACCATTTTAGGTGTGAAAGCCTTAGGTCTTAAAAAGAGGTCTTTAAGGCGTCTTTTTCGAGGCGTCGTTTTTTAGACGTCTTTTTGGAGATGTCGTCTTTGCGTATAAAATAAAACGTCTCGAAAGAGATGTCGTTAAGACGTTTTATCTCACACGCAAAAACTACGTCTCCAAAAAGATGTCTGAAGTAAGATATCGTTTTTACGTCTGAAGTGAGACGTCTTAAAGACGTCTGTAATAAGACGTCGTTTTTAAATCATTTGAATTTCTTGGAGATGTTATGATAGTGGCTATTATACTGTACAATGACTAAAATACTGTGCCTTAATTTTACTAATGCTTGGAATGACAAAAAAAAATAAATTTCATTTATTACAAACACTTGGATTAGGTATACATTAATATATTAGGTATACATTATATATATGTTCTTACGGGACCCGGTCATAGAGTGTGGGAGCACTTCTCGTCAGTTACCCTAGAACTGCTCAGGGCCGTGTTTCGTTAAACTTTCGAGCGATTTCGTCAGTTCTAGTTCAGACACGACGGAATCTGCGCGGTGCTTATTTACATTAACGTCTTCATATTCATGCAACTGCTCTGTTTCCGCTGTGTCTGAACTATCCTTTAGTGTTGTGATTCTTCGAGCGTTGTGAACTAAGGCTTAGGACAGCGTTATTCCATATCGTTACTGCACGTCGTTATTTACATATTATTTAGACAAGTAAGTATTTGTTGTGGGATTGAGGTGCTACTCTACTGGACCCAATTTATTATATTCATAAACTTTAATCTCTTTGGAAAAAAATGCTTACATTATACGAACAATATAAACTAATTTAATACAAGAATACTGTGAGACGCTACGTGCTCGTCGTCTCATGGTCAGCGAACGAGAGAGAACTTCCTCTGTTCTTCCGCGGGAAAGGCCCACGTTTTGCCTTTGTTTTTATCGAGTGCTGGGGGCGCATTCGATACTCTCGATACAGATGTATATATGTTGATGCGACGCGACACTCCATCAGTATTTTCATTGCTATTATTTGTACAGTTATTATATTTGCTTATTCCCTTCTGCTTTATTTATTTCAGTGATGTTTTATAACTTTTCTTAATTTTCGTTCATTTTTTAGGATATAGGTTGTCTGATTGATACTTTAAGTGTTGCAGTAGACTAAAGTGCCTAAAGTTCACTAAAGTTCACAAAAGGACACCTAGGCAGCTATACAGATATAGCTGAAGAGGGCGGCCGATTGTGTTAGTTATTATAAATTATTAATTATTATTTGTTAACAACACATCTTAGAATTATTAACAACATTGCATTAATATTTAGATACACGTAGTTACGATAGAATAGCAAAATTATAACAAATACACATGGAACATTTTTTGTTCATCAAAAGAAATATCGATGATATTGTGCTGCTTGTGTTAAAAGACTCACAAATTTTAATTGTATTGTTTAATTTTAATTTTAATATTTCATTTTTATTTTAATAGTTAATGTTTAATTTTAATGTTTAGTTTCAATTTGAATGGTTAATGTCTAATTTCAATCTTAAATTTCAATTGTAATGTTTAATTTTAATGTTTACTTTCAATTGTAATGTTTAACTTTAATTTTAATTTAATGTATACTTTGAATGTTACAATAAATATTAACAATAACAATGAAATATTGTTTTTCATTTGAATTTATTTTATTTTAATTAAAATTTATGAACATCTCTAACAAGGATAGGCCACGACCTTCAGGTCACCGATTCTGTTGAAACTTTGCACCCTTACAGATCTCGTTCTCTTGTTCACGAATATGTATCATTATAGGGGCAGATACTCAATAGTTTTCGAGATATTGACGATTAAAGTTTAATTATTTCCTATGTAATGCCGTATTTTTGCTACGCTACAACAAGATTTAGCCGGACTACCGGAGTTCAAATCCTACCGACTAACGCATTTTTTTAAATTTCATTGTTTTATCATGGCATATTTATATTATTAATTTCAATCCTAAATGCAGTTCGGAACTTCGTTGGTTGCATTAACATCCCCAATATAAACAGTCAATAAACAGTGACATAGGAGACGCTATTGAGATCCAGGAAACTAACTCTTGTTATAGGCTAGAAAAAATACAGCATTACATAGGAAATAATGAAACTTTAATTATCAATATCTCGAAAACTATTGGGTATCTGCCGCTATAATGGTATCTTTCGTGAACAGGAGAACGATATCTATAAGTGTGTTCGGTGATAGATAAGTGTAATCGGTGACCAGAAGGTCGTGGCCTCTTCTTGTGAGTCGCTTCATTTCTATGTAATCGTTGCAGGTAGCTCACGCATTTATATACGTACGCTCACTGTAGCACGCACATGGCCAATCGCGTGGTAAAATGTATCTCATTTTTCATTATTGCATACAGTTATTATACAGTATATATACAGGTATATATACAGTATTATTATATTAAATTGAACTCGTTGTTACAAACGGAATCTGTTTCTTCCTGCCACACACTTCAAAACTATTTTTGTATGTATTTTACTTAAAAATGTTATTTAAATAATCGTAAAACATTAAAAAAATTATTGTTAAAATCATATGAATAAACCACATAATAAAAAATTGAAAAGATAAAGATTAAGATATATATGGGAAAAAAAACTTCGCCACCGGTGGAATTCGAACCCCAGTGTAATCCGCTCCATAGTTCGACGACCCCCCGGCAAGGTTTGAAATCCATATACGTATGCAACGGTCAAAATCTAGACAAACTGCCGCTTCAATATTGCAATGAGCAGTTTAGAAGTGGTCAATTGTGTTTCCTAAAAGTCCAATCTACGTGTGTATAGAGCCCAAATTGCGAATTTCTACCTCATCCTGAAGTAATTTGTAATATTCGGCAGAAAATTTGAATTCTGAAGCAAGTATGACGTCACAAGATGGATGCCGCTGAAAGACTCTTTTAATTTCGAGAGATTTAGTGTTCGTATCGAAAGAAAGGCTCTATACAGACGTAGCAAAGGCATGTACAAACACGGTGCTATGCATTTTTAATTGATTACTTGCTTATTTAAAACGTAAAATGTATAGAAAAAAGGCACAATTTTGTGGTTTCGCTTAGTAGTGCCACGATCTCTCCGCGGCAAACACAGTACGTTGCGATAGAATACTGTTGATGATGCAGATCGATAGTACAGGTTTACGTAAGTACGATATGTATGCTGCTGAATATTATAAATTACTCCACGATCAGGTAGAAATTCGGAATTTGGGCTCTATACAGACGTAAATTAAACCTTCGGGAAAGTCGACTTACCATTTATAAACTGCTTGTTGCAATTTGAAAAAGTGTCTGACACTTGCACGTTTCGCTACATGGCACATGCCGTATTTTTTCTACTCTACAACAAGATTCGGTTTGGCGCGACTGCAGTGTGCCAAGTTTTCAGCCGAACGACCAGTGTTCAAATCTTGTCAAACAACGCATTTTTTAAATAATTTTATTATGTTTTATCATTTTATATTTGTATTATCAATTTGGATTAAACTTCAATATAACGATACATACCGATTTCATTTTGATAAAATATAGCAGGCCGCCAAAAATTATCGGAAAGTAGTAAAATATATCACCTCGCAATTCTAATTATGGTTCAGCTGTCAAGGATATCAGTATTAATCAACGTTCGAAAGGATATCATATAAGGGAGAAAAGACCGCACTTATTCAAGAAAAGGTAGATGAACATATGTCACGTCAAACAAACGTACTAGTAACTTGTTCGAAATCCGGAAAATGACAGGAAATTTATAAAATTTAATATATAATTATTATATAAATAATAATATATAATAATAGTAAATAATCCTGTTGTTAGTAAATAAATACCTGTTATTTCTAATTCAAAATGCAATTTTATGCGCGTTTAATCAATTGAACATATAAATACATAATGATAAAACAATAAAATTTAAAGAAAAATGCATTAGTAGGCAGGATTTGAACCCTGGTCGTCCGGGTGAAAACATGGTACGCTACCGTCACACCATACCAATTCTTGTAGTGCAGGAAAAGTACGGTATTACATGTATGATATATACATTTATATACAGGCTGCGGCCGAATAACATGTACAAGCGGGCACGAGGCGATACCTTATGAGAAAATAATCATGACCAGCCAATTCTACTTTCTACATATAGTAAAGCACGCGAACCCGACGGATCTTTAAATTCAATTTTCTCCAAACCGAGACGTCAAATGGAAAAAATGTTATTCCTTTGTTTCGGTTTGTATTTACATGTAGAATCACCCCCTGCACGCTTGTACACGTTATTCGGCCGTACCCTACATATAATTTATAATATTGTAATATGAGACATATATAAATATACATATATAATAATATGCATACATTAAATTTCGTTTAAATGATATTTGAATATAATTTTCTTTCTGGCAGGAAGTGAATTCCCGTATTATTATAATGTTAACAATAAACTGATTCAATTTAATATAAATCAGATGATTTCCTTAGCTTTTGCATACACGTGACCACCATTCGAGTTTCATTTCAGAGATATTAGCGAAAAACTGCAGAGGTAATGTGACAACGAGTCCTGCGTATATCTACGCACCCGTCGCAATGTATGTGTTAGCATGTGTTGGTCGGCTGAATCGGGCTTATGAGGTAGGAATCAGTTTCACGAAACGCTTGTACATTTATGGGTTTGATGACATGGCAACAGTGAGGCGAAGGATGATATATGGCAACCCTATCTAGTCGCAAGCTTTCTCTCTCAATTTTCGTTTCTCTCTTCCGCTACTACTCAAGTCGGGATTTCATATATTCTTTTTTATCGATACGTCGTAGATGCGACGTAGTTCCACACAGAAAATTTTAACCATTCCACAATCAGTTTTCCGTACTGACCGTTCGAGGATTGGCGTGATAGTCAAGGTCCAATGCCTGCTGGCCCCCTTAAGGTTCAGCTTTCTCAGGTGGCTTTGATCCACTCCAGTGTGCGTGCCGTGTGCGTGTGCCATGGTGTGACGTACACAACGTTAGATCGTACAAGGTTGCAAGGGTTCCGCAGGCGGCAAATCATTGTTCGATAATGCAAAGATGGGGCTTTTCAAGGGTGAAAAGCGTTAGATAAAGGATAAATCTATCGCGCTCTTGACCTGGCAGGTCCTACTTTTGTGTTGTCGAGCAACATTTTGCATTATTCCTGATGCCTGTCAGAGAGGCGATCTGAGCGTGAGTGGCCGAAGCTACGGCAGCGCCGTTGTTTACGTTGTCATCTTTTGACCACTGATAAGCCCCATCTTTGGATTATCAAGCCATAAATCTGCGCTTCCCGAACCCTTACAACGTTGTACGATCTAGCGTTATGAGCGGCACACCATGGCACACGCACACGGCACGCACACTGGGGCGGATCAAGGCCACCTGACAAAGCAGGACCTTAAGGCCAATGCATACCTCACAGAGCAGGCCGGTCGGCTCAGCATTACAACCCAGGTTTTGTATCTAGCGTTTAGGAGCCGATAAGCCTGCCAGGCTTTGAAACCGATTTTCTTCTCGGGACTGCCGGGCTTTTCCAGATGGACTTTCAAGAGGGACAGTTCACTGCTGTGCATGGTACAAAAAAAATTTTTAAGGGCTCCACAGCACCTTAGGTAAACTATTCATATCTTTCCTTTACAACACCATGGAAGGAAATAGGAAATGTTCCTGGCACTTAGTGAAACAGTTACAAGACATATTAGAAACATCTTTGTTTTGCAAATTTTACCATCGGTTAAAGTGTAAAAAAATTGTTTCTTAAAATCTTTCTTAATAGAAAACATAACTATTTTTACCAAGAAATTTCCGTGTGATTAATTTCATGATATTCGACGTAAGCTATGGATTATTGCAGTGGGCTAAGATATTAACACTAAACCTACCGACATTTCATGTATACCTAATCCTACCATGAGCGGTCATATGACCTCTTCAAAAAAAAAAAATATGTATCTAATATAGAAAGAGATTTTAGAGATTGATTTTCTTCTATGTAATTCAAACGGAAACGCGCATTTTTTTCTTAATTTTTTTATATTGACATTTGTAGGAAAGTAAATACCTGATTAATTTTTTATGGTAACATTTTTTTGACAAATCATAGGAAATGTCTTTAAAATCATGTTAATAGCATTATTATACCGCGGAAATAACATGAGTAATAATAACAATACAAATAAAATATAAACGTAAATAAAATCAATATTATACATACAAGATGGTCCACGCAACTTGCACACCTATATAACTTCCAAAGGATGCGTTGCACGAAAAAGTTTCTTATACAGAAGTTGCATGGTCTGAAGGGGTACACAATTTAGTGTATTTATTTTTTTTTACAGGTGGAAGTGTTTTGGAGATTTAAAGGTCGACTTGGTTTTTTTCCGAAGTTATATACGTGTGCAAGTTGCGTAGACCACCCTGTATATGTTATATTATACATACAGTAACGAGCAAAACTGAGTCTACACTATTTCAAGCAACATAATTTTTTAAAAATTAGATCAAATTACTTGAATGTTATTGAGAAGTTAGAAGGATTAGTTTATTAGACGAGGCGTAAAAAATTTTTGAAAAATTTTGAATTGGTCGCAGAATTTAGGGACATTTGTGTATAACTTTTGAACCGTTTGAGATATTGAAATGGGGTTTGAACAAAAAAAAAATTATAAAATAATCTCTTTCTAATAATAAATATTAGAAAATATTTTTTGTTTAATTTGTTATTTAATTATTTTTATAAATTTTTATTTAGTTGTTGAATTAGTTGCTTTCCTTATTACAATCATTGTATAATAATTCGAAACTCAATTCTTATAGTTTTTTTATATATAATGTAATTATGTTATTAGAATTTTTGATAAAATGTACAGATATGCAAGTTATTAAATACGGTATCTAACGTCACAAATGTATATTGCGAGCAAAAGTAATATTAATATTTTTTTAATTGTTAAAATAAGAAGTATACTAATTAATCTTACCATTTTGTTGTTGAAGAAGTAGGTGGCTTTTGTTTTCTTTATTTTTTAAATAATTCTTCAGCCTCTGGACTTGATGGGATTTTTGATAATATTCTAGTAGGATATATGAAATCTTTTTCTAACCACTTTTTATTACAATAAAGAAATTTTGATTCAATATAACGTGGTTGGATCCGTTTCGTTTTTAATTTAAAACATTTAAAAGCTACTTTAGACGTATATGATCGGATGAAGAAGAAATCGGATCGGAAAGTATATCTGAAGAAAAAAGATGAAAAGACAGGAAGCAAAGAAAAACTAAATGCGTTAAACAAATCACAGGCACCACGCTGCAACACCTGCGGAATACCGGATAACGAAGCAAAGAACTGCCCAGAACGCGGAAAAGGACCGAAATGTTTTAAATGCAACTACTTCGGACATATCGCAAGTCGTTGCCCAAATCAAGAAAATAGCAACAACGCAGTCAGCGTAAACTGCATCTCCAGGTCAAGAACGACACGCGATATACAGTGCCACGCTTTGATCGATTGTGGAAGTGAACTTTCGTTGATTTCGAAATTAAAATATCAAGAAGCAGGCTGTCCCTCGCTCAAAGTAACGCCCACGGCTATTACGGAAGCAGGCAACGCAATGACGCAGTTATCGTCACGTTTGAAAACAACATGAGGATAGAGAACGAAGAATACAATCTGAATTTGGTTGTGGTATCGACACACACGATACCATATGACGTGATACTGAGGCAAGATTTCTTGGCAAACGTGGAAATACAGCTACGACAAGAAGAAATAATAAAAATGCAGAGGATACCACCAGGAACGGAACAAGCAGAGGAAGTTCCAGCCAACGTCACCGACGGGTAGGAGGAAGCAGTAAAGGACCGAGAAGAAACAGGCGAGGGAAACAACAGTGAAACAGTATGTAGAGAACTGATGAGAGTGTTGTGCACCGAAGTGAATGCGAAAAAATTAAACGTCGAGCGTAAATATAAGGACATATTAGAGACTATAATTGCGGAATACACGCCTGAACGTACGTTTTATTGAACAATTTGTTAGCCCGTTACCCGTCTGAATCCTTCATACATTATTTATAAATATTTCGAAAAATCTTTCAGTCTCATATGCTATTTTTTCATGGCTAAAAATATGCTAACAACTGTATTACATACTTCAAATCCCGTCATCATGCACGTAGATGCTATGATCTGGGCTACTAGATACGTCAACGAATTCATATCAAGACTAGGGGCCATCACCCCCTACTCGCTTCGCTCATCAACCCCGCGATTTCGTCGCTCGGAGTCTTTGCATCACAGAAATATCCTATACAATAGAGAGATATCTAAAACACGAGATATTCGAGCGTTCAGAGACCCGGTTTCCAGACCACATAATATCACGTTCATTATCAGTGACCTTAAGAACCTTTGATTATCAATTTTTAGAAAATTTCGATGACATTTTGAATTTTGGCCACAAGTGAGCATTGTAAAGGGAGCATTGTGAGCCTTGAAATAATTGTACAATAGTTTTGGCAATAGAAAGTGCTGGTGCGGTGCTGGTCAGCCGGTGCGCCGCGGTGGTGTGGTCTAGTGTGAGACAGCCTTTAATCTCATGATTTCTGTAAAGTCATTTGGACTCATAGTTGTCGAAAAAAATGACAGACCCTATTTCTTGTTCCATAAATATGATAGATCCATATTTTTAGCCTCATATCCGCCGCGTGTATATAGAAGTTCAATTAATAATTTTGCAATAGATAAATTCTATTTCGTTTTCAATACTCGAAATGCTTCTAATTCCGTATATTTTCTTACATGTTCAATCATGTTATGATCAAAATCGAGGAAAATGCCGACTCAACTCTGTTCCTTATAATATTTCGTTTAGCGTATCCTGTCGGTCGTGACATTTCCTTGAAAATATTATAAATCGGTGCTCTTCACAATTGTGTTTCGGTATATCATTATCAACATCGGAAGCTTATTGGTCATCTACCGAACAATCCTCGTCGATATTATTTACTTTGTCTAATAAATTGATATTCCTCCAATGTCTTGATTTTCTTGGGGGGGGGGGGGGGGATGATTATACAAATGATAAAGTAAAAACTAAATCGCGCGTTTGTTTACGCTGTAGTTTCACAATTTACATTGTGGACTCGTAAAATAATTTCAGGACTGCGTTTTCCGAAGAATATAGTCGTAAATAACATGAATTGTTCAAATGGTCAAATGACCGCTCATGGTAGACTAGACATGCTATAAAATTTTTTCGGAAAGTAAACAATAAAGAAAATTTTGAATATTGAAAAATGGGTTGTATATATGTATATTATAGGAAAAGTCAATAAGTTACATGGCGCTACAGTAACGTTGTACACAAGAAATTCTAAACGAAATTTCAAAAACGGTCATTTGACCACACGTGGTAGGTTTCCTATGGGTTCGAAGTGGTGACATTGTATTGATACGAATGCGCGGCCGATTGGTTCTGACAAGGGAACATATTCAGATGCGAAAATCCGATTTTGATGAAACTTATGGGAGCTTATAGTTCTTTGAAAAATATTTGACACGTGTTTTTTTTTATCGGCAGACATCCACTTTGAAGGGGTGAAAACAGCCCTCAAAGTTGGGGGTCAAAACCAAATTTTTGGAGATATCTCGGAAACCAGAGGTTGAAAAAATTTAAATTTTTTTACATTGTGTGTTTTTCAATGGGAAATGTACTCGCGCAAGAAAATTTTAACAAAAGCTTTTTGTTTAAACAATATATTAAAAATTTGATTCTTTTTTGCAATTTCTTTTATTTATTGGTAGTTTATTTTATTGTAAACTTGGGTGTGTGATCTTTGATCCAAAATAAGGGATACATTTTTCAGGATTTTTTTTTTGCCATTTAACAATAATTAAGCATAATGAAAGATAGTCTTGCACCTGGCGTGCGTAGGAAGGAATTCTGGCTTGTTTCATCGAAATATAAACATTTAGTATAAGCGTGTATAGTATTTTACACAATACCACTGGGTTATGTGTCGTTTATTGTTTTATTAGTAGCTAAAGAGGGTGGCGCAGTTAGCATCATGACGCGGTGCTAATTACCGCGGTGGAGTAAGGGTACCGACTTTTAAAGCCAATTCGCCTATGAATTTCTCCAGTCGTTGGACCTTCGGTTAAAATATAC